>CM023481.1:20241027-20609705 GCA_013339685.2 Hyalomma asiaticum
ACGAGTGTGAAAGAACACAAACCTTTTTCACGTGCCAAAAACACGCACACAATCAATGCGCGCCGCACGAAGCAGCTAAAGTTTCACAAAAAAAGCAATACTATAGTCTTACTTTTTTGGCATTTGAATGACAGAAGCTTTCACTAGAGCTAAACACCACTGACACCTGGCGCAGATGCCTCCTTTTCGGTTTTCAAATGGTTGGCAGAACTAGATGACGGAGTGCAAAAGTTATCAGAAAAATGCGGGCAGGAAAAAAAGATATGCTATAACAGTTATGCAAGGAGATGAAATAATGAACGTCGGGCAAATGCATCAAATTACACGTGTAATTCAAGCGTTTTAGTAGAAGTTATCGCAGCAGAAAATATCAATTGCGAAGAGCTGCAGATGTGTGGCGATAAAAGGATAAGTTTACGCTTAAACGGCTCTCACCAAGTCTGGCCACCTTGAGCTGAGAAACGCACTGTGTACATTGTGTATTAACGATCATGCTTGCCAAGAAACCGCATTGCTGCGCGCCGCGGAACAAAACAACGAGCCAAGCGTCGGTTCCTCTGTTCTCGCAGGCAACGCGCGCGATGAGGCGAGGATGACGCTCCGCACCACCGAGGCGCGATTAGTCACCACACAACGTCCCTGCATTACTAAAAACAAGACACGTGACACTGGTCGAGAGTGTGCGCCGGCAACCCTAATGAGGAATCGCCTAATCAGGAGGCGGCTCTCCGGCGGCTCGCATTTCGGTGGATACATGGAGGTCGACCAGGGTTTCTTTCCTGACGAGATAAGCAGCAGCTTGGACAGGCGCTTCGATTTCCTTTTTTAGCACGAAGGTGTTTTATGCTGGGGGTACCAAGAAATAAGTGACGTACTTCCTGTAACGGAAGTGGATCCTTAGAAAAATGACTTGCAATCGCTATGAAAAAGTTCCACCCATGCGGCCTCGAACCCCATTCAACCGGGATTTGATGAAGGTGCAGGATGCTCTACCGATACACCACTGCGACATTGGATGCTTTACCGATACACCAATGCAACATTGTTATACAGGGAACAGATTGGCCTTTATATCTTCACTATAGCCCTAGAAGTTACATTTAATTGTCGTCTGGTTAAAGCAAAGGTGTTTAGTACAGTGAACTATGTGTGTTTAACAAGCAAATTACCCTTAAATTAACATCGCCTTCCTTATATTGCACTCTTGGTTTGCTTAGCTTCGCTGCGGTGGTACCGCCACCTCGGAACGATAGATAGAGCAAAGCAGATCGTTGTGCTGATTCGCGCCGGCAGTCAGCGCTTCGGTAGTGTACGCTTCTCGACCGCCGAGGAAGTTATGGCCGTGGTGCATCGTGATGGCGCGTTCCAGGGGCAAAATACGAACGCGGCCCCTACAAAATTTGTCTTGCGTGGCAGGTGTGTCGAGTTGCGACGCGCAATGTTCCAGTTTTCATGCTAAGACGGCCGTAGACAAGCAAATGATTGGCCTTTCGATGCGGTAGGCTGTGCTCTCACAAAACGATCCGCTGACAACCCGTTCCTCTTTCAAGGCGTCACCATTTGCGGACGATCCTCGTGTATGGCAGGTTTGCACAGGGTTCTGGCGCCGGGAATTCAGTTTTTCCAGAGCAATCTGAGTCACTCAAAAACTTCCTCTCGTGTACATGTGATTGATTGATTTGTGGGGTTTAACATCCCAAACCCAGCTCTGATTATGAGAGACGCCGTAGTGGAGGTCTCCGGAAATTTAGACCACCTGGGGTTCTTTAACGTGCACTGACATCGCACAGCACACGGGCCTCAACATTTCGCGTCCATCGAAATGCTAGTGTACATGTGTCGAGAAGCCCTGTGCCATGTCGAGGTGCCGCTGATATTTGATTGATTCGTGGGGCTTAACGTCCCAAAACCAGCTCTGATTAAGAGACGCCGTAGTGGAAGTCTCCGGAAATTCGACCACCTGGGGTTCTTTAACGTGCACGACATCGCACAGCACATGGGCCTCAACATTTCGCCACCATCGAAATGCTCTCGTGTACATGTGTCGAGAAGCCCTGTGCCATGTCGAGGTGCCGCTGATTTATTTGATTGATTTGTGGGGTTTAACCTCCCAAAACCAGTTCTGATTATGAGAGACGCCGTAGTGGAGGTCTCCGGAAATTTCGACCACCTGGGGTTCTTTAACGTCCACTGACATCGCACAGCACACGGGCCTCAACATTTCGCCTCCATCGAAATGCTCTCGTGTACATGTGTCGAGAAGCCCTGTGCCATGTCGAGGTGCCGCTGATTTATTTGATTGATTTGTGGGGCTTAACGTCCCAAAACCAGCTCTGATTATGAGAGACGCCGTAGTGGAAGTCTCCGGAAATTTCGACCACCTGGGGTTCTTTAACGTGCACTGACATCGCACAGCACATGGGCCTCAACATTTCGCCACCATCGAAATGCTCTCGTGTGCATGTGTCGAGAAGCCCTGTGCCATGTCAAGGTGCCGCTGATTTGTTTGATTGATTTGTGGGGTTTAACCTCCCAAAACCAGTTCTGATTATGAGAGACGCCGTAGTGGAGGTCTCCGGAAATTTCGACCACCTGGGGTTCTTTAACGTCCACTGACATCGCACAGCACACGGGCCTCAAGATTTCGCTTCCATCGAAATGCAGCCGCCGCGGCCGGGATTCGATCCCGCGACCCTCGGATCAGCAGCCGAGTACCATAGCCACTAGACCACCGTGGCGGGGCAGTCGAGGTGCCGCTGATATCTACATTTAACGTGTTCACATGTTCACAGTACCCAAGCCATCTCCTGCCCCTCGATTCGCCAGATAGCCACTTATGCATTCCACAACTTCGCGAAGACAGGTTTCACTTTCGTGTTATACAGATTCCTATGAGAAAGGGATCAACCACATATTTTTAGGGGCGAAGCTCCTTAAGGTTTGGGTCTGTCCGTCCGTTGTAGTAGCGCGTTACCTACTAGGAACGCGCTACTAGGAGGGCGCGTGTGGGAGGCGCGCCCTCGGCGCGTGCCTCCCGGCGCGCGAGCTCTCTCACTCTTCCATCTGCTGTCTTGTGAGAGAGAGAGAGACAGAGAGAGACAGAGAGAGAGAGTGAAAGGCGCGCGTGGACTGCGGAAACGCTCTTTCTTCGATGAACGCTGTACCAGCTCGCAAAGAAGGAGAACGCGCCCTCACCCGCGAGAGCAAGCTTGACGCAGGCAGCGTCGTCTAGCAAGTTTCTTGATTGAAAAATACTGACTGCTCGCGCTGGAGAACCGTTCACGGCACCCATATATAATATATATATATATATATTATATATATAGATATATATATAATATATAGGCACTGGATCTTGACTTGCAATTAAGTGCCGGTAGGAGATTCACTTGTGCGTAGTTGAACCAAAGGATTCGTATATATATATATATATATATATAATATTATATATATATATATATAATATATATATATATATATATAATATATAGGGGGTGCCGGTGAATGCTTTTCCAACGCGAGCAGTCGGTATTTCTCAGTCAAGAAACTCGCTAGGAGACGCTGCCTGCGCCAACGTTGTCTCTCGCGGGTGAGGGCGCGTTCTCCTTCTTTACGAGCTGGTAGCGTTCCTCTAAGAAAGAGCGTTTACATAGCCAACGCGCGCCTTTCGCTGTCTCTCTGTCTCGCTCTCTCTCTCAGAAGACAGCAGAGGCACGAGCCGGGAGGCACGCACCGGGAGAGAAAGAGAGAGGCACGCGCCGGGAAGCACGCGCCGAGGGCGAGCGCGTGCCTCCTGGCACGCGGGTTACGCCTGACGACTGACGCGTGACAAGGTTAGACTAAGAGGAGCTTCGCCCCTAAAACAAAGTTTAGGCACGGAGCGATGACGCGTACCGCACAGCGCGCATATTATCGTAGCACACTATGTACAGTACTCCCGGATTGAAATGGGAAAAGTTGGGGATAAGTAATCCACATACTTTTTTTTCTACAATCTTCAGTTCTTGTACCATCGCTGTAAATTGGTTCGTATACTTGCACTAGAAAGAGCACCACCTTCAGAGGCCAGATTTGCAGCTACACGACGCGGTTACGGCGAGCATTTTCACATTTTAGTCGATTTATTTCAATGTTTACATGTGCCATTTCATTCCTTGAGTACTCTACATAACTAATCGCGGTCGCCGTGTATTAATGAAGTGAGGAAGTTCTTTTTATTCACTCGAGTGAAATAAATATATGAGAGGTTAATTCACGTAGGCCGACGCCGTTTGCGAAAGGTCGATTACAGCGATTTTGGCTTTCGCAGATCGCTTGCGGCTGCGATAGCATACATAAGAGAAGTGTTTTGGGCAATGATGCAGTGGTTGCGACGCACTTTACATTTTTTTTTCGGTTGTCAGACTACTCCAACGAACTATACGCTTGAAATTTGCCACGTCGTTTCAGGACTTTACGCCTTCACGATCACAACTGAGCGTATGGGCAGAGCCGCGAGCCGCGGATACGCGCGTCTTGGTGGAGGTTATATTCAAGAGCCTTGTCCTTGGCACGTAATCCTTTTTTTCGTTTTGTGTGTGTCATCACAGCCTTATTTACATTGATGATATGTCGCCAATATCACTCTTTTCGCATGCTTGAGTAAATAATTCGATACATTTGTTTGTGCGCAAGGATTTAGCGGAGGCTTTAGTTCGCAACGATATTTTTGGATGAGGTATCGTCGCATTTATATACGTCTTGCTGTTCCAGGTGGTGCATCCCTGTGCTAGTCACCGAATTAAACATACGCATGAAGCGATGCCGACATGATACCTCGAGATAATTCGCATCCGTGGTGGTAAGATGCTTGCCGTTTCAATCAGTTTCTCATATCTTGACATAACCGGGCGTCGATGCATTCTTTTCTACATTCATTGAATACGTCGTACAGAGCTAACGCAACTTCATTTCACGCGGGTGCCCCTTGCAAACTGTTGTAAACACGCCGTCGGCGCTCCGATGCCCCGTGCTCGGAGGCAGCTTTCGCACACGCTGCGCCGGCGGCGGTGGCGCGACCATGCAGGGCTGCGGCGAGCGTTGGGCGGAGCCTCCGCGCCGCGACGTCGCTACGAGCCCTGATTATATTGCCGGTGCCTACCACTGTCTACCAACATAGAATGGGTCTATAGCCTAAACTTGTCATGTGGCCTGGTGACGGGTCCTTCAACGCGACCTCCCTGTTCCAGTTAACGTTCGTGGAACATTATGGAGCTTAAGTTAACCCAATAATAGGTAGATTTAGTATTGCGGAAAATTTTTGCGTTAGCGTTTGCGAGTCACGCACGATAAATTTTTGCGGAGTGCTATTCGATAGCATTCCATAGCTCTTTAGTATAGCGCGAGACGACGACGCGCCGCAAAACGCAAGGCACGCAAACCTTCGCTGCGCCATCTAAATGCGAATAGTGAAAGCGTCAACACCGTCGGCCGTTGTTAGTAACTTAAAAAGCAATGCAAGCGCAAAAAGAATGATTAAAAAGAACATCGTGCAATAATAATTGCACAAGTGTTGCTGTAGTCTGACGAGGCAGTTTCGCTTTCGTTGTGCATGTGTAATGCGGTCAGACTAGAATCCACAGCGAAAAGATCGTTGTCTTCTCGAAGCGAAAGCCAGCAACACGATTTATTGTGAATCAGCTAGTCCCAGAATGCAGCAAAACGACACGACAGATGCGAAACGGGCAGCCGTCAGTTGTAGGGAGCCGCCATGTTCTTCGCGCTAAACAAACTTAGCGAGCGCTTTGCGTCTCCGCTAAATTCGGAAAATAGCGAGCGATCGCTAAACGCAAAGCTTGAATAGCGTGCGTCCGCATGCGCAGTCTGACCCCGATAAATTTTAGCGTTTAGCGGGTGTTATGTTGCCGCTCATAAGGCGATCGTACAGAAGGGACGGCGTAGCACCGTACGCTATACAAAGCTTCTTTCTCGGCTCTCTCTCTGCATGGTCTTTGACAGCAATTATCAATGGAAAGAAAACTGCTCCCATTGAGCGGCTGGTCTCCCACGCTGGCCCCCAGGGGTTCCTGGTACGAGACCCTTCCCTTTCGCTGAACGTCGCTCGGGGGGGTCGCGGCTGCGCGACCGTACTTGTCCTCTCAGTGGCCGTTTCGGAGAAGAGCAGCTCGGACGCGTAGGAAAAGAATGCATGAGAAGTGCGCCGTCGCTTGAAGCGACAATGCGCTTGGCCCAACCAATTCTTTAACGACCAGCATGCGCTTTCGGCGCGCCGACTGGAACGAAGGGGTGAGTCGCAGCAGTGCACGGTCCGAACTGCGGGAAAGGCGAAGACACGCTGTGTTTCCTGGAACGACAGGGTTCGACTGGATGAGCGTGGGAGATGGCCCGAATGCCGCAGGGCTGCTACGATACCGATATTTCGATTGTGAGAATATCTGAGAGCGTGGGATAAGGAGAGGGAGAGCCATGATGGGAAAGAATGCCAAAATGCCTGTGTAAACTGCAAAGATGCTGCTGTCGAGATTAGGGACAGCCCACTAGGGAGTGGCTTAATCTGAGGATAAACAGATTGGATGACAGAAGGTTGAGGCGGACCAGCAGTGGTCACCTCCCCTCTTTCTTTGTTACCGTAACCCAGCTAGCACACAAAGGATTTAAGACGTCTTCGAGACGGATATCCGAGACGTTAACGACGTCTCAGAGACGGCACGCATAAGAAGTTTTGGTCTAGAAGACGTCGTATATCTCGTCTAATGTCCGTCTTGTTGCCCATATACGAGACGTTTCCTGAACGTCTTTGAAACGTCATCAAAAAGCTGGTCTTTTCGACGGCTTGGGGGAGCCTCCAATAATCCCATTTACCAGGATTTCTGAACCCGTTTAAAGACTTACCAAAGACGTCATCAAAATGCTGTTCCTGAAACGTTAGCCGTAATCTGAAAAAGAAGCAGGAATCGTGTTCGGGAACGGGGCGCGCCCACCAAAATTTTGATCTGGTTACCACCCTCAGAGTGTAAGCTAACGCCTTAGGGGTACAAATAACCACAAGACATTTTTTGCACCCCTAAGGCTTTAACTCTGTGGTTATGAAGGTGTCAACGGGATCATAATTTTGGGGGGCACCCCCATCCGCGGACGCCGTCCCTGCCTTTGTGGTATAGTAGCTGCGACCTGCTATGTTACCAGGTGCACCATAATCTTTTCGGTGCTGCAGAGTGGGGGGTAGTGCCAGCCGAATACTATCGTAGTTACGTCACAGGAAGAAGTCCTGGCATCGCACTTGCCTGGAACTTTTTTTTCTCGTGGTTAAAGGCATCAGCACTGAGTGCGACAGGGCAAAAATAGTGCAGTAAGGTAGGTGAACAGTTCTCAACAAAGGCTTCATCAGTCTTAGCATTTAAGTCAAAATTGGTTGTCATGAATACAAAAATCAACCTAGCATGTAATTTGTAGAGTATGAAGCAAACCTACCAAAAATAATAATGACATATCTTTCTACAGTGAAGGATAGACAGTTTCATGGCAAGCGGCCTAACAAGGAGGCCTCTGTGCCAATGATCACAAAGTCGAAACACTGCTACATCAACATTTTATTGAGAAACGAACTGCAAGTTAAAAAAATAAGAAAATGATAAATGCGAGACAAACAAAACCACAAATATTCAAAAGGAACTGCAGAAGAAATACTTTAAATATATTTGGCACTTATTAACGGCTAGAGGCTTACAGAAAGAGCACACTAGTAGTCACACAATAATCAACAGCCAAACGACTATGCGCTTTTCACAATGAGAGCAGCGCATCCAGTTATATGAGCGGAGACAGAACAATGGATGACTGTGTGATAGCCGCTTTCAATAACGTTATGCAGTGTCTTCACCGCATAAAATCAAGGAATATAAACAAAAGAACTCAAATCTGACTCAGACATGAAAGTGAAAATTTGTCTAGGACATCAGCTGATGTAATGAGGCATACTTTAAAAGACAGCCAAAAACATCAATCAAGTGTCGATGAATATTGACCAAAGTGACCTTGAAAGAAATTAGTGCATGAAATATTAACAAAATCGGTATAATGAACAACGTCGCAATGCAGTGCACAATCTCTCACATCGAAGCAACCTCCTTTTCATAATGAAGCAACATACGTGCTCGAAGTCGAATACAGTGGAGACAGTGTTGAGGCGACGAAAAACAAAAAAAAAGGAAGCAATATTCTCAATTACATGTACAAAATACAGATGTGGCTCTCTACAAAGCACTGTATTACGCACATCTATGCAAATCTGACATGAACGGCGATCAGACTGGCAAGCATCAGTTGGAAGCCAAAAAAGAAAGAAGATTTTGGCACCCAGCACATGAAGCTATTCCTAAAAGGGACTTCAAATAACCATCAGGTCTACATGTGCAGGATTAAGCTGAGAGTCTCCGAATTTCGCCCTGTTTCACATTTAGAAGAAACACTGTTACCTTACACCTAGTCATTAAACAAAACACTTCGAACAGCCAACTCCGTTGAGAATGCAACCTCCACCAAACGCGCAACCAGCTCACGTTCACACTCATCAAAAACTAGTTGTAGTGTCCAGGCTTAGTGCAGCTGGTGAATACGATGCTACTGGCATCATATGACACGCTGAAACCGCCGTCGCGGAAAAGCTTTCAATGTAGAACCGCGGTGGGGCCGTGGTAGAACGCAGTTGGTGCCCTATCAGGTTATGCGTACAACCGCCAATTAAACCGCATGTATTCCTGCAAAGGAAAAAAAATGGGGCCGTTATTTTCTATAAAGCTGTTCTACAACTGTGCTTTGAGGAACGAAATTTGAAATGCATCTCTGTCATAGACTGCGCCCTTTACAGGAAGTGTTCATAATATCCTGCAACTTGCAATGGATAAACACCCAAAATGAATTTTCCTCGAGTGCCTGGTTCTTCTGCACTGCTGCCTGCTCCATATATATATATATATATATATATATATATATATATATATAGAGAGAGAGAGAGAGAGAGAGAGAGAGATGAGTAGTCGGAATTGGCAACAAAATGCGGAAAGCGTTTATTCGTTATATATATATATATAACGAAGCAACAAACTATGAAGCCTAGGAAAGCATAGGAGAAGTTATTGGGGTTCTTAATTGTAGTATTATCTTGTGGAGTAAGTATAAGGGAATTTTAGTGGACGAAAAGACAAACCTGCCTTCTGTGGGAACCGAACCCACGACCTTCGGATAAGGCGTCCGATGCTCTACCGCTGAGCTAAGAAGGCGGTCGTCCCCCCCGTCCCTTCTATCGGGTATATGTGCACATACAATCTAACACTCCCAGGATTGTATGTAGTACATATACCTATGTACATACATATATACGAAGCTCAGCGAGCTCCGCCAAAGCTTGGACGCTCGTGCTAGATGCCCAGCGACAAAAGGAAGAGAAGAAAGAAGTCAGGATACAACAGCCGGCCTGCGGCAAAGGCGCTGTGTCTATGTCTCTCATTTATACAGTGGTGTTCGGTCCGTCTCCGCAGGAAGCTTGATGCATCTGCTGATGCTACCACCGCCGAATAGTATGTGACTCGTGAACGTTAAACTGCACATTACTGATTCGTAGTTTATTTTGGACGCATTGCCATACGCAGCATGTAGAAATCGAGTGACACACATGCTTCACAATTAGACGGTGGGAATATTCTTCGAGGCGTGCTTACGTGCTAACTGCGCACTCGGTATGAAAGGGTCCCTGCAACACTTTTTGAACGCACTGAGCAAACGGTGCCAATCAGTCGTTGAGGCTTCTGTGAACGTGTGAGCCAAATGTTATTGTGCTGCAAGCAGCAGTGGATTTGCAGTTTCATTTTAAATACATCATGTAATTGCCTGCTAATTTTCAACAAGTGACGTCACTAGCAGCACCGACCCACGACTTGCCTGCTCTTCTTTCAACAAGTAACGTCACTGGCGCCAACGATTAGGTCCCTTCGCTCACCTCGGTCTTTTTAAAGACAGGCACTCAGATTGCCTTTATTTCTTTAATGCAAAATGAACAAACATATAATTCCAGACTACCTCTCGGTGACCGTAAGTTCAGCCAGTGATATATCTGCCTCGAGCAAAGTAGTCCACGGCCTAGTGACATTTGTTGGAACGAAGAGCAATGTGAATTGCAGCTGTGTTTGAAACCAAAAAAAACTTTCCTGGTGCACGCAGCTCAATAATAGTTGGCTCACACGTTCACAATAACCTCCACGACTGTTAGGCATCGTTTGCCATCGAGATTACAAATGTTGCAGGGCTCCTTTAGTAAATGGGACCTTCAAGGTCGCGCGATCGACGGGCACAGTGACTGCGCACCACAGCTGTGCATAGCATCAACAAATTTTCGCTGTGGCTTCGAGTTCGCCTGTACAAACGGCCTTCCATGAGGTAATAGTGAAGTTAGTACAATGCAACGAAATATAGCTCATTTGGGATAGCGAGTATGCCGCGGGGTAGGAGGAAAATGTCAAACGTTCCGCAGAAAACTGTTGAATGGCACCGTGACTTTGATTTGACGATATAGGTATAGGCCTGCACCGCTAGATCCCGGTACCGGACAAGCTGGCGGCGCCCGTAATATATAATAAAAATAAACAAAATACGCCCAAACGTTCATGTATAGGTCGTCGTAACACGCCGCTCACCCATAGCCCGACGTATTAATTTAGTTCGTTGTGCGTCCCCTTATCATCTCTGTCCTGCGCTATCAGCCCAGCAACCTGGTTCAAGTCTTCACTCCCCAGTCCGTACCACGTGAAACACTGGACAGCTTATAACGAAAGGGAAGGGGTCAAGGGCTCGTTCTTTATTTGTTAAAAACAACTTAATGAGCAAACAGACAATGAATTGTCTGTTTGCTCATTAAGTTGGAGAGCTTATGGCATACCAAAAATCTACTGTGCACAACAGCGTCCCTGTAACAATACTGTGGAACCAGATAACAGGTCGTGTAATTGTTTTGGTATTTGCGGTCTGCAAGAATGACGAACCCCAAAATGCAGAAAACCGCAACAGCGTGGACAATGAGAAATAATAATAACGAACATTCCTCTGACAAAGTTTAAATGTGACCGAGAACGAGCACAACGACACTCATGCTCATATGAATGCTGAGCTGCGAGAAGTCATTCCACCACCATAAGACGTCATGATTGCCTGCGCCAGTTCTGCTGACATGCCGCAACAAACAGTGCGCGAGTTTCAAATCCACATCACATGCACGTAAATTTCGCAGCCCTGAGCTGAAATCTCACGACTGCAATGCCACAGTGAAAGAACGCGCAGCAACGGTTGCCCTACAACGCGTGATATCACATGCATGTATTCGTCTGTGTAAGACACGAGTAAATTACTACTACCCGACATTGTTGTACATGCGCTGCACTCGCTACCCGTAACGACCAAATGACAGGATGGTGGGAACGAAGCCAACGCACTCCTTACTCACTAATCAGGCTGAACACGGACATAGACCTAAGAAAGTTGCAGAATGCATTCATACACGGTGATCTGAATAATAAAACAACAGTTGCGTTGCTTTGCGTTTAATGCGTCAACTATCTTAGAGCTTACATAGCATTAATCCTCCTTGTATCTGTCACAGACCGATTTGCCCTATCCGCGGAACACATGAGTGATCTCACAGGCACCATGCTAAGCCATTCAAATGTGGTACTTACATTTATTTTCGGCGAGACGTAGTTATTGGTGTTACGGGATCCAGTCACAGAAACGCCGGGATTGAACCAGGGTTAACGTAAGGAGGAAAGTAGAAAGAACATAATGCCACCACACAAACACACGCAGCAGTTGCAGCACGGTAACGGAATTTTCGCCAGAAACTAAGGATGAGCCGGCCGCCAACAACTTGACTACACTGACTCCACCTCCAACCACGCAAACGAGCTTCGCTGCCTTTGCTTCGCGTCTCCGCGTGTTTGCGCCAGCCTGCGCCCTCTCGCCTCATCCCCCCGGCGACCGGCGAGAAGGAGCCGGACATTCTGGCGCCTCCCTCCCGGCCCCATTGCAGCTGGCGACATCTCGGCGCCCCGTGCATTGCGCCGACGCCCGCCGACGCTTTGAGCCATGCCCTGCGTTTTTATCTCCGGTGGGGAGGGAGGGGGGGGGCGGTATTCTCCCACGTCTGCTTACCGTCTTGCGTAGGACGTTTCGAAGACGGATTCATTGTCCCTTTGATGTCGCTCCCGCTTAGTTCGCGTGGCTGACGTCTCTGAGACGTCAGCCACGCGAACCAAGACGTTAATCCCCCAATAAGACGTCTTTTTGGTCTTGTGTGCTAGCTGGGAAGGTACTAAAGACTGGACGGGATTCGTTTCCCTTCAGTCTAGGCTGTAATCACTTAACTGATCGATCAGTAAGACTCCGTACGATGCAACTTCTGTCTGGGCCGTAACCACTCGGTGGTCGAACAGTGAGACTAAGTTCGTTGTATGTAGTAACAGTGTTCTAGGCTCTAACTTAAGAAAAGTTAAGTAGAAGAGTAAGAAGCTGTTGATGTCTATGTTATCATCAGTGTGCTTCGGCAAGATGTACATATGAGTGTAAATATTTTGCTAAAATATACCTTCAAGTTCATTACCTCCAACCTGCCTCCTGCTTCATCGACGTCGATCATCTTCTTGACGGGACTTCAATCCACATCAAGGAGAAAACGAACAAGAAAACATAACTGCGGGGCGCAACTTAAGCTGCACTAAAACTCTCTAATGTAGCTTGCGTACAGACAGATACTGTCCTGAGACGTTAGAGCTCTGAATACTGATGCCTTGCTCGAACAACATTTCTGTGCGACTATAACGAAAGGGGAAAGAAAGGACAAGGGCTTATTTCTTTACAATTAGACACAATCTCATGAAGCTAACAGACAATGAATCCAAGGAAGGCATAGGGTGAAGTTTTTTGGCTGTATTATAGCAATCATGACATAAATGGAAAGGGATTAAATTGGATGAAAAAACACACCAGCCTCAGTGGGGATCGAACCCAGAACCTTCCGTTAAGGAGTCCGATGCTCTACTAACTGAGCTACGCGGCGTTCTTTCATTCGTCCACTTCATTTGGTATTTCTGTAGATTTTGGTCCTGGGACTGTTAATTTGTAGAAATCGTACTGCATTTGCTCGACATGAATTGTACTTGTTTTCTTAACTGTTAGAGCATAGTACGAGGCCTCGGTTTGGACGATGTTTATTCGCCTCAGTAGCTCGGCAGGTCGCCCGATGATGGCAGCCCGATGGGCACATGCCCGATGATTATGATCACACACCAGCGATGAAGAAGATACGCAAAACGCATGGTGATGGTGGTAGAATACAGATGATGATGACGTGCTTAATAAACGCCCACGGTAGTTCTTTTTTATGCCTGAAATTTTTCTAATAACTTATGGACTCGGACGTCTTGTCCTGCAAACTTTTGAATGCGCCACTCATGGCCCAGGCTAGTTGCGCTAACGCAACGAAGCACACAGAGAAAAACAAGGACAACCGCAAACTTGCAACTGTATCTTAATGGAAAGAAGGATGTTGTTTTTATACACAACGTGAGTGACGTCAGAAGAGAAGGGACATTGCATTGGCGCACTTAATCAGATTGATAAAAAGGCATCAAAACATCGTCACCATACAGTGCGTAGTCAGAGTCACGAAAGTCATCGAAATACGTGACACAGACTGTTCGCACACGATCACATACACGCACTAAATACCTTGCATTACTTCATGCGGCCTTATCGAGGTGCTACAGTTCTTTTTCTGAAAGGGCCAGTGAGGACATAATGACACATTTCTCTCCTGAGAGGGCAATTTCAAACGCTTTAATAATGTCTCGCGTCATCTTATCTCCATGCCTGGCCGTGGATAAACACATGAAAACTGTCTCGAAGCACTGGCTCACACATAAAATGCCTCTAGGAAACCACCATCGTGCGTCGTTAGGCAGATAGCACGTGCAGTAGGAATGAAGGAAATGCGAAGCACGCATCGGGAGCGTAAAATGGATTAGCATTGTTGTCTCGCTATGCCGATTTTGGTACAAATGAAGTTAAAGGGACACTGAAGCGGTTTTAAATTTTCGAGTTTAATAAAAATTCGGAATCTGCGACCTCGTATAACATGCCTACGATGGTTTTTTCCGCGATATCACGTCACCCTTTCAAGGAAACGCGCATTTCAGTCTTGCACATATGCATTAAATAATATGGCCATAGAGAAAGCTGAAATATAAATATTTAGGTATTTATATAACGTCTGATTTAGGGTGGAATAGGCACATTTCTTACGTTAAGAATAAGGCAATAAGTTCGCTGAGTTTTCTCCGCCGTAATTTCAGTCAGTTGCCGGGCAAATTAAAATAGAAGCTGTATTTTAGTTATGTCCGCAGTATACTTGATTACGGATGTATTTGTTGGGATCCGCACACAGTTGTTCTGACTGACCAGCTTGAAAAGGTGCAAAACAAGGCGCCATGTTTGTACTGGGCAACTATAGTAGAACATTAAGCATGACGCACAGTAAACATAAATTATCGTGGCAACCACTACAAGGCCGTCGGAAAAACCTAAGACTCAAATTTTTTCACTCTGTATACCATTATAAAACCGGCATTGATCGGGAAAGATATATCAAGTTGCCTACCTATGTGTCGTGGAGACGCGACCATGCACTGAAAGTCCGCGAGTATCCTTTCAGAGGTGACGTTTTCAGGTTTTCTTTTTTTGCACGAACCATAAGAGAATGGAATGCTCTAGCGCCTGACATTGTAAACATTTTTGACAATGACGTATTTTACCGCGCTTTGTGTGTGTGATCAATTTGTACATAATTTGTATTGTAACCCCCCGGCTGTAATGCCCACTGGGGCGATGCACATATGAAATAAATAAATAAATAAAATAAATAAACAACAGTGATATCGGCACCCAAACTTGGTCTGAGGGAACGCCCCACGGCGAGCGCGGAGAGTAGGTGAGGAGGATGACAGAGAGTGAAAAGCGGAGGAGTGACGTCATCGTGAGGGCGAGCAGGGTAGCTGCATTGGTTTGCGGCTTTCGTTTGCGCACAGCGCCGTGTCTGCAGAGGAGCTTGTGTTGGTTTCTGGGCACCGTAATGCTTTGTCGTCATGCATGGATATCTTTCTGGTAGCAAGTTCCCGGAGTATGTTGCAATATTGCCTTTGCTGCGGCCTATGTACTGATTTGACGAAGTAGACTTGCTACACCGAGCTTCTGTGCGTCCTGCAGCTGCGACAACAACTACGTTTGCGAAGCAGCAGCGTTTCACAAATTTCATCAAGATTAGATGTCCACTGAGTGGGTCATTGCTGTTAGGAAAGAGAGAAACTTCACTTCTACAAGAGCAAGTGTGCTATGTGCGAGGCGCTTCCTAGACAGCGACTATACGTGCAAAAACCGTCTCGAATATAATCGGCACGCTCGTTTATATATATTCACTAAGTTGTTTGTAAGAAACGAGCCCGTGACCCCTTCCCTCTTGTTATATATATATATATATATATATATATATATATATATATATATATATATATTATATATATATATCACTATTGTAATTCCTTCTGGTTGAATAGGGTGATGTCAAGAGCACACCACTTCCGCAAATGCGGTGTCCGGTACCAAATCATTCGCGAGGTCGAGAACCGCAGCACAAAAATACAGACACCGGCTATGCATGCCGGTTTGTTTTTTTTTTCGCATAAAAGCACCTGGCTTCTCTTATTGGTCGTGACATTGAGGAAGTCAAGAACTAGTCACGCATAACGACGCATAACATGAAAATTGAAGCGTTAATCATGTTCCATATGTACACGCTGATGAGTTTTTGCCGGATTGAAAACAGCGTTACTCGCACCGTCTACCTAGCTATGCCCGCGTCATATTCATGGGCTGTCAGCGAGGCCTTCATGACGGCGCCCTGTTCCCACGTGCTTGTCACACGTGAAGGGGTGCTCTTATTGAATTATGTTCGTGCGAAACGAAAGGGAGTCACGAAAAGTTGCTTGTGTTGCTGTTCTTGTCGAGAATGCGAGGTCGTGCAAGTGTATGTACTACATGATGAGCGTCGTACCCGCGCAGAACCTACACGCCGCTCACTCGATTGGATGCTTCATTGCATATTTCTTGAATTGCAGTGTGTGGCACGTGCTCGAACACACGGCACTACACGTAGACCGCGATCCGTGTATCTAGTCAACTGCGATGGTAGCCTGTCGTCTGCACCGTTTGAATGCAGGCGACCACACGTAACTGTACCACAAACTCATCGTAATTGCTACATTTAGCCATAATAATAGCGATGTGCTCATATACAGCAAGAAAAAGAACTGATAAAACGCGCACGGCCGGTCGGCGCGCGCGCACTAGCCCAGCCGTGGCAGTCATCTCCTCCGAGGCACTCACGATGACGTCATGAAGCTCCTCAACTCCTGACGATGACGTCATGAAGCTCCTCCTCCTCCTCAGGCAGTGACAAGGTTTTCGTTGCCGCGCATGACCCGCGACGCGCGTTTTTGCCAAAATAGGGTCATTTGCTCAAGTTTATGCCATTTTCGACCTGATTTTCGCGTTCATCGCACGAAAAATGATTAAATGGCATTATAACCTCAATTTTTTTAAAAAGTGCTTCAGTGCCCCTTTAACGAAATGGCCGCAAGAGCACCAAGACTGTAGCATGTAAACCATGCCGCTCATGGCATGCATGTCATGATTACAATCTAATAACCTATCATTTACGTTCGTCATGCAGTCCTGTTGTGCCATAGCAATTTTGGTATACATCCCATTAACGAAAAGCGGCGCATGTAAATCACGCCTCTCATGACATGCATGTCGCAATTTTCAGGTTCTTAGAACGTGTCACCCATAGGTTGTCATACATTGTTCTCTCGCCATACCAGTTTTTCTATGTATCAAGTTAACAAAACGGCCGCAAGAGCACCAGGACCGTGGCACGTAAATCATGCCGCTTATGACATGCATGTCATGATTTTTGTGCTATGACGTGTCATTTATGTTCATCATGCAGTCATATTGTGCTATACCAATTTTAGCACACATCCCATTAACGAAAAGGCCAGGAGAGCCAGAAGAACGTGGCATATAAACCATGCCGCTCTTGACATGCATGTCATGATTTTCATGCTACGACCTGGCATTTATGTTCGCCATACAGTCATGTTGTTGCATACCAATTTTCGTATACGTCCCATTAACGAAACGGCCAGGAGAGCACGAAATCGTAGGCGGCTAGACATATAGATAGATACGCTCAAGGTTACCGAAGTTCGCTAGTAAATGCTTCGCTTTAAAAAAATGAGAGAGAAAAAAAACGTGCCAAGCGTTTGACGGCGCTTTCTTGAAAGCGGAAGTTTCTTAAGGGTGGTGATCTATGTCGATTAATCAGGCATGTGTCTGTGCCACATGTCCCAGCTGAATGACCGCTAATGGTTGGTTGAATGGCGGCTAACGCTAGCTATAGGCCGGATGAATGACAGCTAATGTTGGCTAAGCGTTTGTGTTGACAGGTGTTGCCTTAGGTTGGTTGAATGAAAGGAAATGATGACAAAATCTTAGCTCTCGTTGCCATAGGTTTGCTTAACCGTGGCTTATCCTGGCTAAATATTCAGTGTTATCATATGTTCCCTGATGGATAGATAATGATAGTAGCAACAGTATTTTCATGGCATTTAAATCCAATGAAGACTTCCCATATGCACATAAAGCTCCAGCCTGCTGTGTGGACCTTCCTTTTTTGTATTTTCTCCCTTCCCAAGCCTCTTTACCGCGTAAATGCGCCTGTTTATGTGTATAAACTAAGGCTGATTTATTACAGCATCAACTCGACCATGATGTTTCATTTTTTATGTGCGCTGAAGTTCGCCTGATGGTAGCAGGGAAACAAACGAAAGGCTCAACTCGCACCTTCCGCGCTCAAACAGCTTTACCTGTTTTTTTGCTGTAGGATAGCTACAACGAGAACTGCCTTCTGTATTGGCCCCGCGGAGTTACGGAGCCGCGCTCTATGGGGAGCGCCAGTATTGCATAGTATGAGGGATAACGCGCCGCGCTCCATCATATAGGTTTGGCTGTCGGCGTGGACTGAAAACGCCGCGCGGGAGCCCTCCTGGCTATTTCTGTTTGTATTCTCGAAATGAGAGAAGTTTTGTACTGCCAGAAATATTTTCTGAGGAAACAAAAAACAGTGTGCTTTACCGATGTCATTTTTACAGAATGCCTACAGTGAAAGAACACCAAGTATGGTCGCCGCGGAGTGCCCCTAACAGGCTTATTGCGTAATAGATAGTCAGTCACTTGAGAGCAAATTATGTTAATCATACTCTCATATCGGGGATGTCTGTTGAACTAAAGGTATCATAACATAACGAAGACTCAATGCAGCGATCGCACAGCTCAGCAGCGACCTATAGCACGGCTTAGTGTATGTCCGGGGAGAATGCTTAGCTCTCGTCGCGAGCTCATTCCCACGCAGTGCTTTAACATTTAGTCCGCGGCATACGAGCAGCGTAATCAAGCAACCGCTGTTGCGTAGACGTTACTATAATAGTGGCTTAGAAGAGAGAGAGAGAGAGGGAAAGAAAGGGAAAGACAGGGACGTTAACCAGAGGCGATCTTCGGTTGGCTACCCTGTACTGGGGAAGAGGAAAGGGGAAGGAAAGAGGGAAAGGAGAGAAGGGAGCTGAGGGACATATCACCATCACTGTCACTTGTCAGGGCACTGTCACAATCGGTCAACAAGTCCTGTTTGCCGAAGAAATCGCAGCAGTGCACTGACAGCAACTCGTCTTGAAGACTCTGTAGTCCAGTGTCCTAAAATCTTGTATTCGGTAAACGGGCGGTTTTCCAGCTGACCAATCGTGGCTGAAAGGGCTGCTATTTCGGCGTTGAAGCGGTGAAGAGATGTGCAAATGCACCCGCTTCAAGATGTGCGCCCAAGAAACGGAGCTTGGTGCCCCATTGGTGGCTTGGTGCCGCATTCACGTGATCACTCGCACTCCAGGTTGGTATGGACCATAAAGCTACTTTCCATCACTGAGGCAGCGACAAAACCAGAGAACATGTTCTGTGCCACTGTCCCCGCTACAGCGTGCATAGGCTACCGTTAGTGGCCATGCTGGCTCGCTTTGACGACAGGTTACTATGCAAAGACAATCTTAGAATTCTGAACTCAAACTGCCACCGCACCGGAAGTCGGTCAAGGTTTTGTGGACTTCTTTACGTGACAGCCGCCTATTGAAAAATACTATAATACTCGTTCCCTTCTCACTCTTTAATTTTGACGTTTTCTCTCCCCAACTACCCTTGTTTTAAAACTCTTCGCTGTCCTTTTCCCTTCACTTCCTCCCTTCTCCTTTACCCCGTTGCAGGGAAGCCAGCCGGATGATTTAATTCTGGCTAACGTCCCTGCCTTTCTCTCACCTGCCGCGCCGCCACGGTGGTCTAGTGGCTATGGTACTCGGCAGCAGATACGAGTGTCGCGGGATCGAATCCCGTCTGCGGCGGCGTCATTTCGATGGAGGCGAAATGTTGAGGCCCATGTACTGTGCGATGTCAGTGCACCACCGGGGAGGTGGTCCAAATTTCCGGAGCCCTCCACCACGGCGTCTCTCATAATCATAACTGATTTTAGAACGTAAAACCCCAGAAATCAATCAGTCAATCAACCTCACTTGCCTCTCTCTCTTTATGCGTTTTTTATGATAGCTGAAGTTGTAACACAGAAATAATAAGGAAATATCTTGTTGGAACAGAGACACCATAGTCTTTCGGTAGTTTAAAGCACTGAGTGAAAAACAGGTTCGCATAGCTTAACGAGTTAACTTCCATATATTGCGCTCTACGTAGAGGCGTTAATTAAAATGGCAAGCGCATTTTAAAGGAAACGAAATACCTGCGAGTAAGGACACATGTCTTGTCCAACTCGGTAGAGGGATGTAGTAAAATAGGAAACGTCTAGGGAAATCAGACAAAGGTAGGATTTGAGGAACAGTGCTATGGATTTATTCAAGAGAGAAATCGATTCGAAGACAGCCTCAGGACAAGCCTTAATTAGGATGGCACGCATAATTACCGCCGTTTCAGGAGATACAAGATAGCAAAAGTTCAGTTATGAGAGATTTATTTGTTAGCCCTCTTGATTACATTTATGAGGATTGTTTGCAGCTTGTGCAGTTCGTGGATGAGGTACGAGTACATCTCGAGTCAGTGGGGAACTTAGATATACAGGCGAAATATAAACTTTAACATCTTCAGATGTTTAACCTGACAGGCTAAGACGTTCCGCCATTGCTGCGTAAAATCTTCGGCAAGAATAAGTGTACGGTTGGCGACAGTCCATACTGACTGAGGTATTGCTTCCCGATTCCCGGGACTAAGTTATATCAGCCACAACACGTGGAAAACACGATCTATCTCCTTGAACGCAATTACTGACAATTATTTTAATTTTTACGTCGCCTTGAAGCCGTCAGCTCTTTTTAGCCTCTTTAAATATCAACTCCGGCGATTTTTCAGTGTTCACTGGTCTCAATGAAATTTTTGCTAAGTTGTTACGAGGGGTTGCGAAGGGATGGTTTTATTTACAGGAGGTTCATGTTGGCGATGTTGCAATTCGGTCTGCATACTCTTCGTCTTCCTCTTCTACCTATCTTCCAAACTGCTTATTCTACGTGCGTTATAATCGGTAGTGTAATCATATACGCCAATCCAGGCACTTGAAAGTCATTTAGCTTTCCTGAGCATGAATTTTAAAAATTTTTAGCGGGTTTTCATGAGGGCCACTTTGCATTTTTGACGTCATTACATTCAACGCTTCCTAACCGAGGAGGCAGGCGGCCAAGAGCAAAACGGCGCTACTTCAGCGCTCAAATAGTCACTCAAATTTACAAACGCTGGCATAGAGACATCGACGGATGACATCGCTGCTTTGATTTTTCTGGCACCAGCTCTATATTTCTGATGACGAGAGGCTGTGACGCCATCGCACAAACTGCACGAAGCAGCTACCCGTTTCGGTTTCAGTTTGGACGCATAGTTATTTCGGTTATTTAAAGTTATCTGTGAGCTGCAGAAGCCAATTAAATTATCTTGCCTGTTACAGGACTATAGTGCTTTTTGAATACAGCGATATCAGAATATGGGGAAAAAGCCGCCGGAGTTCTTCTTTAAGGCAACGATAACAAGCGGTGATGTTTCCGGCAAGGATTCGAGAACGGCTATATTTGAGGAAGGCTATAGTTAGTTGATTGATGGAGTTTTATGTTCCAAAACCACAATACCGTTATGAGAGACGCCGTAGTGAAAGGCCCCGGATATTACTACTTCTTTGGGTCTTTAGCGTGCACTGACAACGCACAGTACACGGGATTCAACGTTTCGTCTCCATCGACATGCACCCGCCACGGCCGGGATGCGTGTTTGAATCGATAGGCGCTAACGCACTTGACAACCGGAGTTGAGCGTTGTTGGCTGCGCAGTTGTGAGAGGCCACGTCAACTTCCGCTTAACAACGGCCACTACGCACTCTCATTGGCCACCACAATGGCCACCATGCACTTTCGATATATGCCTGCCCTGGCTAGAGTTACTGTATGTGCTTAGTAGCTCTAGCCCTTGCCTGCCCTATGCGCCCGCCAAAAGGACGAGTCGGGGATTTTTGTTGTTGCTTTTTGGTAACTCCATTCCTTATCCATTATCCATTCCTTAAATCGTGCATGAACTGGAGCACGCCGACCTATGTCAGCCGCAGAGCTGGGTCCATTGATTTCAAGGCGAGCCGGCGAGGCCGAGGCTGAGCTGCCGGCGAGTCCGTCTCTAAGGCGACTGATGAGGACCTCAACAGCGAAGGGTCTCCCAAGTGCGCTATCGCCTACGGATTCAAAACACGCTTCTTGCTATCGGCGCGCCTATGGCTGCCCTATGCATGCGTCCGTCGGCGGGAGTTTCCGCGTGAACACACACGGATGCGCCTGCCAAATAGTCGAGTCGTGGACCTTTTTTTGGGTTACTACCGTCCACTCCTCTAATCCTGCACGAACTGCAACGCGCCGACCGATGTCAGCTACAGAGCTGAGCCGCTTGATGACAACGCTGCAAGTTGCCGGCGAGTCTGTCTCTACGGCGACTGCTGACGACCTCGACAACGAAGGGTCTCCCGCAGGCACTGGACTTTGTTTAGATTGACCAACGTCGAGTGCGGCAGAAGGTGCTGTGATGTGCTTCCTTAGAGCAACACGCTAGTAACTATCTTGTGGGACTCGCTGGTTAACAATAAGCTGTGCTGCTGGGTTTTGCTTAGGGTATTCTTCAGTGCTTTTGTGTTGCTTCGATGATGGACTGTGGACGGTCAGTGTTGCTTTCATGTCAATTATTTGTTGAGCACACTGCATGGATGCATCTTCGATGTGCTTGCAATAAGCGTCCCGACGTGTCCCAAAAGACAGACGATGGCATCGTTCGCTGCATGTACTCGCGCAAGTAGTATTCACTTTGTGCGGCGACACTAACACCGCGCGAAAGCACAGAGATGTCTTGTAAGACTTCCTAGGTGCTTACGGCTGTTCTCATCTTGATCAGTTCCTGCTTTGACTGCTTGCATAGATGCCACGGTGATGTTTTGCGCCATGCGTAACCATTTTCAGAATTGTACAAGTGAGCACGATTACTTTGATATATGAGCGCTGTCTTAGCCGCTGTAGATGAAAGGAATGTATGAAGGAAGAAGTGAAGGACAAAAAGGATTCAAATTACCGATGACATCTGTCCATCAATGAAATCTGTTTCTGCCTAGCTGCACTGCAGTACTTTTTGTCTCTCTCTATTCTGACCCGTGTTCATTCTTATTGTACATTTGATCTTAATTGTGTACCTTAAATGTTTTCTTATTCCATTGATTGCAGTGCTGCCCAGTGCAATGCTTTTGGGATCTTTAAGGCTACGTCAACAATAATTACAAAAACACACATCTGCGCATGCTCAAGAATGGCTTTGCCTCACTGGCACTATGGACTTCTACAGCAAACAGAGGCAGCGGAGAATGCCTCAAGTGAATACTGAGCATGTTGCCACGTCATGAACACTGAGATGCACACTAGGATTACAGTGCTTAGAGTTTTACCATCGGGAACAGTATGCAAAATGTGGTGGCCAAAAATGACGCCTGAAGTTCCTGAAGCCTATGCACATACAGAACGTTTTAGCCGGCACTAGCTGTGCTGCAGATTTGGAATGTTCGCAGTACGGATATCCACTTCTTAATATTTCATGCCTGGCGCTGCCATTATCAAGGCACCGGGACATTAGATGGTTTGAGAAAATAAGCAAATCTGTTTGCTGGCCCTTGCAAAGAAGCAAACAACATTGTTGCATGCTTCACCTGTTTGCCTGACTTTGTGACAGCGGCTGGAATTCCTTCATTAAAGTATCCAAGGTTGGCATGACACAACTAAAACAAATCTTTGTATTGAAAATCAAGTCATTTACACACATTGTTGCTTGCTTGTTTTTAGACTTGTAAGATAGGCACCCATTTTCTTTGTAATGTTGAATGTTTATTTCTGCTTCTTCTTCGTGTTGTGGCTCTCTTGTTTCAGAATTTTCATCTTCAAAGACTGTTGGGCAGCAGTTGTATTGCTTTGACAGGAAAACGACAGTGACTGCCAGGAGCTCTAAAGCATTATCTTTATTGTCGGAGTTCTGGAAAGCACGAGTGTGCTCCCGTCGATCAGTGGCAGTGTTGAAAGACTCAAGGCACCTGCAAAGGAGTTCTACATTGCCTCGCATCACTGAAAGCAACATAGAGAGATGATAAGTTCTTGGTTTAGTGGTGATGGTAGGTGACGTTAATGTATGATTTGCATCATGTACACTTAAAGAGGTCCTGCAACAATTTTACAACATAGTCAGAAAACGATGCAAATCAGTCGTGGAGGCTCTAATAAACATGTGAGCCAATTATTATCGCAGGAACCTGGGAATTTACACTTTCGTTTCAAATGCTTCTGGAATTCACGTGCTCTTATGACAAATTACACCTCTACGACCAGCAACTAAATCTCTTGGATTCTTTTGGTGTTCTTAAGCGAAGAGACATACATACACGCATATAGGGTCGTCATGGCAGGCTCACCTCTCGAATCTGTGCCCATCAGTTTTTCCGAGGAGCGATGAAGTAGGAGAGAGAAGGAGGCCGATGACGCTGAGTGAGCGGAGCGGCTGTGACGTCAAAGGGGAGAGGTTTGGCCATGCTGGCCATAATGGTGGAGCGCTGCCGTCTTCATCATATACTGGGTATATGGTCGTCGGATGTTTTCATAGTTTGGCCAAAGGTGCGAGGTCCAAACATTGTGACAATGGCGGGAAATATGTCCAGTGTGTCCGCAATAGAACCTAATGGGCCTGTCATCGGAAGTCCGCATTATGTAGAGTTCTGATAACGAGGTCTTACGCATGGGCTTCTGGGTCGCTTAGGCGCTGAGGGTTGACGGTGCTCGGGCCTGTTTACAGGGCAATTTGTCTCTCATCCTGACTTTGTTGATTCCCTGCATACAACGGTGTGGAACAGGAAAATAGTTGCATCGTCAGGGATGCGCGCTTGAAGGGCTATTGTGGAGGCAGCTTGGATCTCACGGCAGACGACGAGTGCACTGTTGTTCGATGCAGTCGGAACGGGTGGAATAGGGAGGTCCTTGGATGCAGAGGTGGCAGCCCATTACGGAAGACGAGAAAATTTCGGAATAATGCAACTGCCTTTTGTTTCTTCAAAGCATCAGCAATAAGTTACCTCTTGCAATGTCTACGAGCTTTTAAAATCCGAAGTGTAAACGCGTCGTCCGCGATACCTTTCAAAATGAGCAACCTTTTCCCCTTGTGGCATACCGTCATCAGCTTTGCGACAGAGCGCGAGGACGTCCTGAGTATGACACATAGCATTTGGTGCAAGCCTTAGCTGGGCATGCAAGTTTTTCTGCGCAATACGGCGGTGTCCCGATGGCTTCGTCAAACATATCGATGAGATTTTGCTTCCACATGTCCCCGCTCGCAATTTCCTGCTCGTGATTAAAAAACCATACTTGTGCTGTGCTCGTCAGATAAAATGTGATGCTTGCCACCATAAGAGTTCGGACCGACGTATAGCTGCTCGATCTCACCCGTTCATACAGTTGAAGCCACTCCTCAACGTGGTTGCTGTCTGAGCCGTAAAAGTACCTGGTTCACGCGGCTGTGTGGCGACGTGAGTCGACTGGGGATGTCTGGTCGGTGCACGCTTGGTGTTGTGTTCGAGACATTCTCGTCCTTGCCTTGGGCTGGCATTTTAGGTGCAGCCAATGAGCGTCCGCTGCGTAAATCTGTCTTGAAACTTGGGGAACTCAATCAAGAATCAAGAAAGTTTATTTCCAACAGTTGTTGGGGGTCACCCCAGGAGAAAAGCGGCAAAAAATGCAGCTTGAAAGTGCCTGGGGGCCCGTACACAAGGCAGTGTTGACATAAATTTTTGTCTACATAACAAAAAAAAATTAAGAACACAGAAATACCGGAAAACGCAAAACATACATTTTAAACATGTGAAAACAGAAATGTAATTCATGTAAATGTAATGTAAAAACAGAAATATAATGACGTTGTATAGTATATTCAAACATGCTTGCTTTTAACATTTTTATATTACTACATATATTTATAGCACATGAATTTAAAAAGTTTTTACACCATACAGTGAATGAAATGTGTAGTGGTAGAAGCTGATAGTTATGTTTAGTGAAATTCAGACGTAAATAGAACATGCAACTTTTTTTACCAATGTTGCTAAAATCAATACCCTGTTTTTGATATTTGTTCAAGAGATTTGGTACATTGAAAGCCAGTGATTGTTTGCCGTAAGTTGTGCGCCATCGCGGTACCAACCATTTCTCGTCGCTTCTGGTTCTAGGATCGCAAATTTGTTTTTTTAAACTGGAGAGACTTCTTAGAAAGCTCTTAGTAGTTTCATTTGAGAAGAAGAACGAATATAATAGGCGGTACTGATAAATCAAAGTGGCGTTTATTATTTGATAGTGAAGAAAGAATTGTCGAGTGGGATGAGTATAAGAAACTTTTGCGACGCATCGCAATGCTTTCTTCTGTAGCATGAGGATTCTGCGCAGATTTGTCAGCGTTGTTGTTCCCCACACAAGTGTGCAAAAGTTTATACGAGCGCTGAACAGTGCATTATATATTTGCATTTTGACATTGCTGGGAAAGAAATGGCGGCAGCGCGATAGCGCTCCCGTAGCTGAAGACAGTGATCTCGCAAGATAGTCAATGTGAGCCGTCCACGTCATATCAGCAGAAAGGATGACGCCTAGCGATTTATGCGTTTCTACTAGCTCAATTTGACTCCCACCAAGACACAAGTCTGCTGGCAGCGGACAAGTTTGTTTCTGGCCTTAAATAAGATCGCTTTAGTTTTCCCAGCATTGATTTTAAGGAAGTTATTGCTCGACCACTGCGAAAGATCTGAAAGTGCTTTTTGAGACTTCCGTAAAAACTTCATTTATATCATGGCCGGTTACAAACAGACTTGTGTCATCTGCGTACATTGCAATCGAAACGTCATAATTTATTTTGGTCACATCGTTTACATATACATTAAAGAGAATTGGCCCCAGGAGGCTTCCCTGTGGAACACCAGAGGTAATATTTTTAAAAGAGGACAGGCAGTTATTAATTGAAACGCACTGCTGACGATGACTCAAATAGTCATCAAGCAAGGAATGAGCTACACCACGTACGCCATAGCAATAAAATTTCTTTAAAAGAGTATTGTGGTTCAGACAGTCAAAGGCTTTTGTGTAGTTTATAAAAACACCAAGAGTTGCTTGGTTTTTTTCGATGTTATTAAGAATTATTTCTTTTTGTGTTAGTAAGGCTGTTTCCGTTGATTTTCTCCTGCGAAACCCATGCTGACAATCGGAAATTATGTTGTGTTTCATAAATAAGTTGTTTAAACTGTTAAGAATGACTTTTTCGAGACACTTAGAAAAAACTGGGAGTATAGATATGGGCCTATAGTTGGTCACAAGGTTCCTTTCACCACCTTTATAAATAACAGTGGCTTTGGCACGTTTCATCGCACTTGGGAAACAACCAGTTTCTAATGCCAGATTAAATACGTGCATGAGAGGAAGGGAAATTATATCAATCACATACTTCACCGGCATAATCTGTACATCATCAACGTCTACAGCCCGACTGTGCTTTAGGTGCATAAATAATTCACAAATTTCGAGCTGAGTTGTGGGCTCAAAAAAAAATTACTTTCTTTGCAAGAATTTGTCAGGCCAACGTCAGGAAAACCATGTGATGGCTTCACCATATTTAAAAGTGGAAGTTGAAGTGTTCGGCCGAAGCAGACCCAGATAGCCGTTTGTTATCAATGGTTAGTTCTGATATGATATCATATGTGTTTCCGCGTTTCAGGACTTGATTGATAACTTTCCACGCTTTGTCGGGATGTTTATGCGATAAATTACGAAAAAGGTTACTGTAAAACAATGCCTTTGCTTTCTTTAGCTCTGAAGCATAGCCACCCACTCGTCACTCCACCTAATTATTACGGGAGAAAAGACACTTGTCAATATATTTACAAGCTGTGAATACAAGAAGGTGGGAATACAAGACGGAGCTGGAGTGCGAGAGTATCGGTGAGAGTCGTCTGCGTCGGTGATGCCTCCTTCCTTCTCCACCGCATAGCTTCATAGCAACATTGTTTAATTTGTTAAATTCATAAGGAACAAATAAAGCACTACTGAAGATGTTTCCGCCATCATGAAATCGGGCAATGCTAGTTCTGCACCATCCGACGTAATCGGCACTACTTGTGACATCATTTTTTGAAGGAAAAACAGGCCATTTTTCACTTGTAATTAAAAGCAAATTGTAGATGCCCACTTGTGTTGCACTGCAATATTTTTATCACATGTTTACAGGAGCCTCCACGATTTATCAACAAAGTTTTTCTGACTGTGCTCAAACAGCGTTACCGGGCCCCTATAATATTCGACAGCGTTTATCACTGCAGCATATTATTTTAGCGAACATTGATTAAAACATGTGTGCGCTGTACCTACCTATATTCCGATCAGCAGAACTGTCATATCCAAAGGGCAATTTTCTTTCTCATGCAGCAGCACCTCGCCATAAGGACGCCTACCCTCGTCTGTGTGAGAGTTGTGACATAACCAGTAAAATTTCGGTGTATATTGTTGCTAGTTGCATTTTTCGTTGCAATTCATTAGCTTTTAGGCATGTGTGAAACTTCTGTCAAAACGTGTCGCTTATGAAAATTACTGTTTTATTCTGCTTAATCATTACATGAACGTTTTCACTAGTTTGTACTGCCAGCATCTGGGCAACTAATCGCTGACGAATGGTCGCATAGCCACCCCACGCCTTCCCATTGCTTGTTACAAGGGCGACCAAGAAACTTGTTGGCTCCCGCTCTGCATTCTAGATGTTCAGCAAGCGATCTTCCCCATTCATTGTGGCATAAGTGTTTTATGAGTGGTCAGTCCGTGTTCTTTTTTTTGTTAGCTGATTAGCTGTAGTGGATTGTTTTGCATGCGTACCATCTTGCGTTCCTCAAGTGATAGTTGCATCTCTCTTGCTTTACCATGTTTTTTTATATGTGGCCGCAAACACATAACAGCGTATATGACAGGCCTTGATGACAATGATGCAACATGCATATTATAGAACCAGTCTCCGGTGTCTGCTTTGCATTTTAAAAAGTGGGCAAAAAAGGCATTTTAGTGACCGTGTTGGGGCAGGTAGATGCATTTTGCATCTACCTGCTCTCTGAGGTGGCGATCTTTCGTGAACTGCTGCTGCACTTCTGGAATCAGATCGCAAATTTAGGAATAATTTGAGGCTAAATTTAAATTAGTGTCAAAGTGAACTGGAGTACTGTATAAAACACGGTTTCAAACGTATCAAGCTATGGTCTTCAAACACTTACCTACTGTCTTCCCTCAACACTAACTAAATATAAAGTATGCGGTGAAAACATACGTTATGTTCCTAAAAACGCATTACTTCAACTGATATTTTGAATGTTAGCCTTGTTTTTGTGTCTCTTTAAAATTTTGTGTTTCATGCTCAATTTTATCCGTTTGTTTTGTGCATTTCTATTTTAATATTGCAACAAGTTGAAGTTCTTGCCATGTTGCTACTGTTATTGTACGCGGAGGTGGGACTAGTCAAGCTGCCTGTACGCAGCTTTTATCCCACCATCCTTGCTGTTTACATATGTTTTATATCTATGTGGAAATAAACTTCAAACTTCTTCAAATAATCGAACAAGCCTACTAAGCTGGTTTCACCAATTAAGCATTTCCTTTCTTTCTCTTTTTTTTTTTGTTGACGCAGGCTTACGGACCTCCATTACACAACTATCGAGCTATAGTAATACACAGGTAACGATCTTATTAACCAATGAATGAGCATAATTCAATGAATTTATGTCACTCTAACGTGTCCTTTAAGATCCACTTTTTCGAAGGGCGAGTGACCGCAAACTTACAATGTTTGCTGGATGATTTGTAGCAGCCCGCTCTTATTTGGCTTTCTTTTTTTCGCAGAAATGGCACTACTTGAGGGGAGTTTTCCCGGGCGGTAGAGGACTTAGCTTGTTAATGGGGTCCGCACGGAAGGACCCTGGAAGAGGCCTCAACACGCCTTTCAAGCACTACGGACCCACTGTAGCTTCAGCGCAACACATCATAACTGCAATGATCGCCCTATCATGAAGTATTGGACATAAAATTTCCTGCCGTGGCAATGATCAATTACACTAAGTGATTCTAGCATACTAAAAATATTAAGGTCATTATCTTGAACATATAATGATTCAAATATCCCACTTGTTCCCAAGTATGTTCAACCTTGGAGTAACGTTCAACGTGTTTTCCCAAACACTTGTTAAACCACTGTAGCTGCAGCACCGACAGAATGTCGTAGCAATGACACCTCGATGACAATGTACTGGATACACACGGAAGTCCTTGTGTTTTAGAAATGTTGACTTCATATCATATTATGCCTGCTAACTTCTCTGAAAGTGAAGATAAAGGGTAACTATTATGCAGTGATTCACGATGCTTAACTTTGATCAAGCAGACAAGGGGCGACTTAAAATTGGTCTTGCTGCCAGTAGCAAAGCCAGACGCATATATGGGAACGTGAGCTTCCCAGCAAAACTAAGTAGGCAAAACAATATATTTCAACATATTCGAATGTGGAGCTCCTGTGGGTGAAGTTTAAGTGCATTACCAATAGATTTTGTGGGTGTTATGTCCGAAGTGCCACTAACACCACGTGTATGCTTCCACCTTTGAACTGGTATTAGGCAAGCACGGTGCAGTCTTCACCCTTGCATGTCACTGTAATCCTCTATATCAGTAACAGAAAAAGCACGTTTGTTTGCAAACAATTAGCGGACAGTTTGTCACAATTAATGATGCACATAGTAGTCTGAATACCAGTTTCTGGAGAACAAAATGTCCGTTCTGTAAGCAGCCTTCCTGATTGACAGCTAAGCAGTGTTGCTCAAGGCCCACACAAGAAGCCTCAGGTTTCTAGACTGTGTGTCTGTTGCAAGTTTGTCCAGTTTTCCGCGTGAGCTACCCGCTTGACTGCTGGTGCCATTCATAACCATGTTTTTACCCTGCAGTATAAAACCTCATTATGTTATCACTTTCCTCTATTTATGTGGCATATACCTTTAAACATATCCACGTCCTTGCATCTTTCTGAGAATTCCACGTGGTACAATTAACTGAATTGACTCAGCAGGCACCATGTAGTTAGATATGGAAGTAAATAAAAGGCACGTAATTGTATCAATACACTAGACTTTACAATTCATACTCTACTTCTACGAAACCATCATTTACGAGAGTTTACCAATCATGATAGAAGTGTGCTGCCTGGTAAGCAGTGCTCTATCATGGGGCCTCATTGTGGGACTGGTATATAATTTGAGAATGTGAATTGCCTGTTGTCTCTCAAAGATAAGCTTAATTCCTTATCAGAGGGAGACATCGGGCGAGACAGCACTTCATAACGTAGGCAGATCGACATGTAAACATGAGACAATTAAGAAATTAGCCAAACGGGTGTGCCTTCCCAAGAATTTGTTAAGCCATTGCACCTGCAGAACGACAGAGCAGTGAAGCAGTGATCTCGATCACAATGTACTAGACAGACACGGAAGTCCGTACATTATAGAAATGATGTTTAAAGCTTTGTTCAAGCTACTTTTAGGTGGAATGAAAGTTTTTCAGCTGAAAACTGAACGAGTCGGTTCCAGTTAAACACGTCGAACTGTAGTGCAAGCAAGCATAGCTCAAAGTTAGCGCAACAATCGCGCGTTTTATTTATTTATTTATTTATTTATTCAATTTTGCACTGCAATTTCAAGTGTTTAATAGACTTTGTATCTGTATACTTAACGGCAGCATGGCTGTTGTAGCGACACATACATTTGTTACATGCCACAGATACTGAGACAATTGAGACCATCACCCACACATTGCGACAAGAAAGCACATCGCAGCATTATTCCCCTCGACGTCCATCAGTCAAACAAAGGCTGTCACGGCGAAGTCGCTGTTGCTACGGAAGGAATATTCGCGTGCTTCGTCCCTGAGGTAGGCATCAGCTAGCGTAGAGAGGCAGACCTTTGGACGGAGCCGCCGACGACTCGCTGCGTCGAAAATAAAGCGGCTGACATCGGTCAACACGACCCATATATTGGCACAGACTAACGTCAATATCACACTAGCACATCGAATTGCGATCAGCGCCGAGCTACGTTTAGATTATGGCGCTCGTAGACAACATTAAATAGTTGGCGATGGAGGTATGTTCATCGCGATCGCGCCGACGTTATAACTCGGTCCGGATTAGTTTAGACCGTGTGGCATACAGCAGCGACCATGCACTTTGATTGCGGCAAAAAAATAAAATAAAATAAATCCCGTTCGGCACTGATCGGGATTAAAGGATAGCAGAAGCATCACCCAAAAATCACTGCTTCATCGAAAGGGCAAGTAGTGAATGCGGTAGCAAGAAATTCTATGCCATTTGAAGTGAGGCCGGCAGCTAACTCTTTTGGATACATAACTCTACAAAATGCTGGTGTATGAGGATACGGCTGCTCCAGGGACACTTTTCGCAGTCTCTTCGCGTAGAGGGTTTACCGGCGCGCGCGCCAGTGATGGCGACCGCGCGAGGTTAACAGTTGCTGCTCGAGCGACACTCCCCCCCCCCCCTCGCGTCTATTCATGCTCGTTAAAGACGGGCGGGGCGTTTCCTCTTTGCTCCGACAGCAGGCCTCCCGATCGGAGTCATGTTATCCCTTGTGCCCTCCGAGCGACGGAGATGGACCAGGCTGGTTGATGTTTTTTCAACCATGTTCGTCGTCCCCAGTCACGCGCTTTTAGCGGCGGGTAGAACGTACGAGGCGCGATGGTTTGTTATCAATTTGGACTTTACACAGGACATGACGGCGACGGCAAAAAAACCCGTCGAGACTGTCCATTTAATCGTTATCGCAACAAAACACTTGGTGTACGTAATTCTCGCTGCGATTACTTGCACGGGGGAGCGCCAAAAGCGTTGGCCGCACTTGTCCGCATCGGCGCTGCCGGAACCCTGAGAACGAGAACGCATGGTGGCCGTTGCTAGGCGGAAGTTGATGTGGAGTACCGCAAGGGCGCAGCCAATTACGTGCAACTTCGGTTGCCAAGTGCTCTAGCGCCTACGGATTCAAAACACGCAGCCGGGGTTCGATCCCGGGACCTTCGGATCTGCAGCCGAGTGCCATAGCCAGTATACCACCACGGCGGGGCGAAGGCTGTAGGTCTCTTGCAACTCTTTCAAGAACGGTTTTCTCGGTTATGCCTATAGGCTAGTTTACAGTTTAGACGCTTTCATCATATACGCTGAAAAAAGGTAGAGAACTAAAATGTGAAGCCTTTTTCTTTGGAGACCTAAAAAGTAGAGGGTAGAGACCCTTGCTTTCACGCATTTCTCACAACAGTGCACGTAGTTCAGAAGACGGCGCTATTCTGTTTATGAAGCTACGCTTACCGTATGACGAAGCTAGAGGAAGATACACTAAATGAGCGAGAGGGCAGCCGTCATAGAGGCTTGCTCGAAGGGCGAGGTGCGGTTTTACCGCCTTTTTTTCTCTGGTTAACTTTGCTGTATGTTCCACTGCGGCAGCAAGGGAGGGGCACTTTCCAGCCAATCTCATCATCCAGGTGTCGCGACTGCCGAACACTGCGCAATCGACTTTTCGAGCGGACGCAGCAAGAAAACACTTCCCTTGCTCCGAAAGCTTACCTAGGCCTTGAATTATTTTGCATACGCTTGCAAAACATGCGCATACATGGGGGCGCCCTTCGATATAAGGGCTCTTCGTAGTTGCACTTACCACGAAGGCCTTTTTTTATAATGAAGTTTAAAGTATAACCGATGCGGCCAGTATTTTTGTTTGTAGGTGGGGATCGACACATTCGTACGTGTGATTTGCGAACGCACGCTGTTGTCGGCGTTGTTGCGCCCTTTTAGGAAGCATGCGTCCATTGGCGAAACGTGACATTGCACATGCGCGGCATTTAATGCTTACTTGTCCAGATCGCGGTGTCTGCATTTTTTAAAAATTTTTGTTCCCATAACGGCGGGCGGCATCCCTTTTCGTCGCGATGAATCGCGAGAATGCACTGCACGATGCATAGGCAAAAAAGAAGAAAAAAACGGCAGAGATAGAAAAAGAGCGCTCTCCTTGCATCATATTCTGAGGCCATCGCGTTTCTGAAAGCCGACTGAAAGCCGACGCGTTCCTGAAAACCGACGTAGACCCTTGAATTTTTTTTTCAGTAACATCACGCAAGCTCTGAGCACAGGACTTATGGTAGCATCTAACGTTCTCGAAAAGTGACGAGATTTGCTGTACGATATGCAAGCGCAAAATGCACACTCAACAGTGCGAGCGCCGTTCCGTATGCTGTTTAAGCCGTTTTACTTGAACGTCGCCGTGCAGCAGGGCAGTGGGGCAAAATGGCCAAAAGTATGCACATTTGCGCTGCTGCGTGTATAAGTCAGTGTAAGTGTCCTCGGATTCGTTGCTCCGCTAGACGTATTCGCTTCCTGTGCTTTCTGCTGCGTTGTCGCTTGCTTTATTATGATTTTCTAGTAGATGGAGTACGCAGCCCCATTAATTAAAGGTTACTTAAAGATACGCTGAACTAAACCACGCAGCTAACGGCACTACCATTGGAGTGCGCCTTGTGCGCTTGCGCATCGTACGGCAGGTCTCGTTATTTTTCGAGAATATTAGAGTCTACCATATCCTGCGCTCAGCACTCGCTTGGTATACTTAAAAAAATTGCGAGGGTGTACATGGAGGTGCACAAGCATACGGGGCCGCAAACGCCTTGCCTCAAATGTGCCCCGCCACGGTGGTCTAGTGGTTACGGAGCGCGAGTGCTCATCCGAAGGTTGCGGGATCGAATTCCGACCGCGGCGGTTACATTTCGAAATTTCCGGAGCCCTCTACAACGGCGTGCCTCATAATCACACCGTGGTTTTGGGACGCAAAACCCCCGAAGTCGAGTCCTGTCTGAAGGTTTTGTTCTGAGTGGATTAAGGTAATCACAATGAAGAACACATGAAAGACAGGAGCAAGTTAACAGCATACGAACCGTCCGCGTGTTTTCTTTTTTGTGATTCTTTTGATCGGGGCGTAATGGAAAGTCTACATGACCGAATATGCCAGAGTCATCCCTCTACTAATCAACCTTGTATCGAACAACACGCTTGGTCCTTCAATGTGTACTACAGGTGCCCGCTTTGTACCCACTTGAAAATATGGCGCATAATTAGAGAGTGTTATTGTCGGGTGCCCCAAGTGCTGTGTCCCCGCGTTCTTGCGTTGTTCGCCACACACCTCCGTGGCGAGCACAAAAGAACGCCAAAACGTGCATACGCAAATCCGTTCAGGTTGACCGAAAATAAAACTCTGTAATCGGTCCGTGCCTGTGCACGTGCTCACGCGATGCTTAGATCGGATTTGCGCATCCGCAGAGGAAAAAGAAACAAAAGAAGGCTAAAGCCAGTTCTACGCCGTGAAAGCCGTGGGAACAGCGAAGCTTTGCTTTCATCGTTAATTGTTACGTGAATGCAAGGGTCGGCGCCAAAGGCGGGTCCGGTTTTCTCTTCTCTGGAACCTGAGAGAATTAAGCGACGTAAAGACGAGGCAAGGCCTTTCCCCTTCTTTCTTTCTTTCTTTCTTTTCTATCTATGTTGCCCTTGACATAATCACTATATATAATGTGCCCCGCCATGGTGGTCTAGTGGTTATGGCACTCGGCTGCTGATCCGAAGGCCGCGGGATCGTATCCCGGCCGCGGCGGTTGCATTTCGATGGAGGCGAAATGTTGAGGCCTGTGTGGTGTGCGACGTCGGTGCACGTTAAAGAACCCCAGGTGTTCGAAATTTCCGGAGACCTCCACTAAGGCGCTTCTCATAATCAGAGCTGGTTTTGGGATGCGAAACTCCACAAGTCAATCAATCAATCAATCAATAATCTGGGTAACTGGGTCGAAGGAAGGAGGGGGTAGGCTTTTCCCTTTTGCGTTGCAGCGGACACCGGGAACGGAAGTAGCGAGGCCTTAAACAGTTCCGCTGTCAGAAAGCACTGGATGGCGACATCCCTACTTCATTTTATTTTTATTGACTGTTCGCCTTTACTGGCGCTACTGTTTCGAGCACGTTGTTTTTCTCTGTAAATGCGCAGGGTGCTAATTAATGCGACTCAGCATGGGCACCACATCAACAGGTGCATAGAAAAAAACCAGATTATCGCACGGGATTGTGATCTACTTCGTCGTCTGCACATACTTCAGGTTGGAGCCGTCGTGCCCGCTAGGACAGGGCATGTTTCATGTGCTGTCGCTATCGGCGTGTTCAGTCAGCAAGTCGCGGTTATTTCTTTCTCCCAAGTTACTGCTATGACCGTTTTTGGAGTGGTATACAACTTAGCTGAGGAACAAGTGAAATGTCTGCCGGATTGTTTTGAAAGGTGCCAAGGGCTTGCGGACGGCGATTCCTTCATTCAAGCCGATACATTTGGACACGTGCATGTTGTTTGGCAACCAGTTGTGTTGACTGGGATTATTGTCTCCTGAAACAACAGGAGTTCAAGTGTAACACATGGCGTGTTTCTTTTTTTGGAGCAAGCTCAAGAAATCATTTACTCTTTTTGGATTTTCTTCTGCGCCTCTCAAATTGCTTTACTTGAAAGTTCAGTCCTTTACGGCATGCAAACTTAAATTGTTTGAGTGCACTGCACATCAGCATGAGCTTTTGAAGAATTTCGTTCTGTCTGTTTGTCTGTCTGTCACATGATTCAGCTACCCGGCCAAAGTTTAAGCACTTGCCTAACACCCAGCCATCTTGAACTGCTAGCTGCGTTCATACTTGTGAATATTGTAGATAGAATAGGAAATATTAGGCATACCTGAGGCGCAACATCAATACCTAATTAGTGGTGATGTGTCCCTTTAGTATAAAATACATAGATACATAATTCTAAAGATCCCAGTGTTTGTTAGGTTGCGATCAAAATGCGACGCTACGCAAGGAAAAGGCCTCTGCCCAACGATTTGGTGCTGCCACCTGGCAGTTGCCCTGAGGTTCTGCACAAGCTGATGCTTGCCGACGGCGCTGCCACATGGCGTCCATATCTCACGCAGCGTAGTACGGCCGGCAGAAGACTATCGTCTTTCGACGACATTTGCAGCGAAGCACGCAGATAGGCGGCCAATTTTTCTTTTAACTTCATCTGAAGAGTATTGGCAGTTGCCATTGACACATTGTGTTTTAAGACCATCGTCGGTCGTACGATCTACTGTGCTTTTGAAACACGATGCAAAACATCTTAGGTCTTGGGAGATGGAACAGGTTACTGAGCGGGTGTTATGTTCTCCTGGACCTTTCGCCGCTGAACATTTTTCGTGCACTTAATAAGAACAGGCAGTGCAGCGAAGAATGCAAGCACACTGAAGAGGTGGATAGTAAAACGGCACGTCGTCTCCTACAGCAGTTCCGGTTCGAGGCTTAGCTTTTGCGTGCCCTAGCGTGCCTGCATTAAGCGTACTTGGGGAAGAAACACGTACACGTCTTCGACGCGGCTGTTGCGTTTCGAACAGTGGTCATTTTCTAAATTGTTTTGCGAGCGGACGCAAAATGTTTCACCCTTTACAAAACCAAAGGCGCCAAAATAAATGTGTGGCAGTTTCGACCGAAACACGGAGAACGCGAGCTAGTGGTAGGTCCACAGCTCAGCAGTCTTTTCATGCAGATGTTATGCCGTGAAACACGCAATGTTGGCGAACAATTGGCTGAGTGGTGCGCTCTTGCAGCACAATAAGGCGGGAGCCAGGTTACACATAGTTCCTAATGCATCACGTTTGTTTTATGAAGTTTTGATGATCGAAATGTTGCAGCGGAGCCTGGCGTCGCGACACTTCGATCATCAAAAACCTCAGAAAATACTTTGTAGCCGCCCAGGCAGAAAGGCCGCAGGATAGGCCGCATGACATCTTATTATAAGAAACGATGGAAGACGAACCCTCTATCTACGGCTTCAGGGTCATCTCAGCTCGAGGCGAAAGCAAGAGAGGAACTGCCACAGTTGCATCCAAAAAATGCGCCTTTCAGAAGCACGGCCTAACACACGGAGGGGCCAAAACAGAAGTGGTCGAACTCATCCCCATCAACTGATGAAAGACGGTACCTTCATCCTTAATATTTACAGCCCACGATGAGATCATTACCAAAACTTCGTTTCGACATTTAATAAGGCAGTAGTGGTAGTAGTGACTGATAGCTGGTGATTTCAATGCTCCCAAGCCCTCCTTGGGCTACTGCAACCGTTCCCCAAAAGGTAATGGCCTACGTAATCTCACAACAGAACTGCCACTCACACTGATCACAGACCCAGACTACCCATCCCGACTGGGTACTTCAACATCCAGGGATACAACCCCGGACCCCTCACGTTCATCGAAAATTCCAGGGTAGCGAGTTCGTCCAATCTTCAAGAGAACCTCGGTAGTAATCACTTTGTCCTAGCCACAAACATTCGAGTCGAAGCTGCACCGCCCAGAGAATTCAGGATTAGATTGCGATGTCTTTAGGTTCTTGCGGAAGGAAGACCAGGAGGCATACGCTGCGTTGGAGAACCTCTTACACAAGCTCAAGGGAGATGTCCGAGCCGCTACCAAGGTTATATACAAAGACCTCAAGATAGAACGTATGGGCTCCCGATTAGCACATCTGATAATACCGAAAAACGCCTAAACCGACGGCTTCGCCAAAAAGTAACGGAGGTAAATAAGAGCACCGAAACCACTCTACTGAACTCTCCAGACAGCAATGGGACAAAATCTGCGCCTCGGTAGACAGCCAGATCCGTACGGGAGGTAAATGGAATCTCCTCACGCACCTATTGGACGACTCACAATACAAAGAAAACCATTGACTCGCTGTGGACAGAATTTCCCATGAACAGAAATTCCAGGGCACAACCGATGATCACCTCCTTCATGAGTTGGCGGAGAGATATTTCCCCATATGCCTCTCGGGCAGCCACGACTATACCACGGCAGTACGAGCGACGAGGTAGACGCACTCTTAACCGAAGCCGAAATCTTCGACGTCCTACAAAAATTAAACAGTCGCTCCGGACCAGGCCCGGATGGAATTGCAAACAGGGTCCTTCACAACTTCAATCAATCAATCAATCAATCAATCAATCAATCAATCAATCAATCAATCAATCAATCAATCAATCAATCAATCAATTAATTAATCAATCAATCAAATCAATTTTGTTTACCAGAAACAAAAGAAACTGGACGGACTCCTGGGCACAAAGCTGTCGCAGCAGCTTGACGGAGGCCCAGGGTCCCTTACATGGCAGTAGCACTCACATGAAATATACACAGAAGGCTTTATACACAACACTTTCATGAACGGCTTCATACACAACAAGCACTACACATCGCACGTATGCACAAAAAAAAAGACATTTTACAGTTGAATGCAATATACCGAAACGTTCCTATAAATAAAGAAATCACGCAATACATTTCTGTTTAGCGTAGCTGTGTGCTTATATTTGTTTAGTATAGTCGGTATATTGTGTGTTAAGGACTGTAGGCTGTAACTGTTTTGAAACCATGGCACCTTCCATACCTCGGGGTGTCGTGTAGTATGTTTTGTGTGAGTGCAGAGTTCTAGATGAGCAAGAGATGCCAAATAATTCTGAACATATTCGGATGATTAGTAAATTGTGTCCAGTAATCTATGTTCGTATAATTTATCTACGCGGTTTAGTTTGTATTTAAGAAATATATTTTCTGTTGGTCAAAGTCGACTAACGTTCTCTATATATCGAGCGATTTTCTTTTGAACTATTACCGGCTTTTGCAAGTTAGATTTAGGTGTTGTAGCTCAGACAAGGTAAGAGTAATTTATATACTATACGAAGAGACCATAATATGTTTGAAGTTTTGCTTTCGTAGGCAAAAATGTGCGGCAGTGTGCCATAGCACCGGTAACCGCAGAGAGTTTGCCGCGGAGATGTTTGATATGGGCATCCCAACATAAACTGTAAGGAAAATATACGCCAAGAATTTTAAACTCTTCAACCAGTTCAATGCGTTGGTTCTGTGATGACAGATGTTAGATGACAAATCTATAACGAAGCTCACCGAGAAGATCAACAAAGTCTGGGAGACCGGCATAGTACCGGAAAACTGAAAATTGGCCTCGGTCATATCAATTTCATAGCCGAGAAAGCCCCCGGTACCAGAGAACATGCGCCCCAGTTCATTCACGTCCTGCGTCGGTAAGGTGGCGCAACATGCCATGCACAATAGAATTTCACACCACATCGAACGCCGATAAGCTCCTCCCACACAACATGGTAGAATTCAGACCTGCGCTATCGCTTCAAGATAATGTTTCTATAAGTAACAGATTACAAACGACCAGAGAAGCGATACTAGAAGCATATTCGTACTGGACCTGGCCAAAGCGTTCGAAATGTCGCACAAGTTCATATTTGATGCTATTTCCGATATGGACCTGGGAAGAGGCTGCCACTCGTACGACAGCTCCTTCCTTAGAGATCGCAACGCAAATATAATAAACGGTCCAATAAAATCCAAGGAGTTCCTACTCGGTGCCAGAGGCACCCCACAGGGTGCAGTTATCTGCCCGCGATTCAAAATCGCCATGAAAAGGCTGTCCGAGCACCTAAGCAGAGTCCTAGCGTGAAGCACGCCCTCTACGCAGACGACATTACCGTATGACGCACAGGCGGCTGAGACGGAGAAGTCTAACAGGTACTCCAAGAAGCACTGGACACAGCGGAAGAGCATCTCCTGGGCACGGGACTAAGCCTCTCGACGAACAAATCGGAGATTCTACTGTACAGGCACACCAGGCAAGGAATGAGAGGGCTCACCCCCATAAATCAGATACCTATCGCAATACATACGAAAGACAGCCATAAGATACCCCGAGTAAACGACACTATTAGAGTCCTGGGCCTACTGCTGAATTCTAAAGGAAAGCAACGCTCAGACCGTGACACGCATCACCTCTAAAATGGAGAGTTATAAGGCTACTGTCGGGGGTGGCAAAACCGAAGAGCAGGCCTTAGCGAAAGCAACGTACTCCTACTGTACCATGCATTCTTCCTAAGTCATGTCGTCTACGTAGCATCGGCACTACGATGGACTATATGAGAGGATGACAAGCTAAGCACACCCATCCGTCAAAGCACCAAGCGCGTTCTGGGGCTCCCTGGACACACCAGCAACGAAAACCTCCTCTGATAGGGCATACACAACTCACTCTCAGAAATAATCGAAGCTCAAAGTACAGCACAAGACATGCGCCTCTCTCGGTCCCGATCCGGTAGACACATTCTCGAATCGGTGGGCTGCGGCCTGGCAGAGTCCAAGGAACGCAAGGTTACTTTACCCCACTCCCTCACGAGTATGAGCTCACATACTCTGGCAGTGTTCCGCGTTACAAGAAACAGATTTTAACCAGCAAGAACACTGGGAGAACGCCATTAAAAGCGGTGATCTCCCCGAGCAACTATGGACTCTCCAGGGGGCCTGCGAATGGGCAGAGACACACGGTCTCCCTGTTCCTGCGCGAACGCAGTCAGCTACTACCCTAGAGCCCCCGTGATGGGGTTGCCCCGACATAGTTCCTCGGGACCCAATAAAGTTCTCGGTCTGTCTGTCTGTCTGATGGTCGAAGTGAGACATACACACAATGTCGGAGTGTTATCGTCTCAATTATTATTGAATGCGGGTACGCGCCACACGTGATTTTGTTGTCGCTTAATCATGATGTAAATGTCTAATATGACTTATTGCTCTCGCGACCTACCATTCATGTTAGACACACACAGTCGTACCCGTAATCTATGCCAATTTCGGAATGCACGATGTGAAAGAGACGGGAGTTACTCGAGTTACGCGTGCTTTTCTTTCTTGTTTTTTCTTAATACCCCGGCTTAGCATATATTCACATATTTGCCTTCAACTTGCCTTCCTATTTTCTGAGTCTCGTTAGTGGGTGCCTCACCATCGCTCGGATATACGAATACATAAACGCATATTCTCATTTACCTTGAGGACTCCTCACAAAAGGGCATGTAGTGCACCAGTTCAGTGCGCTTGAATTCTTTACTGCACTGTCTGCTCTTATCACGTACGCGAAAACTTTTATACGAGAGGTCTAAAGGAACATAACACCCGCTCAGTTACTGTTATATCTGCTACGTCGTAAACGATCGATGGTGCTCATGAAACACGAGTGGCAATACCAACCACCGATATTCTTGCGATTAACATGAAAGAGAAGGTCATGCTATATGCGCAATGCATTAAAAAAAATTAAGTCTGCATGATCTGAAGGAATGAGCTCTCAAGTAAAGTAAGATTGAAAGGCGTAAATATCCCAAAAATCAAATAATTTCATGAGCTTGCTCCAAAAGGCATACCATGTGTTGCATTGGAAGTCCTGATATTTCAGGGGGCAACATTTCCGATCAACACTCTCGGTTGCTAAACAACACTCAGGTGTCCGGATGTGTCTGCTTGAATGAATTAAGGAATCACCGTTTGCATGCCCTTGACACCTTTCCAAACAATCCGGCAAAGGTTTCATTTGTGCTTCACCTAAGGTGTATAGCATTCCAAAATGTCATGCAGTAAACTGAGAGAAAAAGAAAAAAAAACGCGACTGCTGTCGAAACACGCACAAAGCGACAGCGCATGCACCGGCACGGCGGCAACGGCTTGAACCGGAAGTCTGTGCAGACGATGAAGTAAGTCACACAATCTCTGGCGAGAATCCGGTGTTTGTGATCCACCTATAACATGCAGTGCCTGTTCTTGCGAGTGTGTAACTAAACCTGCCTCGAGATGCCACATTTATTGTGGCGATGACGGAAAATTTTGTAACGGTTTCATGCCGCCCCATATTTGAACGGTGGCAGCGAGCCCGCCGTGACTAGGCTGTATATTGACAAAAAAAATGTTAAATACAAAACAAGTTATCGTAATTGACACATATGTACGTATGCTGAGACTCTTTGGAACGGTCTGGTGAACATCCAGCATCCAATCTGAAAGCTCCCAGGTGCGCAGAATATTTAAAAAATTTACAACACCGCCTCATAAGAATCTCTCGTAAACCTCTCTCGTAAAACGAAGGAAGCTAGTAGTGTATACAGGAGCACAAGGGAAAGGAACGAGACAACCAACGTGATTATTTTGCTCTTTGCTTTGCATGCACTGTCTGCTGTCATGTGGAAATCGTGCTAGCTCGCTCAAATTTGCGCACTTCTAAAATATTAAATGGTTTTGGAGCCGTTAGGCGGACCTGCTTTATGATAGGATACTGTAATTTTAGTACAGGAATTTCCATCTGGGAGTTAATGTTGATAAATTTTTTCTTAAGGCAAGGCTTTTTCCGGCATATTGTCCATTCTGAAATGGCGGAACGCTCGATGTTCGCTGCGATATGGTGCAACCGGCAGCTGTCCCGACTCCCTAGGAATGCACTGCAACGGACCTCAGAAACGTAGCTCTAGAGTTGGTCACCGGACTTTCATTGATTTATGATGCTCTCGTGAAATTCTCTAAACAGAGTTTAGGGAGCGAGTTTCAATGACGAAACATTCGTATATGGAAGTGAAGCATGGTAGAGCTTCAGTTCCGTATAAGCCAACGCACTGACCATTCATTATCAGCACAAGCCCAAGCCACGAACTGAAACACCGATGTCCGTACATCGTATGCCAGAGGATAAGGCGTTCGAATTCGAATCACTCGCACTGAGTCTGCAAATGAAAGTATCTTCCACAGTGACCTAGTTTCCCAGCTAGTCCCCGGCTGAAACTTTGAATAGATACATCTTCCACACACACACACACACACACACACACACACACACACACACATATATATATATATATATATATATATATATATATATATATATATATATATATAGAGAGAGAGAGAGAGAGAGAGAGAGAGAGATGAATAGTAGACACTCTGAACTGGCTAGAAAATGGAGGAGCGTCTATCCAATGTTTCAGCCACGGACACTGGCTGGGAAACGAGTTGTATGTGTGCACTGCGGAAGACACTTTCATTTGCACACACAGTGCGAATGATTAATTAAATCGTGAGTCTCAAGACATCAACGAAGAATAAAAAAAGCAATGCGAGAATGTCTATGACGCATCATGACTTTTAAAGGTGGGGGAATGGAAGTTCACAGAACAAAACGACTCCTAATTTACTTTTATAGAATTGATACAGAAATTTTATAGAATTTATCAGGATCATTGCTTAGCTTTCCCGTTCTCAATGTAAAAGCATTTTAAGAACGACACTAGTTAGTATTCACAAAAATAGCAAGTTTCTCTCACAACCTTGCTCAAGCAGATATTGCTTTATAGGAATGACGCAGCGATAATTAGGAAGCACTAAGCAAGTTCTTCGTGAAGTCAGCGATCGTTGTAAGATACGGGGTGGTGCATATTCATTATAAGTTTGTTACGCTAACCCTTAGGTTCAATTATACTTGCATATATGCCGTCGCCAGCCCATGTATTGCGATGGGACTAAGGAATCAGCAAATTAAAGCTTACGTTTGTTCCTGTGACTGTCCTGGCATCCTATACGAGTAACTGAAATGTATTTTGTAAAATAGAGCATTCTGCTTTACTTATGACACTAGAAGCGTGTTATGATTTAGGGCATAGTGCGGCGTCTGTAATAACTAAAACCATTTCCACGCATTGTGAAATTTGCTGAAACAGCGGTTCTGGTGTGCTTCTCTGTAATTTTTTGGTGATTTTCTGTGCTTTGTTTGTTTTAGGGTATGAGTAATGGATGCGGTTTTACTGCGATCGCGTGTTATGGAACGGCAATTTTCTGCGTCTTACCGTGACCGCGGGTGCTTCGCGAAAATTTTTGCCGTAATACTGTGAATCCCTGGCATGAAACGATGAATTGGTGCGTTTTGCTGTGAAAGTTGGGGTTAACGTTTCGCCGCTGGCGTTTAAGTCGCACTGCTTTCTCCTGGGAAATGGCGTTCGCTTGTCTCCACTGGCGCTTCCCTTGCGTTCCTTTCTTTCGAACGGTGGGCTTCGCTTGTCTTCTTTGTCGCTTGACTTGTTGCTTTTAGGTGAGGATTCTCACTGGTTACGGCTTCCCTGGGCTTGCGCCTGCGGTTGTGCTTCCCCGTTGCGTAAAACAGGATTGCTCCCCCGACAATGCAGTTTTGCTGCGGATTCCCTGGCGCGGAACGTACGATTGACGCGGCGCCGACGCCGCTGTTACAGGCGCTCTCGAGCGAACCCCCCGCATCTACAGGTGATTCTGAAAAAAATCGGGAAGTTCGGGATGTGGAGTGGGTTGTAAATGCCCGCGGAAGACGCCTATCAGCCGATTTAACCGGAATCGGGAAGTTCGGGATGTGGAGTGGGTTGTAAATGCCCGCGGAAGACGCCTATCAGCCGATTTAGCCGGGCGAGAGAGGGCGCGCAGCGCTGAAGCACGAGTGCTTGGCATCGATAGACGGACGCCGGACGTACGGCATTCGCTGTTAATAGAACCGAAGAATTTCCACCACTAAATATCGCGTCAGAGCAACACCTGATTGCGGATAACAGCATTATGACGATAGAACAATGAAACGTCGACGACGTTGAAGGTGGGCAGGGCATCAACAGACTAAGTGGGCGGATCTGCTGAGTCAATATCTTGCGCAAACAGAGCTTGAAAATAGCTAAAGTGAAGCTTTACATGGCTACGGACGCAAAAGAAAATCCGGTCGTCCTGCGAACACAAAAAATGTCATCATCATCTTTCTTCTCTAGCGCTCAATGCGCCGACTCTCAGCCAAAACACACGATGGTTATTATGCGAGGCCCAGTGCATGACATTCGAAAGGAACACTGTGGTAAACCAGAGCCAAACGTGTGTGTAACCTCATTAAGAAAAAAAAAAGACGAAACCAGTAATGGAGATAACTTAGTGAGCTGTCGCTGCAGGGGCGTTCGTGCAGTTTTTGGCGAAAATATCGCAGACAATAGACAATATCAAGATTATAGTCCCTACGTTCCTTTCTTTAAGAGGTGCTCTTTGTTACATATTTCTCGTACTTTCGTGCTTATGCTCAATTTTCTTTCTGTGAACGTTTTTGTTTCCTTTCTGCGAACATCAAGAGCGCGGAAATTCTGGAACTGCTTTCAAATGTCCTGTTTTTCGCTATATGAACATGTTGGTGAGCTCTTGCTCATTGCGGACATCACCGTTGTGTTAACATTTTGCTACCTCGTCTTCCATTATGTGAGCAGTTACGTCGCAATGATCTGAATCGTTCTATGTGAATGCTCGCCGTGTGCTGGTTTCTCTATTTTAATGAATGTTCAAATATTCACGAAAAAAGCTATCGTGTGGGACAAAAGGAGAAGGTGGTGGAATACATATAGGCACCAACGTCTCCTTAAATACATTTAATAAAAGTAGGCTACTGCCCTGGCAATGCTTGGGTCATTGGTTTCCGGGTTGTACACATTGTGTTGCGCCAACATTTGGGTGAAACCAAGTTACTGAGCCATGCGCTAACTCCGAGCTTGGAGCGCGGGATTCATCAGCATGCGGTTCTATATATGTACTTGCTGCTGAACCATGAGCACCATTATAAACAAGAAGCACACACAGAAAGTAAAAGCCTAATGACATGTAGCACGTGTCATGTAGGTCTGGCCCGTACGCATTACTCAAGGCAAAACAAACAGCAGGACCAGGTAACGCGCCTCCTGTGCTGCAGAGCCAACTGAAGAAGCTTTCAACCAGAACATGGCAAGAACTATGCGTTTCGCAGTCTCCGTTTACTTGGTATGCGTCCTTCCACCGGCTTGTAGTATAGTTAAGGCCCGTTTATGCATACAGCGCCGTGTTGTTCTGTACATCTGCCTCCTATGCATGATTGCCGCCGAAGAATTTTGTTCTTTAATATTGTAAACCGCGAAGGTTGTCCAAGCCAGCCAATATAAATTCTCAACTCAATCATCTTCGTTGATAGCAACGTACACTCAGCGATATCTGCATCCGAGCTGAACCACAATATCCCAACAGAAGAGCTCCTGTATCGAGTCAAACATGTCGAGGATCAACATGCACGCAGTAACGTCACTGCCGCTGTATTCCTTGATGACCATCAAGCATATGATACAGTAAGCCGTGTACGTGTCCGAGAAAGTCTGTCGCTGGAGATATTCTAGTGAAACATACTGCGTTTCACTGCTGACTTCCTGAAAAAAATGGGAAATTTTGTGGCTATATCAGAGGGCCCAACATCATGAACTGTTGTTATTGAAGGAGTGCCACAGAGAAGCGTATTAAGCTTGTGGGGCCGCGTCCCGCTCGACGCCATGTTTTTGCACGAAATGCCTCGCACCCCCCTTTCCCAGCTGGACGGGGCGGCGGCCCGCCCGTCTGCCCCATGTGGTTTTAACGTAGGCTGCCATTGGGCAGCGAGAAATTCCTCGAAAGTTTGCGCGTTCTGGCGTTTCTGGTTTTGGAGATGCCTCGAGAGAACTTGCTGTGGCTTGGTGAGGTACGCACGTACTTTTGTGACCCTCCAGCCGACCGGGCCATCGGTCGGATGGCGTGCCTCTGCAAGCCCCGGCGACCACGGCGGCGACCTGCGACCGACGCCCATGTCTGTATGTTCTTCTTCTATTTTCCTTTTCTGAGGGCTCGCGGTCGCGGGTGCGCTGGCCGGGGTTAGGCTCTCCTTCCTTGCATGGTTTGATTTGTCTGTTATTCTGTGTTCGTGTTGTTCAGTGTCATTGTCCTTTGTTTGTGTTCGTGTGTATTCGCGTTCTGTTAATCGTTATTGTCCTTTCGTTTATATTTAATTAGATCCTTGATTCGGCCCTGTCTTATTTGTTTTAACACGTTTATTGAATTACCATGCTCGGAGAGTGACTCCTAATGTTCTCCTCTTTCGCCGCGTGCGGAGGTTCGCGCTGCCCTGCCTCGAGTCGGGCCGCGGGCCGAAGCGCGCGGCAACGCGGCATGCATGGCTGAGATAGCGAGCGCGCGAACGCGACGGCCTCATTCTCTGCTCGTTGAGTGCTCGAACCCACTGCAAGGGGTTGCTAGCGGCGATGCCGTCGCTAGCAGTAGTTATGAGTAGAAGTAACCCCTACAAGCTAGACTGTCTTCAATGCAGTCATGGCGCAGACTCCGTGCCACCTTTCACTAAACATCAAGGCCCGTATTCACAAAGACATCTTATAAAAAAAAAAATTCGCAAGAGAATATTTCAGCTAATTCCAGAAGCTGGACATACCATTAGCGATGAAATCAGACCAGTCGCTATACAGACGAAAGAGAAGTTTTGCGAATTCGGTCCCAGATGCTCAGTAGATTCAGATGATGTCCTAATATTGACCTCTAGCCTATGGTTTGAATAAGTTAAACAAACATTACAAGAACGATTACTATGTGTGCAACAATTTCTTACAACTAGAACAGTGGATAGTTGTACAACAAAGTCAGGCATTCTACTGTTTACGTTAAAAAGGCTTGGTGGCCCCGCAACGATGGTGTAGTGGCTATGGCACTCGGCTGCATACTCGAAGGGCGCGGGATCGAATCTCGGCTGCGACGGCTGCGTTTCGATGAACGCGAAGTGTTCAAGACCGTATACTGTGCTATGTCAGCGCACGTTACAGAACGCCAAGTGGACGGCGCCTCTCATAACCACATAATGGTTTTGAAAAGTAAAACCCCAGCAATCAATCAAACAAGAAGGCTTGCTGATCTTGAGATTGCTGCGAAATAACAGCCCCTTCATATAGTGACAAATCCTTGCTTTCTACGTCTAGCATTAGACATGAGACTAACAGCGGTCTTATCATGTTCATTTGGTGGAAAGGAAAGTGAATTAGGCCGTCCTAATCCTCCGTCATCCCTACGAGCCCAAAATGGTGTGACAGGGCAGTACCTGCTAGTTCTACAGGTCGCGCAGGTAAGCTCCACGTTGATTTCTTTTTTCCTTTGCTTCGCTGGGTTCCATCCTCTGTTGGCAGGAAGACTTCACTTGCTATGCGCAAGCACGGTACGGATATGTCTAGGCACTATAGCAGAATGGCGATGTGGGCAAGTTGATTCAAGTACACCTTATGTGTTCTGTTGCGTGCAGCTCCCATAGAACCACAAGGTGGCTGCTTGCGCTGCCAAAATTTCAGAGGATACATGTAGGGTTGCCACAGTCTGCTACTAGTGACTCCGTGTCTGCAAAAGCTCGACAACCGCCTTTGACTATGCTCCCAGGAAGAGAAACATACTGATATTTGTTTAGATTCTTCCCGCAGCATAACATTCATAACTTTATCTGGCGAACTAACACATAAGACTGACAAGCTTATTCATATCATCATTTCGAGCAAATTTGCCGACCTATAAACGATGGTCACTATCAAAGCGCACGTTGGACGCCACGAGTATTCAGCGTTTTCTGCGATACAGAAGGCATGCACAAGAAATCTGACATGACGCGACTGATAGGCATACGAATGGTGTTCAATCATTTTCATAGCAAGCACTGTTGACAAAGAAAAATATGGCACCCGTATTATATCGCAAATGTTATGTGATATTTACCTAACTTCAGCTGACCCGCGTATTAAAGTTACATTATCTGAAGTCGATACCGGCGGTACTTTTAGAAACGTTGATGACTATAGCCATCACTGTAAAAAAATACCCCGTAAAATTACAGCACCAGACGACAGGAGTGCAGCCGTGAGGACGCCGTTCTCACCCCGTCCAGTAGGGAGGTTTAACGGTTGCGAGCACATTTCTTTACGGAATCAGGTTTTTAACGCAAAAAATCAGTTACACTTACTATGATTGATCCTTAGTGAGTGGGGATATTTTCTGATATTGATAAGAGACCCGTACCACCCTGTTTAACCCTGTATAGCATTAAAATTATAAGCGCACTACTTTTTTGCTCGTAATTACTTGCGTACTGATGCCACCGCGGCCGCGCTCAAGAACACGTCCGTGTGCACCACCATGGCACAAGCGATAGTGTGGTGGTTATGGCGATTTGTCGTCGTGTTTTTTTTTTTTCACTTCCCGCGACATTTTCATTCCAAATCCAGCCATGCAGCGCAGCGGACTAGACGGAACTTGTGACAGGACTGCACGGTAACGTCCAATGAGCTTGAATTCTATGTTGTTTCAATTGTATATGTATGTACTACATGCGAATTACCGACCTACCGTATAACCGTGACCTTGCGCTTTTGTTCAGCTGTTGCAATTGCACATTTTAATTCGGCGCCGATTCGCCTGTGGAATCCTGTCACTTCGTGTATACGCATACAGTCTATTTGCGTAATTCACTGAGTGCAGCGGTGGGGATCCGCATCATGCATAGCGTGTTGCATGAATTTCTATTGGCGTGGACGGCGTGCCCATGCCCCTTTCATTTGTCCTTCATTTACTAAGTGCAGCGCGTGATTGCAGGGTACTACGTAAACATGCTGTTTCTAGGTGCTTTGTTGCTGTTAAACTGCTCATTTATTGCTCATTTGAAACGTATAGCCATGCACACCATACGTAATGCGTGTCCCAAGTATCGATTCCCGCTGCCCCGGTCGTCGAGCTTGCAATAGTATATTCTGAGTGCGAAAAATGGTAGGTTGTTTTAAAGCTGTCGACGATAACACGTTTCGTAGCACCGTGCAAGGATTGGTCATGTTGATTGCAATTGCAAATTCCACTCCACTAATTCTTTAGTAGGCGCCTTAGAAGTGGAGCTCAATTAGAGTCAACTATGTTTAATTTTGGTCGGACTGTGTAGACATGCACTACATGAATGAGTATGTATTACTATATGTGTTCCCCGAGGAGCAGACTGTAAACAGTACATGTCGATATCAGTCTTTTTACCGGGACTGGGTGGGCAGGAGTGGACATCCCTGGAGATTTATTCTGAACTGCAGTGACTCCAGTTATTAATTTTGCACTCCAGTGATTAAGTTAATACGTCAAATGCAAGTCTTGGGCGTGATACGTGACAGTAAACTGCACGCTTCTCTTTAATTAAATCGCCTATGGTATCCTCTGAAAACTAGGAAAGGTGGCGTGTACCCTGTGCTTTTGCCCGCATTGTGATATAAACTCAAGTATTTACTAATACAGAATTTATTAACCATAATTACACTTTAAGTGTGCTTTTTCATAGTAGTTGAGTGGGCACAAGCCTGGTGGAGCTGAGTGAATGTGTGCTTGAACATTGTCCTTGCTTCCTAAAATGCTAGGAAGCATTGCGATGACCCTATGATTGCTTATATTGTTTGACATTGCTGAAAAGAGGCAGTGAAATCTGGTACCTATGACGAAGTAATCTGGCCGATAAAAAATATAAATGTAAACCACAGAAATGTCTGCTTTAAATATGAATTCTTTTCTTGCCTTTTTAAAGCCATTATTTACATACATGGTAGCGTTAAATCAAGGAGACTGGTAATAATAATTAATGCACATCAATAAATGTAAAGATCCTGATATCCCCCATCACATTAAGGGGTTATAAGATTAGTTATAATTTACAATGATACTAAAGACCCCTGTCTGCCGCAGATGAGACACTACTGCAAGATAATATATGTAGTGTTTCATGATGCAAGAGCAAAATGCGGCACAAAGCGCCATCAGGTGTTATGACGTTTAAGAAAAGATGCATTCAGTCAGGGGCATAGTCTGAATTTTATTTCGGGAGGGCCCCCGTTGTATATCTGCATGTGTGAGTTCTTATGTGCATGCATATATATTCGCATACAAACTTCAAAAATTTTTGAAGGGGTTGGAGCCCTCTCTCACCCCCCCTCCCCCAATCCCGTCTGGATACATCTGTGCAGTCAGTAATAATAATGACATGGTGTAACATTGTCTGCACGTAGCTTTAGAAGCTGCGTGCGATTGAGTCCCACATGACAACAATGTTTTCCTCAAATGCGAAGTTTCACATTCGAGCAACCAGTACGGACCTCCTTTTGTAGCAAAGGGCTAAGATTTGGCTAGGCGCCTTATTGCTCCAATCTGCCTTGCAGTTCTTGTAGGATTAGTTCAAGTGCCATATTAGGTAGACCATTTAAGGGCTGTTTTAATTTTATGTCTCTCTTATCGCCTGGTGGGTTCAATTGAACTCTCAGAAAAAGCAAATACGTATGTGCTTCTTCTATTTCAGGTGATTTTTGGAGATATGGAAAGCTGACAGGGTAGTCAAGAAACTTGCACTTGAGAGGATGGTTGACGCTTAAAGAGGAAAGCCGTGGAAAGCTGAATGGGTGGCAATGATGATTTTAAGGTTTCTAAATACACATTCGACTCACCTTCTCACCGTTTACATATTTTGCTTGCAGTTGGCAACCAGGAGAGAGAAAATGCGTGCTCTATCTGATTGTCGTGTTTTTAGAGTAATATTTTCACCCATAAGGGCACTTGACATGCTAGGCTCATTTTTGTTCATGGTTGTGAAAGCTTAGTATTACTTATTTCTTCTTATTGTTGCTTCAATAAGCAGCACTGGACGGCAGAACTGACTTGCATTTTCTCAGGTGTAAACTACCAGTTGTGTAGTTTTTCTCCATATATCCACCCCTAGAACTGCATAACATCTGGTGATAGTAAAGATGCCCAGCTAGTACAAAAGGCTGTGTAACAATCATAAATTGCTCAGCAATAGCCATCATAACTCTCAGGCAAAAGCAGGAACTTTCATAGTATCTACAAAAACTCGAATTTTGATCTTTAATCTTCTAAACATTAAACAACTTCCTATGCTCAGTACTTGCTCTAGTACCCTTAGTGTTTGACGGCAATTATAAGTATATTTCTTGCACTTATACTGAAACTATGCTGTGCTCGAACCCCGAGTCTTGCACTTGTGTGTGGCCGTACCTTGAGTGTACAACTAGATGTGTAGCCATTACCTTTTTTTACCTTAACGAAAGGGGTCAAGGGCTCGTTCTTTATTTGTTAGAAACAACTTAATGAGCAAACAGACAATGAAGCCTAGGAAAGCATAGGGGAAGTTACTTGTGGCATTGTAGTTGTGGAGAAAGTCGAAGGGAATTAAAGTGGACGAAAAGACAAACCTTGCCTGCGGTGGGAACCGAACCGACCACCTTCGGATGTCGCGTCCGATGCTCTACCAACTGAGCTACGAAGGCGGTCGTCCCCCCGTCCACTTTATTGTGTATTTATGTACGTATTATCCTGGGAGTGTTAGGCAGCGCCACTCATGGCCAAGGCGGCGTGCGTGGAACACACTTGCCAGGAGGCATCACGTAGAACGTGAACTTATATGAGATGGCTGCTGCCCAATAAGCCCTCGCATGCTACCTAAGGCACCAAGCCTGCCGCAACGAGGCCCAAGCTATGAAATAACGAAAGGGAAGGGGTCAAAGTCTCGTTCTTTATTTGTTAGAAACAACTTTTCATCCACTTTAATTCCCTTCTACTTCCACAATTACAATACCACAAGTAACTACCCCTATGCTTTCCCAGGCTTCATTGTCTGTTTCATGTCAAGCGTTATTGATTCATTGAAACTTATTCTTTTTGCCAAGTTGCTCTGCTTGATTTATGTTCTTTTGTTTAACCAGCACAGGAGGTCCCCTTGCAGCCTAGAGCTTTGGGACCTCCTTCTGTATATTATTTCTGTTATGTATTATCTCTTCGAATCAATAAAATCATTTCTTCTTCTTTCTTCTTCTTCTCATTATGTTGTTACATAGACGTAACGAAACATAGACGTAAGGAGGTGTAGACGAGGGAGCACTAACTTCGAACCATTTTTAGTTCAGGAACTTACGTGAATATATGCCCACACTAATCACAAAGACCACACGCTTCATGCTGCTGCCATGATATTACAGATCCCCCCTTTTCTTTTTATTAATGATACACCGAGCACGTAACACTCACGCGTTGTAAGCAGACACCCGAAGATACAGAAGCCAAAGAACCCACCGATAACCGTGTCAAGCAGGACAATAGACCCGAACTTCATGCACGTTTTTTGAGAACCGGTTCAATAATTACATATCGAGGAATGTCAGTGCTTTATTGAGGAGGTGCACGGACTGCTGGGCACATAGCGTTCCACTTCCGAATGATGTATGCCTCCATTATTTCACGACTTAATCGAACCCTGTGATGAAATAGAACAGATGCTAGATCAAACAGTGCTTTGCAACCACGCTGACGGCAATGTAGGGCCGAATAAGAAAAGGGAGCACACTTCAAAGAGCCCTTATGCTCGCTCAAGCAAACATCCAAGCAGTGCCCACTCTGCCCCCATGAAAAAAAAAGGAATACTGTAAACAACCCACACACTGCACTGCACTAGCTTCATGTTTCCTGGAGCACTGCTTCCGTGTCCCTTAATTCTTTCCTGTTTTCCCAATAGTGCAGTCTTGTACAAGTCCCTTTCAGCTTATATTTTGCGGAAACGGGAGACATACCGTCTGAATGTGGGGGATCATCGAAAACAGCCTCCTTCTGTTGTTTCTTCTAGTCGAAGCCGAGTTGGCAGCTGCCATCATTTGACAAAATCCGTGTCACCCTTCTTCAATCTGGCTTCCACATTTCTCGGGAACGGGAACAGCCGGAGTCGTATTTTGTTGATAAATTTAAAACCGTAACACACGGCATTAACGAAAACATCGGGCCCCTTTCGTTTCTTCTAGCTCTGGGGCAGTCAGAAACCAAAGTAATTAACGAAGTAACAATAAAGAAATGAGGCATCACAAAACACGGTAAAATTGGCGCCATAACCTATTTTTGGGGAGACGGACCATACGCATCTCTATGCATGTCTTACACTCGCACACGCACACATGCGCATGCATGTGTATATATAGATGTGCGTGTTTGTATGTGTGTTTGTGCATGTGTGTGTATGCATATATGTCCAGACTAGAAGAGAAGCTCAGGGGAAGGTGGATGCTTGAATCGATGAACAGATCGAAAAATACGATTTAGAACAGAGAATATCGCAGGAGCCAACGTTTCGACAAGCGGACTTGTCTTCGTCAGGGCGGCAACTGCCTTCTCCAGCGTTCGTTTATGTACGCCTTTGCACACTCTCCCCCGTCCTCAGAAAGAGATCAGCTACACAAAGATATAACAGAGAAAAATCTTATATCTTTGTGTAGCTACACAAATATATAGCAGAGATTTCGAGACGTCGGCGGATCAGAGAATTCTTTTTTGATAAAGTAGAGGCAGGAGACACAAATAGTGACGCGGCTCCGACCATAAAGCACGTGGACGTCGGATTCTGAGCAATGCCAAGAGCTAGATCAGTACATAAAACTAGTCACAAGAGATATCCTGAATACAACAAGACGGAGTCGCAAACCAAAGAACCTATCTCGCGAAGAACACGATTCCCTGAAACAACTCGCGGAGAGAAACGACATCATAATAAAACCAGCAGGCAAGGGTGGTAGTATAGTAATACGGCCAACAGAAAAGTACAAGAACGAGGCAATCAAGCAGCTCTCTAACAATGCACATTACCGAAAATTAGATTCCGACCCAACTGTGGAATACAGCAACCGGATACGACGTACGATAACAGATCTCTTAGCCAGCGAATTAATGACACAGTCCGAGTACTGCTTCCTAATGCCTGATAATAAACAAGCAGGCGGTTTTTACCTCCTCCCTAAGATCCATAAAGTTAGTATAGATGAACTACTTACCGCTGAAATACCGAGCAGACCCATAGCGTCTAACAACACCACCCCGACGGAGTCATTATCGAAGTTTCTTAATCACCACCTATGCGACATACTGGCCAACCTTCCGCCCTTTATTCAGAATAGACCTCACTTTCTGGGGATTATAGAGTCTATTAACGAAATTCAAATACTTTCGGATCAGGCAATTTTGGTAACGCTAGACGTCACCTCCCTAAACACGAATATACCTATCACAGAAGGAATCGAAGCGGTCCCGAAGGCAATACAGGATAGCAAACGTACACACGCCGCTGAAGTTTACATCGCATTACTAAAACTAGTACTTACACTTAATTACTTTGAATTTGACTCGACCAACTACCTACAAATTTTTGGCACCAGCATGGGAACTCCTTTTGCGCCGACCTACGCCAATATCTTCATGGGGCAACTAGAAGCACAGCTTTTGGAATCATCGCCGCTAAAACCTCGCACCTACCTCCGTTACATAGACGATATCTTTATTATTTGGGAACATGGTGTAGTTTCACTAAACACATTTTTTGAGCATTTTAAGAACTTTCATCCCAGCATTAAGTTTTCCATGCACCACTCTTCTAGTAAAATTGATTTCCTTGACACGACGGTATCCATCGAAAGAGGAAAAGTAAGACGACACTTTACAGAAAGCCAACGGATAACCAGCAGTATCTAGATTATAATAGTCATCACGCACGACACTGCAAACAGGGGATATTTATAGGACACGCAAGGCGCATAAGAAGGATTTGTAGCAACGACGCGGATTGCGTTCACCACTTGAGCAATTAAAAGGCAACCTTAGGGGAAATAAATCACCCACACCACGCTCTCAACAAGGCATACAATGACGCGCGTAAACTAGATAGGACACCAGCACTGTAAAAAAGAGCCCCTAAAGCGCAGGCGAACCAGCCGCTAGCATTCATAACGAAATACTTCAATGCGCTTCCAAACATAAATGATATTCTTCGCAAATACTATCGAATACTAACAAGCAACGATCGCCATAGAAAAGCGTTTCCGGAAGTACCAAGAGTCACCAACCGCCGTAATAGAAACTTTAAGGACCTGTTAGTACATGCCAAAGTAAACCCTTAGCGCACCGCCTGCGTAATAACTTGCTCCCGTCCCAGATGTAAGACTTCCAAGCGTATTCAAAATGATCTTAACGTTAAAAGCACGGACAGTGACTATGTCGATCATATAAAATCAAGTTTCACTTGCACTAGTTCAAACGTTATTTACATGTTGGAATGTTCACTCTGTCACAAGCAATACATCGGCGAAACTGGGCAACCAATTAATGTTAGAATAAACGGGCACCGCGCGCACACCGCGAATAACCTGTCGAAGGCAGTGGCGAGGCATTTTATTATGACCAGGTCATAATTTCTACGAACTGAAACTCTACATACTTCAGGCAGAGAAGCTCAGGGGAAGATGGATGCTTGAATCGATGAACAAATCGCAAAATACGATTTAGAACAGGGAATGTCGCAGGAGCCAACGTTTCGACAAGCGGACTTGTCTTCGTCAGGGCCCTGACGAAGACAAGTGCGCTTGTCGAAACGTTGGCTCCTGCGACATACCTTGTTCGAAATCGTATTTTGCGATCTATGCATATATGTAGCACTCTTCTCCGCCTAACGGACTTTTTGAACCTTGAATCCCTTCCATTTTTTTGCGAAAGGAGGGAATATATTCTTTCTTTGTTCATTTTTCTTCTTTTTTGGCTATATTATTTTTCTTTCTTTCTTTTCTGGGTATACGACAGCCATGATTGCAAGGCACGTGGGGGCCATCTCTATGGCATAGGCGTCGTGGCGGCTCCCAGACGTGAACTAAAGAGAATAAACAGTCTCCTAATTGCTTAGAGGGGTCGCCGCACAGACGACACCCAACAAAGAAAAGCCATTTTTTGTCGGTGCTCTCAGCTGAGAGCACTGCAATTTCTCCGGGTCTCAGTTTTGCCCCCCCCCCCCCCCCTTGTTGTGCACTGCTTGCCTTCACTCTGAGTTGCTAGCGGCCCACTTTGTTATCCCTCCCGCACAGCCTTGCCTCCAGCACCCATAACGCTCACCTGAAGAATGCCTTGTTAACCTCTAGTACCACTCTCTCCCTTTTCTTCTTCCGAATAGATTCTCAGCTAGCACCTCACTTTTCACCATGCCTTGGAAAAAGATCGGTCCCACGGTCGAAATTGTAGGCAATAATTGTTAACCGCGAATTCGCGTCTGCTAATTTCATCCAAATACGTTAGGCCATTGAGCACAATTCTCTCTCTCTAATATATATATATATATATATATATATATATAGTGTCAGCTCAACATACGACTGGCTCTTCATCTCTGCACATCCCTTGTACATTTCCCCCCATCTACATGGATCATCATCAGCTGCTTGGCTCGCTCTCCATCTTGGTCGCCATAGATCGAGGCTTGACTGCAATAAAAGCAGTTGCTCACAAGTGGTGGAAGGTGCTTTCCGTTCCCGAATACCTCTCGCCCGTTCTCACTGGAGCTCCGCTCGGGCCGCCGTCTACCACCTACAGCCATGCAAGGTTCCGAGAATCACGGCGATTCCCATCCCAACGCCTCACCGCAGCCTGCGCAGCCCGTACTCGCCGTCAACAGCCGCCAGCGCGCCCCGCCAATCTTCGCTGGTCTACGAGGCGATGACGTCGAGGACTGGCTTGAAAACTACGACCTGGTCAGCGACTTTAACAGGTGGGATAATCCGCAAAAGTTACGCAGTTATACAGGGTGTCCCACGTAACTTGAGCCAAGAATTTGAAAATGAAAGGCACTTCAGAGGAGAACTGAACCAAACGTATACTATTCGTACTGGTCTATAGATACTCAGGTTATTTTTTATTTCCCCCTAAAGTAATTAGTTAATTATTTTTAATTAGCTAACTCCTTAATTATGGGCTGAAAACCCAAGATATGAACACTGAGCTGTAGAGCACCTTCATAAACCACCGACTGAATTGTTTCCTGTACGATATGTCTTACGGTGTTAATTTTTCCGCATTCTAAAGAAAGCCCGCGAAATTTGAAAATGAGCCACGTAACGGACCGCGAGCGCACTGCTATAGTGGGTCTCAAGCGTGCAACCGGTGAACAAGGTCGCCTGCGGCTGCCACGTGGAAGCGACATGATGCTTTGAAGGTGGTCGATGTTTGGGCGTCCGTCTTTGGTTCAATGACGGTGCACATTCACGCTGCTGGCCGAGCGCTGCCGAGATAAGCGTCCAAGACGGATAAATAAAACAAGAAAATAGCTTTATTTTCTTGTTTTCTTGATCTTCTTGATCTTCTGTTTTCTTGATCTTCGTGAATCAGAATCAAACTGCTGTTTGTTTTTTTTCCTCGCAGTATTGAGCGCTTTACCACCGCGGCAGCGCTCGGCCAGCAGTGTGAATTTGCACCGTCATTGAACCAAAGACGGACGCCCAAACATCGACCACCTTCAAAGCATCATGTCGCTTCCCCGTGGCAGCCGCAGGCGACCTTGTTCACCGGTTGCACGCTTGAGACCAGCACTATAGCAGTGCGCTCGCGGTCCGTCACGTGGCTCATTTTCAAATTTCGCGGGCTTTCTTTAGAATGCGGAAAAATTAACACCGTAAGACATATCGTACAGGAAACAATTCATTCGGTGGTTTATGAAGGTGCTCTACAGCTCAGTGTTCATATTTTGGGTTTTCAGCCCATAATTAAGGAGTTAGCTAATTAAAAATAATTAACTAATTACTTTCGGGGGAAATAAAAAATAACCTGAGTATCTATAGACCAGTACGAATAGTATACGTTTGGTTCAGTTCTCCTCTGAAGTGCCTTTCATTTTCAAATTCTTGGCTCAAGTTACGTGGGACACCCTGTATATATATTGTAAGAAGGCAAATCAGGGCTTCGTCTCTTGCGCTGGCTCGCGTGGATCGATCGAGGACGAGGAAGACGACGAGGGGAAATAGCCGGCCTGCAGTAGAAGCGCTGTCTCTGGGCCTCGCTCTGGCTGCGGGCATCTCTTTCAAGGAACGCATTCCACGCTCCCGATCCCATGGAGCCCGCAACCCTACTGCTCCCGGAACCACCTCTGGGGTAATTGGGGGCGGCGTCCAGGCCTCCTCAGCGGCCAAAGGTCAGTTTTCAACTGGCGTCGCGCCGCATAGACCACGCCAGCGCTTCCCATGGCAACGACTCCTGGCTTAGGACTACGTCAGCACCTGAGCTGATCAGGGACGCTGTTCAAGCTCCGTCAGACATCAATCCCACCGCCGTGACGACCGACGCCGCCGTCTACTCCGCGGCCGTCACCCCTGACTGCCCGAAAGCCTCACTCGAAAGCCTCCCTCAGCTCATGCGAGCCATCGTACAGCTTTCACGCCAACCGCCATAGACTACAGCACATGTGCGAAGTGGACGCACTCCCGCAAGAGCTGCAGAAACTATAACCGTTTCTCTTACCGGAGGAACCACCTCTTAAATTAACTGGAGTTTCTCGACTTCAATCTGCGGCAAGGTCAATTCACCTGGTCGCAACGTTGCTAACGAAAAGTTGTCTATGTATAGAACGAGCCGTGAGCGACATCAATTGGGAGTTGGGGAGCGAGGTGGGTGTGCTTATTGAAGGGCCACTAGGTGAGGAAGGGAACGAACACTTGCTAAAAATGATCTTTCTAATAAATAAAACCCAAAATGTGTTAATTTAATGAAACAGAATATTCTTCCTCGAGAGTATTGAATAAATGTGCTGTGCGAAATGAAGGCGTGTGCCCATTGCTTTTTTATTGTTAAAATATATTTAGTAAGCTTGGGAAGTTAGCGTGCCACTATACTGACCCCTGCAATGTTATTCCGTTTAGCTCTTGTATGTATTATCCGAATTCGTGGTCCTAATTGTGCGCTTGCTGAGTGCCCTGTTTCAGGCACGTGTCACGTGATGAGTGACGCGTTCGGTGAAAAGTAAAGCGAGTTGAAACACCGAATAAACGTTGGCCGCAGTGCTGTTCGTGTAACAGCGGCGACTGAAGATGCGAACACTGACCTCTTCAATGGGCGCATGCGTCACTGCAGGTAATGACGTAGCAGTGGGGGGTCCACTCTGCATACATGGAACAAAATGATACAAGTCACGCACTACCAGACCACCTGTGTTAACCTAATGCGAAAGTAGTATATAGTAAGCAATGTTCAGTTGTTATTGGTGCACTTAGAAATAGAAGATACGAACCTTTGTTTCTAGCATCTTTTTTCGTAAAAACTACGGCGAAACGCTCAACTAAACTTTACCGAATTGCTACAAGGCACGCACTCACGTTTAATGACGTCTTGCAATGAGAAATCCAGCGCAGCATGTAGAGCCTATGACGCGGTTTTCGGAGCTCCAACGCCCAGCAAACAGGAAAATTTGTGTGCAAATAAATAATGCTCAACAATACCACCACAGTCGCAAGCGTATGAAACAAGAAAAAAAAGAGAAAAGGAAGGACGTACTTGTAGCGCTGTATGACACCACGAATGACAGGCATGACGTCACCGTTATTTTTTCCTGGGTGTACTACATTTCTTGCTTCCGCCAGACGTATTCCCTCTTCAGTGGATGGTTCTAAGATCAATAAACGGCTCCAAAACCGCCATTTTCAAAACGCATGGGATTGAATGGAAGCTTGGCTAGCATCTGTGCATATACCATGTCAGCGGTTTAAACTCTCACGCACATTTTTGTTCGATTTACGCTTGAAGATCGTTTCTACCCCTGTTAACTTTAAAGTCGGCGCAGAAAAATAGGGTCGGAAACGAATTTTCTCAACAGTATTTGCAGTTGATGCTACTGCACTTCCAATTGCCTTTTATTCTGCGAAGAAAACTTTTTGCAAACCGATCTACCGCCTTAAGGCTATCGTGCTTACCCGCCCCGTCACTTTGCCAAGGCATTTCCTACATTCGGGAGAAAAGTGGAAAAATGAACGTTCGCTCTATGGTAAACCTGTTTCGTCAGGTAGTGAAAGAACAAACGTTGCCGCCGGGGCTTTTCTTCCACACTATTTCGTAGACGCTAAAATGTCGCTGGGAATTTCGGCTTTGATGTCACTTTCTCTGGGGGCTATAAAACGTTGCGGGTTATGCCCTGCAACTGACAAGACGTCAAGGACTGGCGCACGCTGGAGAGAGTAGAGAATTTTAGTTCGCCCATAGATTTCTTTGCGTTTACGGATACCGGTCTACCGGAGGAGTTCACGGAAGGAACAGAACTGCTGACGACATCTAGCGGCGGTTTGTTTAACTACAATGCATTCCAATGTCTTTTCAGTCCCGTTAGCGTTCTCGTTAAAGAAAAAAATTACAGCATATCCACGGAGTGAATGATGATGAGTGGGCGAAGCTCGGGAGGTTCATCGTAGATCGTGCCGAGTTCCGGATTAATTTAGTTAACGCGCACGCTACGAATCCTCATGGTTCAACTATGCACAAGTGAAATCTCCCACAGGCACTTCATTGCAAGATCCAGTGCCTATATATATATATATATATATATATATATATATATATATATATATATATATATATATGGGTTGCCGGTGAACGCTTCTCCAACGCGAGCAGTCGCTATTTCTCAATCAAGAAACTCGCTAGGAGACGCTGCCTGCGCCAACGTTGTCTCTCGCTGGTGAGGGCGCGTTCTCCTCCTTTGCGGGCTGGTACAGCGTTCCTCTAAGAAAGAGCGTTTCCATAGCCAACGCGCGCCTTTCGCTCTTTCTCTGTCTCTCTCTCTCTCTCACAAGACAGCAGAGGCACGCGCCGGGAGGCACGCGCCGAGGCGAACGCCGAGGGCGAGCGCGTGCCGGGAGGCACGTGGGTTACGCCTGACGCCTGACGACTGACGCCTGACGCGTGACAAGGTTAGACGAAGAGGAGCTTCGCCCCTAAAAGGAACAGTGAGAGTACTGTGAGCTAATTATTATCTCACGACCAATGCTTTAGACTAGCTGCAAAGCAAAACGCGCCAGCCAGGGTAATAACAGTTTTCTGTGTCTCCGGTTAGACTTGGCATCATGAGGTGTCACTACCAGCGCTGCTGGTCGCATACACTATTAAGGTAAACCGGTATCCGTAAACGTGAAGATATCTACGGCCAAACTGAAATTCCCCAGTATCTACGCGTATACCGTGAAACACGTGAACACGACCATCGACCGTTCCTCAGGTGCCTAGTTTAGATTATCTTAAAAGGGACGCTAAAGAGCAAAACAATTTCTCACGTATCGTTAAATTATTCCTTCACAAAAACAACAGCACCACTCTTGCCACTAGATAATACTTAGTTATCGAGAAAACGCACAAAAAAGAAAATGCGGGTGGTGACGCCGCCTTCACGTTCCCGCACCAACTCGCTTTGACGTCATAGATTTTGAAGGCGCCTTCTAGGGCGCGCAACATTATTTTCCGCTACAAATCAGACAGATAGCGTTGTAGAGGGCTCAGGGACTTAACGTAGCAAGTTTCATCATTTTTTTTTGAGCCAATGTGGCTGAAATGCGAAGGAAATGCGTTACGTCAAGCTTACGTTCGGTTTCCCAGCTTTCGGCGCGAAATTTAAAAACGAAACTTTAACCTTCGTTTTCTGCTCTGATATCAAACCTATGGTGGAGAAAACGACGGCAGCTGAGTTCTCAAAAGAATAATCTATCGTCTTAAACCGATTAATTGTTTCTTTCTAGTGCCCCTTTAACATGCAGTACTGTTTACATAGGGCAGCTTGTGCTTCTCAGTTTTTCGAAGCTCGGCTTTGAGGATACGAGAATTCTGTAAAGAGAGCTTAGTCCTCACATTTAGCTGGCCACAGCGACATGATTGTGCAGCTGTAGTCCATCGCGGCGGTGTAGTCGTTGCGGTGCTCGGCTACTGTCCCGAAAGAGTATGTAAGAAAGTAATTAAGGTACAAGAGATGGGAAACACTGGCGCCATTGAGAAAGTGAGCAAGAGAATGTAAGATGTGCATAAGTTAAAAGGTTGTCCTTGTTTTGCTATTAATTCAGGGTGATTGATTGATAGTACAATTTCATGTGGTGAAAATATCCCACTGCTATATATAATGGTTCCATTGCCACACATCAGTAAGCGAATCACTACTACGTCACACTCTCACAGGATCGCAGGTGAATTCGGCAAACATGTCTTTTGGTCGCAGCTGAAGGCCACACAGTTCGAGGGATTATTACGATTGCAGCTGCCAACGGTCCTATCAGACGTGCACCGCTCCTGTGACTTATTTGCATAAAAGCATGAACATCCGGAGCTTCGCCCACTCATCAACATTCACTCCGTGGATATGCGTGGATTTTTTTTGTCTCTTTATTTTGCTCCTGCTATTTAACAGGGCCTTCTTAGTTTTCCACGCCCAATCCTGTCTGATCAATACCGTTCTTTGCGCCATTTTCTGAGCCAGGTGCGCCGGCTGAGAATTTTCTTCTCTCGCAGAAAAAGAAAAGGAAGAACATGTTTAGAGCATTTCTTCCGTTCCTTTTCTTCATATTTTTACAGAAAGGAGCGCTCGTGGTTATTCTTGGAATTCCTAGAGCATCGCTCGCCGGTAACGATCTTATTCGCGCTCCAACGCGCCACCGGTGCAAACTTCAAAGCAGCAATTTCTGCGTAAACACGGCGCGTGATGGAGGTGCTTTGATGTGTAACGCCGCTTCAAAACAAGATGTTTACTAACAACAACAAGGACCAAAATACTGTTTCGTAAATGTGATAGAGGACGCCTGTTTTTTTTCCGCAGCTTAGAGAGGGGTTAGTTTACATAGGAACTGTAGACATTTCACGCCTTCTTGGCCTTACCTCGCTTTCTCTCTCTCTTTCTCTTCTTTCTTGGGCGACCGAGAAACGCGTGTGCCAATGTCTTTTGCCACATTGCCCGCGTTTCGCCACATCAAACATGCAGTTGCCGCCGTATTCAGAAACCAAACTTATCCTATATGCTTGCGACTTAAATAGTCCATAACCTTCAAGCGACCCTTAACGCGTTTCAGGAAACAACTTTTCCCTTACAGCAGAATGTTTCTTGTACTTACCGCCGCCATAAGTAATGCGTGGCTTTCTTATTAAGGTAGCCACAGACCTACATTATCGCTCAATTGTATAAGCAAACAAAATGGCAGGCATGGACCACAACATTGCGGATTAGGTTTAAAACATGGACCAACTTTAGTTATCGAGCAGGCGAGGATATTAGTATGTGCCACTGTCTCGGAATGTCATCTGGGATCGCCTAAATCCTTATAGATATTGACGACGAGCACGGGTTCTTGTGTCGCTTGCGCGCCACAACAAGCGCCGTGCTGAAGCTCCTCCCCGTGCTACCCCCGCGAAAGGACACCGAAGGTTGCGGAAGGGCCTTAGCAGCTCCTTACCGAATCCAACACAGTTACAACGGCTTCCGAGAGATTCTCGATTTTGTAAATGGTGCGCAACGAGTCAATTATGGACAGCGAAGCGAACATTTTTGTTCAGCTATTGCAGCAGAGCATAGGGGAAGGGTGTTTGCGAACGCACGTGCTCTATTTTATCGGAACAGCTGAACAAGGCCCGTCGGCAGCGCTGACACGGCTGAGCCTCAATCGTTAGCGTGCATCAAAGATCACTATAAAGCGATACGAGCTAGAGTAACGAGAAGCGATACAAAAGCTCAGCGGACAGAAAGTCCAAGCACCAAGCACGAAGGTATGTCAAAAGTGATAGCAACAGCCGGAATAATCCATATGGTAAATAGAAAAAGTGGATGCAGAGCATCCGACGAGACCGCATATAGGCTCTGCTGTAGTCGCATGGCCTCCGAGATGGCGGGCGCGCTTTTTAGTCTCGGAGGCCATGGTAGTCGAGGCATTACTTGATATGCCTTCCGCTAGATGGACATAGTTGTCCATTTTTGGAGCTGTTATTTTTCGCTCAAGGACGATTTTGCTCTCACAAGAGACGCGTGGAGACGCCGACGCCGACGGCGGTATTTCTGCGGAACAATCTTTCTAACGCTATCGCGTTAAAACCATACATATTTCAATAGAAAACAATGAATTAGAGTAACCAGAAAGGGACATCCACAAAATACTTCGTTCACGCGCTGCCCACAGTTCGCTCGTTTAGCCCACACTGCCGGTTGGTATGCTTCGTCGTCACACACACATCGCTTTCTCGCCGTTGCCAGTGCCGACACACGCACACGTACACAAGTCTACAGCCTCCGAGCCTCTGGGTTCCCCGTACGCGCAGATGGGAGGCACACGCACGTGCTCACTCGCAAGCACGCGCACTCTATCAGACTTTCTGGGAAACGCTCTTGACGAGTGTGAGTGCCGGAACATGGCTGTTCCGTTTTCTGTGTGTGTGTGTGTTCATTTCTGCGCAAACATCCTTCGTCTGGCTCGCGCGGTGGTCTGGCCTGTGTTTATGTTACTGGGGCGCCTCGCCGCCGAAATGCGATACGTTTCTGTGCGCGCTGCTTTGCTGGTGCTGTCCCCCTGGGTTCAAAGTTCTTCCCCACCGAAGAGCCTGGGAGAAGACGCCCGACGAGACAGTGAGCTCGGAGTCACGAACTGGCGCGGATCGTGAGAGCAGACGAATGTCATGTAGCAGAATTTGGTTTAATACAGTTATTGATTTCAACCTTTAAAAGGTTCTCCTTTCTTCTTTACTCTGACATGGCGCAGTCGACTTCTTCTACCAGTTAAATCAACGTTAAGCTGCAAATATGTAATTCGCCGCTGCAACGACCATGGCCCAAGCCACCGACCACGCCCAAGCTTACTAAACGGGAACTACGCAGGACCTTCTCCTACGACAGATGCTCTTGTCCGACAACAGAGGAGCCCTCAGCCAGTTTAAATTAACGGAACTTGCCGATGAACTTAAGCTCCGCCACGTCTCTCGCACGGGGAGAAAAGGGGAGCTTATAACCAGGATCATCGAAGACAACGAACGACTAAATTCCCTGAGAAATAACTAAAGTAGCGCCATTTGTGTAATTGTGCACGCACCTCCTCTCTCGTTTGCTACGTAGATTGTGGATGAAATTAGTTGAAATGGCACTTGGCCGCTGTCGTACGGTGAGCTAAACGCGAGAGGGCGCTGCGGTTGTAAGCGAACAGGTGAGGGAGGATTGAGAGAAAGAATTAAGAATGTGCCGATAAATACAATAGAATGTATTTAGACGCAAATGGCGTGTTTTGTTTTTCTGATAATGTGAAAATGTACAGTACATTATCAGTGAGTACGAGGATGTGCCGACGTCTATTTATGGGCATGGTGTCAGCAACTCAGCAACACGGCAAGGGACAGGTTCACGGTTACGGCGCAGTTATGACTTGATGTTCAATGTGTGAAATATATCGCGTCATAAAAGTGGTCTGTAAAACAATCAAGTAAGCAAAGCGCTTTTACCGGCAAAACGTACCCCTGCAAGCGAGTAGCACACGACGCGACAGCCCAGCGTTCGGTTGCCTATGTGCTTGTGTTCACGCTCTGGATGGCAGCGCCGCCGCGCGCCGTGCAAATTCAGCTTCGGCCGCGCTAAGAGATCGCAAAGCACGGCGCACCACTAGCTTTTTGAAGGTAGTGCGAACGCCAGCTTGTCTGTCTACCCCGCGCGCACCGTGCGCGGCGTCTGCTCGACCACGCGCGATCATGCTTGGATCTGCGCAACAGCGCTGCTTTTTTTGGGATGCCGCAAAAGCACGTACAACAGCGGGAAGTTTTCGCTTCCGCGGGGAAAGCGAAATGCCAGATGTCGAGATGTGTGGCTCGAGCGTATCAGACGGCTATGCCACACTCACGCCGAGGCACCGGCGGAGAAGCCGGAGACAAAATGAGGGGACGATGACCGCCGAAGACGGTTCCCACGATACCGAGTGCATGCCCTCCGGGCGAAGCTAGCCCTCCTAGCCCTACGTATGGTCCTACTAGCCGCCAAACACGCGCCTTACGCAGTGCTGTCAGTGCGCTCCGTGCAGCGGAGCAGCCGGGTGGTTTCGCAAGTGGTTTTAGTTTTACGTCGGCAGTTTCTCCGTGGACACACTAGAGGCGCTGCTGCGACGGCTAGGAACGCCAATGGGCTAAGTGAATGCATCGCGAATGGGCTATGTAGACCGTAAAGAGAGCAGCGAATTAAAGTCAGGCAGCTCTTTTCTTAGCGAAAAGCAAATTAGGAACATAGTCGCAACAATCGAGGACATATATGAGCAAAACGAAAGGCATAGTGTGGGATTATAATGAGCTTCTCCATCTAATAAGGACTGAAATTACGAAAGAGAAACAATAGAGTTGCTGGAGGAGAAAGCGAAAGCCAAAAAGATGGTGGAACACGGAAATTCGGGACGCAATTGAGAATCGACGGTAAGCATCACGAGCACATAACCGCGCAAAAACGGAGCAGAGGCCAAAGTGAACGCAGTCAAGCGAAAATGGGGAACATATCTCGAGAAAAAAGGCCTGGTACAGACTTTGGTTGAAGCCAAGATTAAAGGCCAAAGTGAACGGTGGATATCGGACATTCGCGACAAGGAGAACGCCTCTAGGCTTTTCTGGAACCACCTAAAATCGCTGGATAAGAAAACTGTAACTATACAACGGCATGTTGTAGATGAAGAAGGAAATAAATTGGAGGGGTACGATGCGCTGAGTTACATTCGAAGGGGAACAGCCGACTCCTTTAAGAAGAATGACGAGCTTCCCTTTACGACGTGTAATGGTAGCAAGGAAATCCAAGTGGGAGAACTAGTTCTAGAAAATTTCAATTGGAAGAAGGCGGAGGAAAATATTCCCAAACGCACAGCCACAGGATTAGATGGGGTTAGCATTACTATAATAAATGAGCTCGGAAGAAATAGCAAAGAGGCCCTGTTAAAAGCAACTGAAAAAAAGCTTACAGGACAGGCGAATACCGGACAGTTGGCGTCAAAGTAGGATGAGCTTCATTTATAAAGGCAAGGGAGAGAAAGATAACATTCGCTCGTATAGACCACTGACCATTATATGAGTGCTCTACAGGTTGGCGATGGAGGCAATTAAATTAAAAATGCAGGTATGGGCAGAGCATAATGGCACTTTTGGCGAACTCCAAAATAGATTTCAAGGCGACGGGAGATTAGATGATAACCTTTATGCGCTTGCGCAGTGTATAGAAATAGGCGGAAAAGAGAACAGACCATTATATTTGACATTTTTGGACATTAAAGATTCGTACGACATTGTAAATCACAACATTCTACGGGGCATAATGAAAGCGGCTGGTATAGGGGACGACTGTACATAGCTATTAAAGGAAATATACAGTGGAAATACAGTATGTATGGAATGGGAACGTATGGCGAGCAATGGTAGAATGGAGGTCGTCGATATAGGTAAAGTGTTGAGGCAGGAATGCCCGTTGTCCCCACCATTATTCATGCTTTACATGAGGAGAATGGAGAAAGCATTAGAGGTGAGCAATATTGGTTTTCAGCTGCCACAAAACAGGCAGGTACAGTGGCAGAACAAAAGCTCCCGGGTTGTTTTATGCAGACCATATTGTGCTATTCGCCGACAATCGAACAGATTTGCAGGGTCTGGTTGATATATGTGGTCGGGAAAGTGAAGATTGAGGACTAAAATTTAATGTGACTAAATGTGGTTAGATGATATTCAATGACAGCAAAGACCAGACCATATCAATACAGGGCGAGGAGGAACCCAGAGTACGAGGCTACAGATACCTCGGGATATGAATAAATGATGGGAATTGATATATATTAGTACAAGAAAAAGCTATGATAGTTAAAGGAAAGAGGCATTCCGCAATAATGAAGCATACAGCGCTGTGGGGTTACAACAGGTACGAGGTAATTCGCGGTTTTGGAAAGGTGTAATGGTGCCAGGACATATATTCGGAAACTCAGTGGTGTGCATGCCGTCCGATGTACAATCAGGGCTGGACGTGAATTAGAGGACGGCCGGACGCCTCGCATTGGGCGGCCATGGGAAGAATACAAATGAGGCTTTTAAGGGGGATATGGGATGGTCTGACTTTGAGGGAAGGGAAGCTCGGAGTAAAATTTGGTACGAACAGAGATTAAGGAATATGAAAGAAAGTAGACGGGCAGCGAAAGTATTCAGATATTTGTATAGGGAGAACGCTGACTCACAATGGAGGAAGAGAACTAGGAGGCTTACAAGCAAGTACTGTAGCGGTTCCTCCCGCCGCTCACCATTCAGTTGGTTGGGGACCGGCCTGCCACTCCACGGAGCCGACCCATTTGGTAGCGTGGACCTTGCAGAGACGGAATCATGCCGCGGGCTCTGAGACTCCCGGAGATACGAGCCGAGGCAGATCAAGAGATCGGGGCAGAGGAAAACTTAACGGACGTTAATTTCATGGTTGAGAATGAGAATTGCGCCGAGAGAGAGCTCGGCAGCTCGTTTTTCTACAAAGGTTGTCGTCCCCAGATGCCTAGCTGGGGAATAAGCCTTAATACAAATGTCCAATCACAACACACGTTAGCGTCCTTCATGGTCACCGCCCTCAAGTGGGCGTCAACTTCGCACTCTCCCAGTGTTCGTCATAGCAGCGAGGAGGGCACGCGCACACCCATCTGGAACCTGTCAGGTCGCGATAAATCACGCACGCATGTTGACCACTGCTCTCACACCCCGGCCACCCAAAGAGTTCGTCCGTAGTGCCTAATGTCCTTGTCCACGTGACCGCACACAAACGACCGTTCCTAGCCGGAACCACACGCAATAACGAGGCGTCGGAGAGTCGCGCCCGCACCTGCGTGGTCTCGTCCCGGTGCAGTTGCCGGCGGTGTCTTGTCCGAAGGTCGCCGGGTCATCAATCCCGCAGCGGGGGTCCTTCCGCCGCGTAGCCGAAACACGACGGGTTTTCGAAGAGGGGCTCGCACAACTGTTTTCGGAAGTGCAAACCCCAGTCGTAACAGTACACAGCCAGTAATGAAACGGATGGGACAAAAAAGAGCGTTAAGAGCATGATCAGAGCGGCGGAGTAGTCGGATTGGATAGCACCAATGGAGAAGAAATCGGCATTCAGTAACTACAGAAAAGGGAAAGACGAAATCAAGAGATAAAAATTTTACGATGATTCAAAGGGAAGCGCTTTACTGTTTGAAGCAAGGTGAGCTTGCCTGAGAGCCCGAAGTTACAGAGCGAAATTCAATAAAGAAGGCGATACATGCACGTGCTGTGAAAAAGCTAGGAAAATTACAGATGATATTTCGATTGAATGTACAGATGTGCACCCAGGTGCAACTGTGGACACTACCCTGCTAGAGGCCATGGGTTTCAGGGATAGCACGGGAAAGCCGGACATGTCGGCGATAGACATAAGTAAAAGGCGCTTAGAGTATTGGTGGCGCAAGGGTATGGAGCAAACAGACGCAAGGCAGTTCGGGTAAGATTGTTACATCACAGCGGAACGATAATAGATAAAACAGGTAGGTGTGGAGAAATATTAGTTGTGAAACTATGTGTGATTGGGGAAAAGAAACGTTTGTAGAGGAAAAAATAAAGATAGAGCTTGGTGGCCCGCGGGCTACTGCCCCGTTATAAAGGGGATGCTCCTAATATCTATCTATCTATGGAAATGAGGCTGAAGCGAAGGGGCGCACTTGGCGCTACTTGTTTTTTTTTCAGGGACTTTACGAACGACGACGAGCAAGCGACATGCAGGAGATTCTACCGACGAAACGAAACACCGGCAACGAAGACCTGGCAAGCGCACAGAGCCTCGCTGCTACCAACGAAAAACTGAAAGCGGAAATCGAAGGACTCAAAACCCAAGTCCGACTTCTAAATACAACGGGCAGCGAACAACAAGGACAAGCAGTCACCCAGCGCCATGACATCCGTGAAACCAACGCCGAAACGAGTGAGTCACGATTGAACTTATCGGGGCATGCTACACGTAATCAAGATAGCTGCCTTCAACAATCGGAATCAAGTGCCATCACTCGATTGCTGTCAAATGGCGGAGAATCAATATAAATGACAAAGTGCATCGCTCGAACGCGAGAACCCATACTAGTTCATTCAACGATTGACACCTCAGCTGCGACTCCATTCTATAACGGTTCCCTTGAATCGGGTGTTCACAATTGGATAATAGAGACCACACGCATCGCATCTCTCGCTAACTGGTCCCCGTCGCTGACACTGGTTAACGCTATCAGCCGCCTACGAGGCCATGTACGGGACCGGCATGCGAGCTACGGAAGACAACTTGCTACATGGACATTGTGGAAACAAGCAATTTCCGGTGGTTTCAAACGAAAAAAAAAATGACAATGCAGGAATTCCTCGACTTCCACGCAAAACGCACGCTTCAGCGGGAAGAATCCCTCACCGAGTACATTTGCTCAAAGAATTCGGTTCTAAAGAAAGCCCCATACTACAGGGGAACCGAAGAACGAATGTCTCTCGCATTGGCTGGAATCAGAGACGACAAATGGGCCATTCCGCTAGCCGCGCACTGTTGTGAATCCCTCCTAGAACTCATCGACAGGGCAACAATGCTCGACTGCCGATGATCCATGGCTATAGCAGATGAAGTGCTATCACAAGATTTTGCCTAAGAAAGGAAATCAAAAGAAAGGAAACGCAAAACCTCAGGGTCCGCCATATTGTCGTCATTTAGGAAACCATCTGCACCGCGATGTTTTAACTGCAGTGAAACCGGACGCATTTCGCGAGAGTGCACGAAACCTAAAACAAGAGGAACGTTGCGAGCTGAGGAGAAACGCCAGATTCGTTCAAGAAGTGACAACGCACACGAAACTTCCGTCAAGCAGGTGAACTGCTTCCTGAAATCTACTGGAAGAAGTTTGCCAGTTATCAACGGCCTTCTGAACGCTACATCTCCGATCAACGTTTGCATTGATACTGGCGCCAACGTGTGACTCATCTCCCCGCAAGCTCTCCCCCTGAAAGCTACGCTTACTCCTTGGACATCCGGAAACCACCATGAAATTTTGGACAGAAGCATAAATGTCGGCAAAAGTTGATAGAATTGTTGAGACAACGCGGGCGACATTACGAGATGTTGTCCCCTACCAAAGTCTATTGAAAAGTCAATGCCCAGGAGATCTTTCATCCGACAAACGACATCACTTTGGTCAACGTAACTATATAAAGAGGACGCGCAACCCCCGACTCTCACCATACGTGATCGTTCAAGTTCAAAGGACGACACAGAAGCCGCAGGAATTCTCGTCACCTCGTTCTGCCGAAATCAAGAAAGCGACGCAAACGAGTTCATACGAATTGAACCCACGGAATCGGAACCTGATGAAATACTGCGCCGAGAAATTGAAGACGCTGTTTCCTCCATGACATCTGACGAAAGTCGCGAAGAGCGAAACACGCTACGCGAAATACTTCTCAAGAACAGCTCAATATTCGCAACGAAGTCTAATATGCTTGGACTGTACCCGCACGTTAAACATGCTATTGAGCTACGAGAAAATATACCTGTCGCCTCACGACCATACAGATGCTTTCCAGCAGACCGGAGTTTATCAAAGAACAAGTTAACGACTACATGGCGAAAGGCATTGTTCGACGAAGTCACAGCGAATATGCTGCACCAACGATTGTGGTTGATCAACCAAACCACCCGGCAACGCCGCGGCGCATGGTGCACGACTACCGAAAGCTAAACGCAAAAACAGTGAACCCATCGTACACTGTAAGCAAAACTTGCCCGATATTTGGGTTTTGGCGGCTCATGAGCCTTAAAAACTCCCTTGTTTTCAAAATTACTACGTCTTGTTGAGGTAAAAGGAGCATATGACATAGTTTTACTACCACCTGTTAGAAAGGTAGTAAAAGGACGTTATTGCCCTATTTTACTACGTAGGGGGTTTTGTGTCACGTGATAAAAAAACCCCAGTCTAGAGTTTAAAGCCACGTGATCAAAACTACGTACCTCGTCACGTGGTAAAAAACTCCAAACTGCCGTGGCGCAGGGGTGGAGGCCGTGATAGCCCTCGAATGACTGTTTAGGCCTAGCCACATGGTGCGCGTTTGCAAGCAACTGTTCGTCAAAAGCGTCGGTCGCGGAAGAGGGGACGCGACGTCTCGGGGCGTGAGTGTGAACGGCGTGAGTGTGATCAGCGCGTACGCGTATCGGCGCGTGCCGATACGCGTACGCCGGCGTCCGTCAACTAGAACGTGATGCCGCGATATCTCCGGCAGCTATGCCTAGTGACCGTCGTTTCGAAGGCACCGCCGAGTTCTGGGAAAGCACGGAAACTACGGTCGCAAACGTTCCTGACTGACCGCATCGTCAACCAGTACGACAGCGACACGGCGAACTACCCCGAGTGTTACCAGTGCGGCGTGGTTTTGTGCCGAGTTCGAGCGATGCTCGCTGTCCTAGCGCCGGTCTTGGTGGACGACGGTCAAGTGAAAACGCACTTTCGAGTATCTCTGCTCCCGCGCTTGTGCCTGTGCTTGTTGCGCTCTCAACGAGTGAAAACGTGCTTCCAATGTTATAAGATCGAAGGGTGAGTCCTCGTTTACTGCTCAATAAATTGAGTGATGTCTGCATTTTACGTAAGCCTAATGTTTACCCAGCCACAGTAAACCTCGAATGAGCTTTAAAAATAACTCTAAAAAAAGCCGCGAAAACATTGTTTAGGCAGTAAAAAATTACTCCGCGTATACTCGCTGAAAACCTCTAGGGGGGTAAATAATTACTGCCGTTCTACGTTCAAAAACTCGGTTAGCGTGAGAGTAAATTTTTACCTTGACTGTTACGTAGTAAAAAAAAACCCAGAAAAGGTTGTGCGCTAGAGGACAAGCTGTTTACTCCCGTTCCTGGTTATTTTTGTTTAGTGTGTAACCAACGCCAATAATCGAATTTGTGATATCCGGCATCACAACAGACAAGTCCCAGCACTTCAACGCCATTGATGTTAAGGCCGCTTTCCTAACAATCAGAGTAAAGCAAGACGACGTCCATAAAACATCCTTTGTCAAGCCAGATGGCAAATACGAGTATCTGAGGATGGACTTCGGCTTCTGAAAAGCGCCGCAAACGATGCAGAAAGTGATGCGTCACACGTTTGATGGTCTCCCACGCGCCGCTACGCATATGGAGGATGTCGGCCAAGGAGCATCAACAATTTCTGAATCGCTCAAGCTCCTACAGGAAGCTTTACACTGAACAAAACTCAACGGCCTTAAAATGGACATAAAAATGTGCGAGTTCATACGTTACAAGGTAACATTCCACGGCTACGTGATCACGAATGCCGTCGTACTCCAGATGGTACACTCATTGAAGCCATCGACAAGTTAGAGCCACACGTGAACCCCAAGAAGTTGTACTCGTTTTTGCCATTTGTTAACTACTATCGCAAATTCGTCCCGTACTTCTCGAAAAAACACGCCCGTTGAGAGACCTAGTCTCTACAGCAAAACGACATTTCAATGTACGCCGGAACACCAAGATATCGTTGACAAACTCAAAACGACTCTAAAGTCTCCGCCGGTTTTGTGAACATTTCGTCCCGAATGCCAGACAGATGTGTACGTTGACGCCTTCCAAACAGGACTAGGAGCCCTGCTTACGCAAATTCAAGACGGCAAACAGAAGGCCATCGAGTACGCAAGCCGATCGCTCATCGACCACGATTCAAAGCTTCACTCTAATGACCTTGAATGTATGGCATTGCACTGGGAAATAACAGAAATATTTGCTCTTTACGTACAAGGAGGAGCACGATTCACCGTATTCTCCGACTTCAGCTTAACATACCTCGTACAACAGGTAGAGACAAACCGCCGATACGCTCGTTGGATGCTCGAGCTCGCTGAGTACACGTTTGATGTAATACATCGTCCTGAAAGACTCAACGGAGCCGCAGACGCTCTCTCACGATTGGAAGAGAACATCAGGAGACGTCCTCAAAATAGAGGATGCGGAGAGACATCTGCTTTCGCAAACATTGGTTGTTCGCAATCACGAAAAGTTGAAGCACTTTCAAGCCACGCACACTGAATGTATCAGGCTAATGAACGAGGAGGCAAAAGGCAACAGATAGTACTCGATAGATGACGGCATCCTAACGACACAGACGACAGAAAAAGGCCGCGCCGTCAAGAAAATTGTTGTCCCGGGAGCGCTACGAGACACTGTGATGAAGATATTCCATGACAGCAACGGGCACCTCTGCGCGACCAAAACGGAGGACGTGATCGCACGCAGGTATCGGTGGCCACCGATATCGGGAGACGTCAAGTCATACGTACAGTTGCGTCACAGTTGTCAAGCGATCAATGCTCGAACGAAACGAAGCGAATGATGTTTGAACGCGCGAGATGTGCCGAACGAGCCCAACACCGTCATATCGTTGGACCACATTGGCCCACTCACCGAAACGGAAGACAAAGACTACGTATTACTCTGCATCGACCAGGCCACACGGTACATGGATGCTATCAGCGTTCCTAGCACGGCATCGACGCAATACACCGTCTACTTTCTCAAGCGATGGGTACTACGATTTGGCGTCCCAGAAGTGATCATTACGGATGAGGCGAGAGGTTTCGTAAACAAAAAGACGGCTTCCGTTCACCGGAAACTTGGAATGGAACACGTGAAAACGCCGCCGTATTGGCCTCAAGCCAACGGCCTCGTGGAAAGAATGGTCGCTACATTGAAGCAAGTTCTCAGAAAACTGCTCAGTCAAGCACAGAACCGGGAACGTAGACTTGCTGACGCCGTCTTCGCCGTCAGTGTAGCAGTCTGAGCAAACTGGGTACAGCGCATTCTGGCTAATGCAAGGCTACCAGCCCAAGCTACCGGGTGAACTTAATATTGGAAATACCGAGCGACATCGAAGATTCCGAACGTTCGCGTAGCCTGGCAGTAGCGCGCAGCGAGGCTAAAGAAAAATGAAGGCGAGCCAGGAGTACTCGACAAAACCTTACAACGCAAAGCCTGACCCTCCATGTTTCAAAGTTGGCGACAAGGTGCTATGCGCCATCGGTGCCCACCGCTGAACTTTGCATCCCCTCTGGGAAGGACCGTATGAAATTGTAGCTTTCCTGGGAAAGAACATCGCCCTCATGCGACGAAATACGGCATCGGGGAGCGACAGCAACAAATCCGTCAATATCGAACAGTTGCGTTTGTACCACGAGCGAGGGGACGACGCCGCTGAACTTGCTGACACCAGCATCGGCCTTCAGTTGGGCGTGGAGATGAGGACAGCTCCATCTAAAACGGAGATCGTGTCAGTGCCGTGGAGCATGGCCGTTCCGTTTTCTGTGTGTGTGTGTGTGTGTTCATTTTTGCGCAAACACCATTCGTCTGGCCCGCGCGGTGGTCAGGCCTGTGCTTATGTTATAGGCGAGCTTCGCCGCTGAAATGCGATACGTTTCTGTGCGCACTGCTTTACTGGTGCTATCCCCCTGAGGTCAAAGTTCGTCTCCACCGAACAGACTGGGAGAAGATGCCCTACGCGACGCCCGCGCCAGTTCGTGCTCCGAGGCACGAACTGGCACGGATCGTGGGAGCGGACGAATGTCATGTAGCAGAATTTGGCTTAATACAGTTATTCATTTCAGCATTTAAATCGTTCTCCTTTCTTCTTTACCTTTACACGAGACGTGTGAGTGCTCACCCAATTAAACCCAACTGACCCCCGGATGACGCATTCTCCTCCCTTCTCGTTTCTCCGCGCAGCTGCACCAAGATGTACGCTTGATTACGAAAGAAAGCACGCGCAAGGTGCGCCTCGTTCCCATGCCAGTTACACCGAGAAGAGTGCCTTTCGTTACCATTACAAAAATGCAGTTTGCGTTTCAGTTTAACGCGTATCAAGTTCCTTTTAAGTCTATAGAAAATCACTGAAATGAAGATGAGCGCCCTCAATGAACATTTAATTGACATAATTTTAGAAAGCCATCAATTGACTCCCTAGCCAATTATGTCAAGTTAAATTGGCAAACTTTAAGCAAAGTTTAACTCAGTCGCGCTCAGTACGAATTTTTTTAATCCTGTATTGAACATTACCACAATGAGCACATTTCTGGAACACCTACATTTAACTTCGGATACCGAATGAACAGCATTTATCTTTTGTATAATGTGTTCTGCCATGATCTATCGGAATTACGAATGACGCATAACACCAGTACTGTCTGAAACATTCTCTTGCGAATGTTTTTGGAAAATGACACCTTTGTGAATACTCTCCCTGCACGGCGTAAAAAGCAATCCTGTCATTATATTTATAGCAGCTACTGGAACAGCCATCTATAACTTAAATCTGCAAGCAAGCGGATCTTTCCAGGCATGAAATGCGTGACGTCTACGCTCGCAATCGACGCAGGAGATCTTACAGAAACTTTCCCCTTAAATTATGGCATGTTTTTATAAAGAGTGCATTTACTATCGCCATTGTTATGCACGTGAATGAAGATAAAAATGCAGATAGAGCTTATAACGAAGGTTTATGGTACGAGAAACTTTCACGTGTCTGTGAAGTTTCACGTGTCTGTGAGGTTCAGAAACAACATTATTTTGAAAGAGTCAAGGGACTTCAGGGGGAAATGGTATGTGTAGTAAAAGCGACCCGCAGTCCATACAGCCGACGCACTGCGGATTACAAGGACGCGTCCCTTGAAGAGCGCTGACCCCGCCGGCTGAAGAGACGGCGAGCCTCTTTTGTGTACGGAAATTCGCGTGACAAGCAGGTCGTGGCAGGCAGTCGTAGTGCGTGCTTGCACGTGCTACGCTGTCAAAGGTTGCGCGAAAAACAATAACTACCTCGCTGGCACCCTTACATCATAATGCATTTCTCATCATCTCAACAAAATACGCTCGTATTGCAGGGGGAACAACAGAAATGTGCGTGTTTGTATTCTATGTTTCCCGTTTGTTTGTCGGAGCGATACACCTCTCCTTTCCTTGTTTCCGACGGACTACTTGCGTAGCCTTCACAGCGTTGCACCTGATGTATGGAACGAGTCAGCGGTGGAGACACTGTCGCGCAGGGCCAACGGGAGGCAGAACCACGGCCGCTGGATCAAAGCGCACAGGTACGGCCAGCTGCGTGCGCCAGAGACAGCGGGAGAGGACTAGTTCGTTCGGCGGCCGCCGCAGCGCCACCAGTCAAGAATAGTGAGAGCGCCTGGACAGCGGTATGTGCGCGAAATCGTATGATGTTTCAGCGGCGCTCGCGGTACTGCATACGCACATGTCGAATTCGATACCCCCTCAGCGCATTGTTCTACTGTATATTTTTCTCATAATGGCAAATGGTTTTTCTTTCCTGTAGGAGTCGAGCTGGTTTTGCCTAAGCATGCCCTTCTCTGTGACAGACAATTTTGAACTTGTACTTAGAGCGTTAATGACAAGCTTTTCCCTCTTGTAGGACCGCAGGATTATTACGCCTTTGTTATGTTCTTTTACAAATGTACTGGCGCATGCTTTCGGAGACTCTTTTTTCGCTTCTCGCTAAAAACGCGCTTGAATGGCTACTGTGACATGATTTTGCGTTTCTAAACTACAACGGCAGTGGGTACATGAGGTTTTAGTTAATTCTAGTTTATTTCGCAGTTACTGTTACATAAAAAAATGTCTTGTGTGAATTCTGTTCGAAAGGTGATGAGAAAAATTTTGTGGTCCTGTCTGCGCATGCAGAAATGAAAATGCTAGGTGTGCTTCAACAATCAATCGTACGTTTATTGCGCGTAACTCTACCAGTACGTGTTTACTGGTACAGTAAACAAATATCAGAGGTGTTTGCGCTCATCACCCTGGAAGGCGAAGAACTTTTCGGGAGAGGGGCTTGTGTGACAGTCTCACCAGACGTCGCACAGTTGCATTTATATTTCCCTTCCAGTTAGCCAGCAACGGTCGCAACAGCTTCTTCAAAAAAAAAAAAAAAAACATCGCAGAGGTGGCTCGTGTGCTCAAGGGTGCTCGAACAACACCGTAATGCTGGACAGGTAACAAAATGTGGGAGGAGGTCTGAATGAAGAACTTTCCAGAGGTTTCCACTTCTTGTAACTTCTACGGGCTTCATCACCTCACTGACAAAGTTGCATGTCAGCTTGCAAATTTGTACGATCTCCGTCTTGGCATATAGAAGTTGTCCTTTATCAGTTATTTTTTCTGTGAAGTTGTAAATGCCACTGGAAGGGTTTGGCTCTTGCAGGAGAACCTTGCAAGCATGACAGGTCAACTGCAAATAAAAAAAATCTAGCCAAGGCAAAATTTGAATCAAAGGTACTATGTCAGGAGTGTGCAGGATATTTCAATTGCTTACATCGCTCAGCCAAACAAATTCAACATCTAAATTCCCTAAAAGAGCTAAAGCGGCAATTATGATAATTTTCTTCTCCGCCGACGTCGTTGTTTAGAACTAGCAGCGTTTTTGACTGCGAATCTTATGACAAATATTGTGAAAAATTGCAGTTCTCCTTGTACGGGGAAAAGCTTCGTAATTATTATTATGTTGTACTGAAGAGCATGCCGGCTACATATAATGTGTTCTATTGTAATGATTTAGGCTGCTACACGCAGCAATTACCCATTCGAAAATTACGAGCAGCGCATATCTACTGGCTCTAGTAAAAAAATCAGTTCGTGTCCCAGCAAAGAAAAAAATGTTTATCAACTAAGAAGCCGCTCATAGAAAGCAGGGAGGCGCATACTTCCTTAGCGTGTGTACTGAAAAATCTATATGAGACGTGTCGCCTTCTGTGAACTCGCCTGCACTTTATCAACTCAACTTCCTGTAACACAATTACTGCAACACCATGCAATACTTGAACCTTCCAACTCCCTAAGCGCGCTGGCCTGGCAAAAGTACAATTTAAAGAGAGAGAAAAAAGAAGAAAAGTTCTTAAATTTTCTTACGAGCCTGGTGGCTCACATGTCACCGCCCCGTTACAAAGGGGACGCTCATAGCATCCATCCATCCACACAGTTGTCATGGACCAATGAAAATTGACCCCCGAAGCCCTTTCATCCAGTGGGAGGGCCTTTCGTGAGGAGGGTGAAGGGAGAAAAAGAAAAAGCCTGATCGTTGACCGTTGATGACTTAGCTTCCTGGTACATTTCATTATTTGGTTCTAGTAGCAAACGGAAGAACGGTCGCTGGGCGCCCACCTCGACCCTTTTCTTCCAGATCCTTGTCTGGCGGCGTTGGTGAGCCAGGCTTGTCGGCGTTCAGCATTGGATGGAAATTCATGGTTTCCCAAGCCGGGATTTTTCTTCGCGTTCGACGTGCATAGTGGAACGCAGCAGTTCTTAGGCATACTACTCTACTGCTTGAACAAGCTATTCAGGCTATCTTTGTGTTTACAGGAGCGAGAACACATGGAATTCAGAACTACTAGCACTCCGCGCAAGGCAAAAAAGGCGCGCTCACCCGAGCGCGCGAACTCAACTTCGGAGTATCACCTACTACTAGCGCCCCCGCGAAAGTTTCGGCCGAAACTGTCAACGCCGCTCTCCCTCCCTGGACAATGCGCGGCGGCTCCTCGCAGCAGGCCGCACCTGTGCGCTTTCGTCTAGCGGCCGTGGCAGAACTTTTACAGCGTAAGCTGTTATGAGATCACAACAACGGCGCCGTAGCTGTCCGCCGCCGCCGCCGCCGGTGTCCGCCCGTGTCCGTAACCAATAGCGCTCCTCGTGAAGAACAGGACAACTGCTGCCATCTGTTGGCGCTGATTTCCTCCGCATAGCCTTCGCAATGTGTTTTTACGAAGCGCTGCCTCGTGAAGCAGTTTTGTCGTATCGCTCCATGCATCACGCGACAGGCGATGTGCGCAGCCCCGACAGCAACCTGACATGGCTCTTCGATATACCTGATGGCGCCTCCTCGCAAGATGCGGACCGCTGCTGAAGAAGTGAATCGCTGAGTTACGCGCTCGGCTGCAGTTGGGCGACGTCGGGCACAGCAGACCGCTGTGCAGAGAGGAGCCCAAACCACAGAGTTATGGCGCAGGGGATAACCACCGCCTGTACTTGCACTAGTTTCCCCAAGCGTTTACAATGGCCTCTAGGAAGGTCGCTCCTTCAGCTTACGCTGTCACTGTCCTGCGATTCCGCGTAGGCCTGGCTCTTTTTTTGAGTGTGCGCGCTAGTTCGTGAGAGTGTGCGCGCGAATGTGTTTCACTAGTTTCGTGCAGCAGAGCCAAGGCCAGGAGGCCATCCAGCGCAAAATTGTTCTGAGGCGAGACGAAATGTCACTGTTCGGACACGCGCCTGCGAGCCACTCCTGCCCATAGGGGCCTCACTCCTCCTCTTTCCAAGGCCGCTCCTACGACTGCAGCGCTCACGATTGGCAGGTGCCATGGCGCGGAGGGATACGTTTAACACGTGCTTGCCACAGTGCTGCACGCAGCTGCTGAAACAAACTAGGGTGAAAGTATCAGAAGGGTGAAGCATGGCCGCTCGCGTTTTATCAAGTGGCCGTGGGTGAAGTTACCAAGGTGGTGTTTTCTGCAAGAACGCCGACACGCGAAACGAGGTCACCAGCGCCTTCAGCAGAGATCAGCACTGCGAGGAATTGCCATGCTGTTGCTGACGGCTCGCACGCCATGGATAAGGCCACGTGTTAGCGAGCACTTTCGCGTCTCATCGGACTTCGCATCTCTTCTAATCGCGCGCAATACTTGTATGTTGCATTTATAAAACTTTCTTGCTAGTTTTTTTCACATTGTCCGGCCTTTTCAATTTTCTTAACAAAGAAGCACACGTGAGAGGATTCTTGCACAATTCACGATATCGTCCTTTTCGTTGCAAAAAGTAGATATTACCGACAGCAAAAAGTAGATATTAATGGCTACGCATCTAATTTTAAAAAACTGTCACATGGCGTGCCCCAAGGAAGTATTCTGGGTCCCCTGCTTTTTAATCTGTATGTGAATGACTTGGGAAACATCGATAACAGCACAACATTTATTATTTATACAGATGATACCAGCTTATTCTTTAAGGACTACGATTTGCATAAACTAGTTGGTAAAGCAAATAATGTCTTGAAACTGCTGAACATTTGGAGCATAAGGAATTCGCTAATTATAAACACTTCAAAAACAAAATCTGTGCTCTTTCGTCCAATAAATAAGCCCGTAAACTGCCATTTATCATTAATGATTGGTTTATAATCTATTAAAATTGAACCTGTAGTGAAAACTCTGGGAGTAATTTTCCACGAAAACATGCATTGGAACGATCAGGCTGAGCTTGTCCATACCAAACTTTCTCGTACTGTAGGTATCTTATCGCGTTTACGTTTCCTCTTGCCACAAAAAATTAAGCTCTTACTATATAATTCCTTATTTTCATCTACATTAAGCTATTGCTATCTAGTATGGGGGACCACATCGGAAAAGAACTTAGGCCGAATATATAGATTACAGAAAAAAGCTGTGCGCATAATTACAGGTGTTCCTCGCGATGAACATTCCAAACCCATTTTCGAAGCCCTTAATTTACAACCGCTGCCTGACATGTACAATACAATTTTAATGAAGCGATATCGTACTTCCCGAAAGAATCACGACTCTTTTCTTACTGATTTAGCACGCTTGACACCCTATACGTGCCCTTATAGCACGCGAGCCACTGATGACTGGAAAATTCCTTACACACGTACTAACTATGGTCGCCAAATGATGAGCTACTTACTGCCACTAACATTAAACAGTTTCTTACAATAAACCATTTATACTGTTCCTTTCTTTAAATGTTTTTCTACGTGTTAATAAAATGCAAATCGGCATGGCCCTGAAGTGCATGTTTTTTATATTGTATAACGACTGATGATCTCATGCTGCTCTTGCTATGTTGTCAAATGGTGCGAAAGCCTTCGTCAAGCCTTAATGGCTTTTTGCTTTCGCCCCACAACATCACGTGTTGTGACTTTTGTAATGTCTCCTGTGATGTCGAAATAAACTCAATTGAATTGAATTTTACCTTGATATTAGCAGTGTGTGCGTGTGTATAACTAGATCATGCAGATGTAAAACATGCAGGACCTTGTAGCACTCGTATATATTTTTCATTCCGTCTCGTTACGTGCTTTTTCATGCCCCTATAGTCTGTTGTGTGTACCTATTGAGGTGATGTGCCTGTTATGACCCTAGTCTGTGTGTACTTATACTGCAGACACATGTTTATGAACATGCATCCGCAGTAGATACACACAGACTATCATTTTTTTTTTGCCATTGAGTTTCGCGATGTCGCATACCAGCGTCTTTTGAGTGAGCTCAATAAAAGCTGAATATCCATAATTTCTTGCTGTTTGAATTAAAACTCATTAGAGACAGCCAAAACACGCGCAGTTGAAGGTCACTAAGCGCTTTTGACTGCCTCAAAACGCGATTAATTAGAACGCAAAAGGAGACTTCCAATCGAAACACGGAGGCCAAGCTCTTTATGAAATTCAATAGAGAGATTCGGCAGGAATTTAATTTGTACACAATACATCTTATGAAGGAAACTCAATACAGCCTGAATTGAACCTCTATAGGCATTTTTGTAAGTGAAGGTCGCCTTAGAATCTTGTAAGTTGGGTTTCTCAAAGGCTCCTCTACATTTTCTTAATGTTTAAGTCCTACTTTCAAAGGTAACCTTATCTCAATATGCCGGTTAGATTCTGATCAAGTGCTCGAATCGGATCCAAACATCAAGCACACAAGCAGTGGTTCGAGCAACGGTAATTAAAGCGCTAGAGCCAAATAATACGCATTGCCTCAAGAACTTTTAGTTTTTTTTTCAAGCAGATAGTTTCGATGCCTACGCAGAAGTGGCTGTGAAGCCAGGTGAGTTTACGAAATGACGTCCGAGCCAGACATGCCTAGAGTCGGGGTATGTTTTACATATTTTATTGGAATTAACCCTGCTCTATGCTTCGCTATTTATTGCTACCCGCTAGCTGTTTGCAGTTGCAACTGTCCAGTATGCACGAATTGTAGCAGTTCTGGTGGCCCTGAAAGTCCCTGAAACGATTTTTTTCGTTTACAGTGTCCCTGAAACGTTTTTTCGACATTGTGTCACTGATTAGGTAACACAATCGGGAAATCATTCACACCATAAATAAAGCGGAGAACCTTGCGCTAAGGCAGCTGTGGGCTTATTTCTGTCGTCTTCCTCCTTACCACTGCTGTTCCTCATCAACACGATCAACTGCTGCGTGCGCCTAGCGGCGACTTCGCCTCCCACGTCAGCCGCTGTGCCGATCCCTCCGTAGCCGACATAGCGCCGCGATGCCTTTACTGAAGTCGCCGGCCTCGGCAGTGCTAGCCTCCGTAATAGTTCGCCGGTGACTCGACGATTCCGTTGGCTGGCTCTTCGGTGCTTGTGACGTCCCATGGCTTGCGCTTCATGGCACCCATCGCATGTCCCGTGGGAAGGGCGGTTGAAAACGCTTCGAGTCGAGTCGCGTCGATCTCTCCCGGTGTGCGTATTTAAAACTTTGTAGTAAATTACACGATTAACCCTGAGTGCTGATATTGTTATGCTAATGATCAGAAGGACTCGGGCTATCGGTGCATCGCATTTGTACAAAATCACCAAAAGCGTTTCAGGGTCCCTCGAATGTTCGCGCTTGTTAGTAAAAGATAATGTCGATACTTGGGTCTGCAACTGCAATCGAAAATGCCGCACAGAAAAGTCAAGTGGAGAAATTTAACCACACTTGTACACATTACTGAAAAAAAGGTAACTGAAAAGGTAACTGAAAAAAAAAAGAAAACTGAAAAAAAGAAACGTAGCGCTACGTTTCTTTTTCTATCCTCCACTTTCCCTGAAACACGGCGCAGGGACGATCCCTTGAACTATACTGGTACTGACCGCGCACAGAACAACCTGTCTTTCACCCGTTCCCCACCCCCCCTCCTCTTTGTACTCCCCACACAACAACGACATTTGGCTTCAGCGGTTCCGCGCTGCACTGCGGGAGTCGCAGCACCATGGACTCAGGTGATGGCGGCGCGAGTGTCTTCAAACGAGGGGGCACAATCTGCTACCAGATGAGCTCGGCCCACCCGTTCCTTATTATGGAGGCGCCGTGCGGACGCAGACGTCATCTTGGACTGGCCTTTGCTTCCTGGACACACATCTGTATCCAAACCCCACCCCCTTCTTTTATTTATTTATTTTTTAGGGGCGAAGCTCCTTAAAGCGGCACCCGTTCGTCCCTCGTCGTAGTCGTAGTAGTGCGTAACCAGTCTTACGCTTTGACCTCCAAGGTGGTGCCGGTGGGAGATTTCTCCTGTGCGTTGTTGAACAATAAAAAATTCGCAGCGTGCGCGTTAACTAAAAGCCGAATTCTTCTGTCTCTCATTCCCCATTAGCAGCCATTTCGTGCGTCCCCGATGTATGTAATAGTAGTAGTAGTAGTAGTAGTAGTTAGTAGTAGGTAGCCACCGGCGCGTGCCTGCTGGAGCGCACGCACGCGCCGAGGGCGAGCGCGTGGCACCTGGCGCTCGCCCTCGCCGCGAGCGCCGGGAGCCACGCGCTCCCCGGCAAACTCGACACTGCCCCGGCAAACGCGAGAGACAACGTTGGCGCAGGCAGCGTCTCCTAGCGAGTTTCTTGATTGAGAAATACCGACTGCTCGCGTTGGAGAAGCGTTCAGCGGCAAAACCCATATATATATATATATATATATATATATATATATATATATATATATATATATATATATATATATATATATATACACTGGATCTTGACTTGCAATGAAGTGCCGGTGGGAGATTTCACTTGTGCATTGTGCATAGTTGAACCGTGAGGATTCGTAGCATGCGCGTTAACTAAATTAATCCGGAACTCGGCACGATCTACGATGCACATCCCGAGCTTCGCCCACTCATCATTCACTCCGTGGATATGCTGTAATTTTTTTTTTGTGAGCTCTCCCCTTTCCACCCCCATTATGCATGTTCGTGAAGTGTATTTAAAGACCATGCGCCCATGAGAAACTTTCATCTTTGAAAAAGGCTGGCCTCCAGCCGAAACGTCAGAATAAATCCTGTTTGTCACTGTGTCTTTCTGATAGTATATTTATCCCGATAGCCAGGAAGAACTTTTATATATATATATATATATATATATATATATATATATATATATATATATATATATATATATATATACATATATATATATATATATATGTAGTTGCGATGCGGAAGGAGGTCCGACAACGCGATAGCGTTATCGAACCTCTTTAAATCGCAAGGCTGTCCCGTTTACACGCCCAAGAAACATTCCTTATAACAAGCGCATACTCTTTATACCTCTCCGCGCGGCGCTGTGGAGGAGGCGAGCGCCACCTGGACAGTGTATACTCCCGTATCCTACCCGAACCAACGCCTGCTTTATATAGGCGGTGCTGGTTCCCTTTTTTTTTCTTTCGCCAAGACGCTATCGCCATTGCCGGGTTTTCTGAGACAACAGCATCTTCGTGCTATCGCGTTAGAAACAGTGCCTCAACAATATACGCCGCTAAATCCGTACGAGTTAGCTTACATTGTGCTGCATTAGCCATGCGGTGGAACCAGCTGGGGCATAATATTTAATTATCCTCATATATATTCCCACTCAAACCTGCTACCCCAGAACATTTCTCTTCTAACAAAAGAAAGTGCTGATATGGGTTAGGAAACGCGTTCACATCTAATACGGATTATGATTGACCATTAGAAGGATTCTATGCTCTTGCTTCAAGGTGAATAAACCCACGTGGAAGACCACCCATTGCCCCCTTTCCCTTTTCCGATCAGCGTGACAGTGTTTGAATGCCTATAAGGATTGTACAAAGAAAACCGTGAGCGTGAATAAAAGCAAAAAGTTATTACGCGAAGTCATAGTTTCATATGAGCAGGCAGTTGAGGGGACCGAAGTTATCTAATCGTTCTTCTTACGAACCCAAAGACAGGGCTCCTCAATGAGATAGTGTTGTAATTTTTTTTTCGAAATTTACTCTTTACAACACGCAGAGAGGTGCTTTGTCAGAAGGCTTTAATTTTTGTCCTGCTTCAGGCAGCTCTAAAGAATTTCAGCTTTTGAAAAATTTGGACAATTTCCACTGAACTTGCGCCTAAGGGAATATTTTCATGGCTGCTCAAACGCGAGCGAAAACCGACCTGGCGTGCCCACTTACACATAACTGTGCGATGTCAGTGCACGTTAAAGAACCCGAGGTGGTGGAAATTTCCGGAGCCCTCCCCATACAGCGTACATCATAATCATATCGCCGTTTGAGGAGGTAAAACTCTAGAAATTATTATGATAGTAAAGGCCGACTGCTTTACGTAAGCGCCATACAGTGCGATATCTTAGATGCCTATAATACTAATGTTAATTCCTTACCTCCTGAGCCTATCTAAGAAAGAAAGAAAGAAAGAAAGAAAGAAAGAAAGGCCCTCGAGCAGGTATCCGTGAACAGTGATACCGTCATCAAAGCAGCTCACAAAGGAGGAGCTCTTATCCTTCCCGACATTCACGGCTATAACAACGAGGTCGACAAAGAGCTGTCAAATTTCACATTTTACAAAGCCTTGCCTTCCGACCCGGCCAGTGACTTCAAGTCTGCGTCACGCCGTGACCTACACTAAACAATCTTCTTACGTCGCTACAAAAACGTAAGAATTTAGAGGAAAACACAGTCCGCTCCCTAAAACCATACACTCCTGTAGCACGAAGATTTAATGGGCTGCCGAAAATGCATAAAGAAATTCATAAAGAACCTAACTTTGGCGGCCCCATCATTTCTGGCGTAGGCATCGTCAACGAACACTTATCGCGCTATGTTGATAGCCTCCTCAACCAGATTCCACTCACATTTCCCCATTTATTAGGGACAATAACCACTTCCTTTTCCAAATACCAGACTTTCACGTTCCATTCGATTCCATTCTAGTTTAAACACTCGAGGTCTCATCACTTTATACTAGCATGCCGAATGACGATGCTATCTCTGCTGTTTTAAAAAAGATTAACCTCTTGAGAAACCCACTGATAACGAAGCACTACATAGATACTCTTTTAAAAGTTACCCTTCAAATTGAATGATCCTTGAATTCAACGGAAAGGCAGAGAGGTCGGCCTGAGCTGTAGTTTACTCTGACCTGCTACTCTACGATGGCAAAGAGGAAAGGGGAAGTAAAAGAGCGATGAATGACGATGGTTAGATAATGTGGAGCTTATGTACGTGAGCATGACCAGCGCACAGGCAGGAACGACAGAACCTGATTTCATCTCTAGCAAGAAATGACAGAAGACCACGAGCTTGCCTTATAGACCCATGGCCTTACGCCAGTAGCGCATTCGTGGTCATCGGAGCGACTGTAGCCTTCCTTCGTGCACCTGGAATCGACGCGCGACTCGAGGGTGGCTCTGCCCAAACACTGAATAATTTTGAATTGAAGAATGCACAACTAAGCGTACGTACCTCGACGGGAGTAATATTTCGCCATAACTATGTCGATATTTGCACGGACATCCCCAAGGCGAATTCCTAAGTAAAGCCGAGTTTGAGCCTTCTTATATTATAGACGTTATACTATAGCCGTTATACTATAGACGAGGCTTAGCTTCTTGATCTAGTTATAAGTTCCATCACTTCCACCCGTATTTTAGGTTTTCGCACCATTTTTCGGGTACGTGTGTAAACTTTCTCGCGTAACCATCTATAGTTTCGAAGTACAACTCGTGACAAACCTGTCCCCCAATCGCACTAACTGTTATGGATTCCTGCAGTTTCATACCAGCCACCCCAGACATTGAAAAACCGGAATTACTTATAGCCATGCTCACCACAAATCGCATGTAAATTATTTGCCCCATCTGCCTTTATCCCGGCCTGTTCTCATGGCAGGACATTCTTTCGAAGAGTTGAAAGCAACCACTCTGGAATTGGTTTCGTTTATAAATACCAGACTCCAGAATAGTTTGTCGAATAATTCCGGAAACCAGGACCGTGAGCTCCGGGAGTCATACCTGAGTTTCGAGTTCAAGAATCTTCCGTGCGGTAGTAACAAGAATGCATGCACACTGGCATGTCTTCCCTTCGCATGATTTGTTTTGCTCCACAGTAGCGTGCTGTTCTAAATGACGTTATCTTTCTCTTTCAGACATCTGTTTCGTGAAAGTACCGCTCACAGGACTCAACGTCGCAAAAAAAAGAAAGAATGAAAGAAAGAAAGAAAAAAAGGGGGGGAGGGAGGGGTGCAAGCACCAGTGCTCTTCTTGCGAGCACCGTCTTGTCTGGAAGACTACAACCAGAACGCTCGTCCTGTGTGGGGTGTGCGCATTTTATTCGTTATTTTTTTTCTCTCTGCGTGTGCTTTTTTGTTATTCCTTTTTGCTCTATTTCTCTGTTCACTTTCTCATCCCGTTTTCCCCCCACCCCAGCGCAGGATAGCAAACAGGATGCCAACTTCTGGTGAACCTTACTGCCTTCCTTCTCACCTCTCTCTCTCTCTTCACGTTGTCCTCACAACACTAATAACAGTAAACGTGAGCGATTAATCAGGCTTGAAAGCCCGTTTACATTGTTCGCAATGCCTTGATTGTTCTTGTTTTCATCGTGCTTTAGCGCTTCAGCTATTGACAGTCGTTTATTGATAACGTACTCTATTTTAAGAAATGGCTGTGGCCCGTCTCAGGTCAATGTGGTTTCTCGCAGTACTATATGGCCGCGACTGTGTCATTTGGGCTACGTTACGTCTTGTTACCTTGCTTTATTTTGCACTTTCTGAACGCGTGTTGTTATGCGATGCCGAAGGCTAGAGTTTACGTTGCTTTCATTCTTTTTCTTGGCCATGTGCTAGTTGTGCAGATTACCGTGACTACTGCTCTTTCCTGTTGTCAGTGCGTGTGTGTGTTTCTCCGAGAGACTGGCGGCAAAGCGTGTACGTCCTGCTCAAAAGTTACTTGTGTGACATGTGATGCCTATCGGCGTATTCCACGTCAGATTTCATCCGTTGCATAAGACGCCGCTGTAGTATAGCACGCAACTCGCGCACAAAAACAAAAATTGCGGTATTCATTTCCCGTTGCTAAAATACGGCGCTTTATGTCAGTCATCAGAGTGACCTTAATGAAAATTTTCAATTTCAAATAAATTCGGTGGTTAACTGAGTTCCCTTACACAAAAAATTCCGCAACTTTTTACACTTACTAGTTTTACAGTTTCCTGACCCCCCACCCCTTTTTTTTTCAGGACACGTGGCTACTCTAAATAGGTGCAATGGTAGCCGAGGAAAGCAATTTCTCGGTGTCCCATGTATTTAGATAGGCACTGGCGAGCTAAAGCTTCCCCATAATGAGCCATTCACGACACACGAGCGCTCTCGCTTCCTGCATACGTAGAAGTGCGAGGCTTCATGGAATCGAAATTGAAGCCCTCGTGCCATAGCAATGCAATGCCATTACCACTGAGGCAACGACGCACTTGAAAGGAGTTCCTGTAGGAATGAATCACTTTGGTCTCGGGAAAGTTTACGGTACTTCAGTGCAAGAAGCCCCTGCACGACGCGCCATAAGGATTAGGGAAGTGACCTTTGCCGAAGGTGCCAAATCAGGCCATGCTCGCAAACGCTTCTCTCATTACGGTGTGCATATAGGCCCGAAAAGAGTGTGTTGTCCGACGTAGTAAATTAGTAGGCACTGTAATGAATTCTGTGTCTTCTGGAGCTTCAGTGTTGGCGCACTTGTGAAAAAAAAGAACAAATTGAAAAATAAGTTAACGCTAACGACAAGTTTCGCTATATGGTTCAGCAAGAGTGTTTGAAGAAGACGGAAGTTTGCGTGAAGCCAGATACTTGAATTGGTGAGCAGTCGATCGACAGGGAATGTCGTCGAAGAGAACGTTTCGACAAAAGGACTTGTCTTGAAATTGACGAAGACAAGTCGTCTTGTCGAAGCGTTGACTTCAGCTACTTTTCCCTTTAAAAAAATTTTGCATCACATTGTGATCATTCCTTTCATTGCTGATTAACTAATTTGATGCAGTATTATTGTAACTTGACCTATGTTTTGCTTAATTCAATGTGTACGTAACCGGGAAGTGGAGTCGGTGCGTTTTTCTTCTCTTGTCATTGATAATATGAAATTTCTGGGGTAATACGTTCCAAAACCACCATATGTTTATGGGGGACGCTGTAGTTGAAAGATCCGTAAATTTCGACCACGTGTTCTTGTTTTTACACGTGCACTGACATCACATGGTGCGCTAGCCCCAAGATTTTTCCTCCCTCAAAATGCAACCGCCGCGGCAGAGATTCGATCCCGTGACCTCGTGACCTTCGGATCAGCAGCATAGTGCCGTAGCCACTATAGACCATCGTGGAGGGTCCATTAGTGTAATTGCTTTGTATTCGTGCGTTTCTCCTGATTCCCTTTCTTTGCGTGCATGATGCAGCGTTCATGTTAGCTGCTCTCATAACGTCCTGGTTTACGTGCAACAGTGGTGCGCTGCATTATTCGTTGTCGTTGTTTTGTGGGGTTCAACGTCCCAAAACCAGCTCTGATTAAGAGAGACGCCGTAGTGGAGGGCTCCGGAAATTTCGACCACCTGGGGTTCTTTAACGTGCACTGACATCTCACAGCACACGGGCCTCAACATTTCGTCTCCATCGAAATTCAGCCGCCGCAGCCGGCTGTATTATTCAAGTTGGCACGCATTTTCTAATAGTACCTGGAATTTTATGTGCCGAAACCACGTTATGTTCACGAGGCAAGCCGAATTGAAGGACACCGGTTTAATTTTTAACCGCCTGGTGTTCCTTAAAGCGCACTTAAAGCTGGCCACGCGGATGTGCCTCCACAGAAATGCCGCTGCCGTCGCAGGGAGTCGTACCTGCGTCCTTGAACTTGGCAGTCTAACACCTTAGCCGCTAGGTGACCACAGTGGATTTTTATAGAAATCCGCCTGCTCATTACCACTAGAAGAGTTCATTATTGGGGTAGCTGTTCCCGAGATAGTTTAGCGCAAACAGCAAAGGGACAGGTCACGCAGAAAGTAGACGAAGACGAACCACTACTCGCAAATATTTATTAGCAGGGCAAGATTTCACCATGCATGCCTTTTTGTCACGCGTACTTCAAAGAAAAAAGAACACGTGTACAGCAATGCAGGTTGCGCAAGAATTGAGCAAGTGCCGAGTAATGCAATCGAGTGCTCAATTATACAGCGATTTCGGTTCTCTCCGACAAAAAAAGAGAAAAAATAAAGCCTTCCCGGGGCAAGTCTAGACGGATCGTTGCCACCCCTGCCCTGCAGAATGGCTGCCTGTAACATGTAACAGCCAGCGCAGTAACACTATGTGCGCGTCTTTGCCTTCTTTCTAATCAATTTTTAATGACGCTCAGTTTCGACCTCTTGCGCAACCACCTTGCGGCACCTTGCGCAACCAAATGCCGCAATGCCACGGCATTGGATGAACCAGATTGGTATAGTAGAAGCGGGCAGTCGCAAAATGGGTCCTAAATAATTTTTATTTCGACGTCAATATTTGTATTAGTGACAAAATCTTTCCACGCAGCGGAACTGCAACTACCTTTTGAACTCGCCTGTTTTCTTCCTTGGACAGCGATATGGAAATGCAACGCACTTTGGACTTTCGAAGAGTAACATACCGACCATGCTACAGGGCATCTAAATCTGTTACTGTCGATGGTTTCCTGTTGCACATTGCTAAATCGATAAAAGCACGTATAGGTCGGTCTATCGTAAAAGGTGATATGGCCGAACATATTTACAGCGTGGATGTAGCCCTTCATCACAACTTTTCTGCGCGTATAATTTGGTGCAGAAAATGAAAACAAGCGTTGGCTACTTGTTGCCCTTGATCTACACAGCGTCATTTCTTGCTTATGCTGTTGGAATAACACAAGCCAGTGCCCCTAATCACTGGACTGCTTCTCTCTAAAGAAGCAGTTCTGAAACATGCGCTTCAGATAAGCACGCAAAACATTAAGATTCGCACATTTACCTTACACTGAAACTTATCCTGAATCATCTTATAAGAGCTCCCAATTTTCACCTTGATTAATGAAAGAAACAGCCATTCCTTCTAAACTGTATAACGACCGAAATCGTGTTCGCCTTGTGTGCGTGTGAAAGATCGGTATAGAGGTAAAGCAAAACAGTTATTACGTGAAAAAGCTTTTTATCTGCACCATGCATACGTATTGAAACTTTACACCGCTTTGCGACGTAACAAACGAGATTTTTCAACTCGTCACAGTAATAGTTTTTTTTTGTATGGGAAACAGTTGTGTTCAAAACAAAGATGCAATTCGGTTGCGAAGGAGAATTATTGCGACTAATAAAAATATCTAAGGGGACATGAAAAAAAATTGGCCGCGTATCTCCGTGCTTCGCTGCAAATGCCGTCGAAAGACGATAGCCTTCTACCGGCCGTACTACATGAGTCCCGTTTCGCGTGTTTCTATCCCCCCGAGGAGTTGCGCAAGCGAGAGGCAAAACGAAGAGACGCGAGGAGAGAAAGGGACCGGCCGGAGTGGCGGGCGGCCCCTTCCGTTCGGCACGAGCGCTAAAGCCCCTCTACTACTTCGTAGAGGGGCTTTAGCGTAGGTAGAGGGGCTTTAACGAGCGCGAGATAAGGGCGCCATCTGGCCATGGTTACGGGAAACGCAAGAAGCTTGCCTAGTACAGGAAACGTCCACTTTTGCGCATCCTAACAAGCACTAGGGTCTTTAGAATTACGCATCTATGTATTTTCTACTAAAGGAACACACCGTCCAATACATACGTATTGATGTTGCGCCTCAGATATGCGTAATATTTGCTTTTTGGCCGACTGTGTTCAGAAGTATGAAGGTAGCCACCAGTTCAAGCTGGGCGGTCGTTGAGGAAGGGGTTCACCTTTCGCAGCAGGACAGACACACAAACCCACACACACAGACACAGACAGACAGACACAGACAGACAGACAGACAGACCAAAATTTCTGCGTTGAAGTATCCCAAGAAAGACTGTCGTCTTTAAAAATATGTGTGACCCATTTTTGCGACTGCCGGTATGCGACAAACCCATCCGGTTCAGCCGCTGCACGGCAACGTTGCCTTTTTCCCCTGAGATCTAGGCGCGCACATCATTTAGCACAAATGAGCTATTCAGGTAGGAGGGGAAAATTAAGCTTATAACCAGAATAAGGCTCCCTCAGCTGGTCCATTGCGAAACAAATTAATAAATAATGACGCGCTACAAGCGCTCTTGCGTGTATGTACGTCGACGAATGGACGCGCTTGCAGGAGCTCTGTTAATTAGCGGTCAATTATATAGCGGCGCATAATAAGAATGGAGACACATACAGAGTCCCTCGTCATTATCAAATCAAAAACTGTAAGAGAAAAATGAAATATGGTAGCGATTCCTATTTTATTTTTGGAACGCAGCACATTATCAGGTAGCCATACATAGAACGAAAACAGTGCGGAATTTTTTTTCATTTATATCAAAATAATGCAACATATTTTTGTGGCAAGAATTTTATGAGGCGTGGTTCCGTGATCTAAAAGCTTTTAGTAAAAATGGGTGATCATTATATTTTTTAAAGCAGATGATCTTTCAATTTTCGCTGTACCTGCAGGTACGTTTCCGGGATTTTTTAACGGAAATAATGCTTCGTTTACTCACATCCTTTATAGTTGAAATTGCAGAACAGCTTTGGTAGACTGGGCAGAAATATGTTCAGTCCCACTGCATCGGTTAAACCAGCAAAAAGGACCTACAAGATTAGGATCAGCTAGCGGAATTTACTCCAAAACGAAATTCAGGCGAATTTTCAGAAACGCACCGCATAAACACCATAATTTCAAGTTACTAAGGACCAAAAGTACAAATGGCTTACAATAATGGAAAAACATTTCGGCGGGTGCGATGCGCCTGTTGAAGAATTATAGACCTTCAAATCTTATCGAACCAACAAACAATGAAGCCTAGAATGAAGCCTAGAATGAAGCCTTCGGTGTGAACCGAACCCACGACCTACGTTTCGGTTCGGCTCTCACCGAAGGCAGGTTTGTCCTTTCGTCCACTTCAATTCCTTTCTACTTACCCCAAAATTACAATATAACAGTTAGGAACTCGAATAACTTCCCCTATGCTTTCCTAGGCTTCATTGTTTGTTGGTTCATTAAGTTGTTTCTAACAAATAAACGAGCCCCTGACCCCTTCCCTTTTGTTAGACCTTCAAATCTGTAACATACGAAACTATTTTGCACCTGTAGTAAAAAAAAATCACAGCATATCCACGGGGTGAATGATGATGAGTGGGCGAAGCTCCGGAGGGAATCATCGGTAAACCGTGAATCTTTCGCGTAAATCGCCCAGTCGATCATCATGTAAAGGCGTGAGAAACACTGTATTCGTACGCTGGGATCTCGCGTTTAAGGGGGATATGCTGTGCTAGAGCCAGGCCTGCGCGGAACTGCAGGACAGTGACAGCGTAAGCAGGAGGAGCTACTTTCTTAGAGGCCATTTTAAACGCTTGAGGAAACTAGTGCAAGTAGAAGTGGTAGGTATCTCCTGCGCCATAACTTATCATTTTGCCAAGTAGGGAAGTACCCACTACGCCATAATTACCAGTGCCTCCGTAATGGGTTCAAAGCTACAAAGCACGCAGCTCTGTGTTCTTTCAAATGATGCCTCGACGTCGTTATACAATCCATTTTCGCGTCGTGTAGCGGTGTATTACTATTTTTCAACGTAACATTACGTTTGTTAATGCGATTCCGCGGGAGACATTATACCTGTTTAGGTCTTTTAGCGATAATTTTTCAACCACAGGCGTAGCTCAGTGGTAGAACGCTCGACTGCCACGCCGTGAGCCTGGGTTCGAATCCAGGCAAAGGGCACAACTTTCGGAATTTTTTTTTTCATTAAAGTAGAGGTGGCTACGTACATCACCAACGAACACCATGGGATGTACAGACCCACGCCCTAAGGAGCTTCGCCCCTAAAAGTGAATTCATTTTGGAGAAATTCACGCTTAATTTCGCGAAACAAAGATTGATCACTTCTTGAGAAGACATTTGTCCACCTCAAATGAAAATTTCCATGAAAAAGAAAATAGTCCCTCTCTTTGTCTGTCCTTATCTGAACACACCTACCACGACACATGAAGCCCAACCTTTCACGGGAATACGTAGGCCGTAATAAATGCGAAGCATTTCTTGGCGAGCTTCAGCAACTTTGACTATCTATCTATCTATCTATCTATCTATCTATCTATCTATCTATCTATCTATCTATCTATCTATCTATCTATCTATCTATCTATCTAGCCGTCTACGTCTCGGTGCTCTCCTTGCTGTCTCGTTCACCCGATATGCACGAAGATTTGGATGGTAGGGTACGAATGTACGACGAACAAGCGAGACTACAGTTTACACTACTAACATGATATATACTCGTCATGTACGTCACGATTAACGATACTACAATCACGTGTGGCGCATACACGTCATGCTCTGCCCGTGGTATTCGGGTATGCGCCACTGGTGTTTGAATTTTATATAGCGCATGTCAATGTCTCGCCAGCTAAAACAGACATTTAGCATATCATTAGAACAAGCCTGAAGATAACAAAGGCGTACCGTTTATCATACCATGAGACTGAAATGTAGATATAGCAAGCACACGGACAGGCACGCAGGTGCTGTAATATCCGAAGCTAACCTTCCAAGCGAAGCGGTAGACGGGTGTCGAACCCGGGCTCTCTAGGTGACAAGCAAGCACGCTACCGCTAGGCTCCGGCGGCTTCTCCCGCATGGGAAGTATAGTAAGAAACGTAATTCACTAGCAGTTCTGATGGCGGTTCTTGTGTAACCTCTCTTCCGCATGTAGTGGGTTTTAAGCGCTGTCAGAGCCATTTAGTAAACGATACATATGCTCTAATAGCAGTCGGCATGCTTTTGTCTAAATTTGCTCGAATATGCAGGAATATTTCAACGAACGACGCTCGTGATGCGCACATCGGCGCACCGCAGCCTGCATGTCTCTTCTATAATTAAAGATGTCTGTGCTGTGCACTAAAGTGAGGGCCAATGCTATGCCCTAACATGAGCTACCATTCAGTCGCCACGGTGCTTGCGAGTTATCTGGTTAGTCGGCATCAGGCATACGCGTACGCATGCATTTTGCACAAGTACGTTCATCTTATCCGTAACACTTTCCAATGCCACACGATTCGCCATAGGCAATCCCCTCGCTGACTGCTTCGCATGTCACCGATTAACACAATCCGTCGGATCTGCCGATTTCCTTATCTTCAAATCTCGATCTGTTTGCTTAAAATCGCAAAATCACGGAAGGGGAAGTCTCGTCACTCCACTGCCATCATCATGATATCGGCAGTTTTGTTGGTCGAGCTCTTCGTACGGATGATGAAATAAAGCTAGAACAGGGCGTCACGCGTCTCTCTTAGCGCTTAATCATGAAAATTTTTATGGAAGGAATCAGTGCAAATAGGTCTTTTGCCACGTGGTAGGCAAGCGGCCTAATAACTTCGTACTGCAGCTGCTATTGCTGCCGTTTTAGCAGCATGTGTCGGTCCGTCTTTCAGTCTACGCAACCAACTAATGAAAACCGCCGCTTAAGAACTGTTAGAGGGCTCCTTTAATATATCAAAGGCTCTAGTACCTGCGTCATGCGAGCCTACCTCTCTTTTCACAAATGTATTTATTCTTGGTTAAATCTCATCATAATCTTCATTATTTACGAATAATAATTACGAAAAAATGTGAACTTTTCGGGATTTTTTTGCAAATGTTTACCTTACTATTCGGACATTTTGAATAACGGATCGAAGAACGTGCTATTTAATGTGGTACTCGAATCGAATAGTGCGTATCTATTCGTATTCGTATTCGATTCGGTTCTAAGGTGGACTGTGCGTGCACTCCTATAATAATAATAATAATAATAATAATAATAATAATAATAATAATAATAATAATAATAATAATAATAATAATTTTAAATGCGTCAGGGAACAACAGAGAGGTCACGGTGCTCGCGCATGCAAAAGAAAGTCGACACTGTACAATGAAACCTAGCAAATTTGCACGACAAATACGAATAAATGCAAAAAAAAGGAAGACGAAGAGAAAAAACTTAAAACGTCTTCACGACAAGGCAACATACGAGATTAGACCTATAGATCACCAAAAACAGATTCAGAACATACAGGAAAAATAACGAGGAGAAAAAGCGCAGGAAAACAACAAAGGAAAGTCAGGACGACAAGACAAGCTACGACAAGACAAAAGAGACACAGACAATAATAAGAGCAGTTCTCATTAAGGCATCAAGGAATATCAAGTTCGCATAAAAAAGTACAATGGGCGATGATATTTCGTAACAGTAAAAATCTCAGATGACAACAATGGTAGGGACTCTTGGAAAATATGAAGGTTTAGAAAATAGGCATTTTAGAGATACTGTATTCATGGTCGGGTGTTGTCATAGGTGGGCGGGTACATGAAAAGCCCTTTGTTATCTAGTTAACTTGCGCGAAATTCGAAAATTGATGCGCTGGAGCAGTTCAGGGCACATTATAGTACCGTGCAAAAGTTTAAAAAGAAATAGCAGATCAGCATGATTTCGGCGGCAGTCAAGAGATGCAGTAACAATAAGCCATCACTGTTTGAGCAAGATCCAGAGCCCGTTCGGGGAAACCGATGGTTCTGTATTCCTAGGAATTTTGTCTGGACCCGCTCGATGGCGTTATTGCTGGTCTCGGAGATTCCATTCCATATTGCAGGAGCATGTTCAAATTGGGGCCGACATGTCGCGTTGTAAAATTTAAAGAAAGGTATCGGAGAGTACAGCACACAAGCACTCACGCGCGTAGTCCGCGTAGTTCCCTGAGTGAAACGTCAGAAAAACATTTTTTTTGTTTCAGAGTACAACACCACGGAGAAGTCTACCTTCCACAAACCAAAATGTGCGAAATGGGCTCTTATAATCCAGTTGGCATGTTGCTGATAAACTGTGTTGATATACGTAATAGGAAATATTTCTTGCTTAAATATGTCTTCCTTGGCAGGAGCAATTTCCCAGCGCAAGGCAAAGTAGTCTTATTTTAACTGAGAAATCGCAATAACCTAGGTTCAGTACACTTACGTGAGTATAGAACATGCGGTTTGAATACCGCATGCGTGAGATACTCAGCTCGCCGATATCGACCTGCACATTGATTACATTTTTGTACGAAGGCTGCTAATGAGATTGTGTAATGGGAAGAAAATTTTTCAATGCCAAGCATTTCTAAGTGAAATTGTCACTTTGGCGCATCTATCTATCTATCTATCTATCTATCTATCTATCTATCTATCTATCTATCTATCTATCTATCTATCTATCTATCTATCTATCTATCTATCTACTGGTATACACAAATATTTACATGAATGACTGATCTTCACATCGTTGACATGGTATACTCGTCATGTACGTAACGATTAACGATACTGCAATCAGGCGCATTTTTCGGCACCTCACACGGTGCGCTGCCTGCAGGATCGGCCCACGCACCGAACGGCCGGATTAAAGAGCCCCGCTCTTAAAACAAGGAACATTGTTTGTCCTCGCTCGCGATCGAAATGTATACATAACAAGCACAAAGGCACGCATGCAACTTGCCAAGCGGCAGCGGGGTATCGAGCACGTGCCCTCGAGGTGCTAAGCAAGTAAGCTACCATTAGGCTATGGTAACTCCTTCAACACGGTTACGTAGAGTAAATAAACCTATGGCACCTGCAATACTGATGACGGTGCTTGTGTGACGTCACTTGCGCTTCTAGTGTGTGATAAGCACTATCATATAATAGATATTTTGTGCTACCGTTCGGCTTGTTTTTGTGCCAATTTCCTCAATCCTGTAGGAATACTTCAACTAAGGACGCTTATGATACGACGTGAACGCGCCGTGTAGTGCATTTTTCTTGGCGACCCTTTCGCACTGTGTTCTCACATGCGCGCATTCCCGGCGGCGGCCATTATTTTTTCACGACGTGTGTTGGCTGCCATGTGGAACTGCTTGAAGTGCCTTCTTCAAATGCCACCACAATCGCAGCCATCCTTCAATGTATGCTTAGGCTTGGTTTTAGCTAGGGTAAGAAGACGTGGGGAACGAAAAGGAGTGACATGTGTCGGCGTGTTATTGTTTCGCAAATGACTGCGGATGGCTCGTCGATGCCACAGAAATAGGCTCGGTGATATCGCCCAAAAATTTCATTTAAATCCGACGTTTCGCAGAGCGCTTGACTTCTTATGAGCGGGCGATCGGAAAATGGTCGTCTTGGTGTTGTCGAAGGCTACGCTCTCGAAATGGTCACTCTTCACACAAAGAGACGTGCGCGCTTTCCGCAGGGACCCGGCCGAAGCCGACAAGAGCGTTCAGCACAGACGTACAACTCCAGCGGCAATGCGCGAGGTAAACATCTAGAACAAATTTAGGAGCCTCTACGGGATGAAAGACGAAAAAAATCATCCAGATCACAGATACTGTGGGGTGTCATGTGAAGGAGACAGCGATGGAATTGCCTTCGATGAACTGTTTGCCATTCAACCAAGTGTCAAGAGTGGGATGAACATCTTCGTGCAAACCGGATGTGGGGTGCATGCATAACGTAAATAACCATGAACGTCCACAGCACCGTGGCGACAGAATGGTACGTCATGACACAACGCACTCACGTGAGGGCACTGCACAACGTTTGCTTTGTCGGGGAAAAATGTCCGCTGAGGTGCGCCGATGTTCGTATGATTACAGTCGTTCGTAGAAATATTTCTACAGCATTGAGCACAGTTGAACAAGAGCATGCCGACTGATAGTGGTGATTATAAGAAAACGGCACAGCACACAATAACGTGACACTAAAGGTGAAGAAGACTATAAAACATATTTACTGTCTAGTTGTTTTCCTAATCATGAACACGTACCAACTTGCCTACTTACCAGTGCGACTGATAGTAGAACATATGCGTTGTTTGTTATTCCTGCCACAGAACTTAACACACATCCGAAGCACAAGTGATCGTACACGAGCACCATGAGCGCAAGTGCCTGTGCAGTAGCTTCATTTTCTATATACACCGTGCATGGAGACCGCCGTGTCTTAACAGCATATATTGCGTGCTTGCGTGGCGCGGCTGTGGTCCGGGTTCGGTACTCACCTACAGCTTGGTGTGTTGCCTTCCGTTATTCCAGAGCGTTCTTGTTTGTCCGTGCACTTGTTATGTCTACATTTCAACGAGGCGACTAGAAAGCACCGAGACGTAGGCGAGATAGATAGATAGATAGATAGATAGATAGATAGATAGATAGATAGATAGATAGATAGATAGATAGATAGATAGATAGATAGATAGATAGATATGGCCACAGTGATTCAAGTTCACCAAGAAATGCTTCGCATTTAAAACAAGAGAGACTCGCAGGAACGCGAAGGTGAAGGGTAAAGCTGTTCAAAGAAGGCGGGCGGGACAGGGAGCGCTGAAGTGTTCTGGTAAAAGGGAAGGTCCGAGGCCAGGAAAAAGAAGGAAGCAATGTCAAGAACGTTGCAGTGCATTAAAAGCCTTGGCAACTAGTGAATTTCGGCAGGCTGGAGAAGGGGAGGGTGGGGGGTCAGGATCCCTTCAACCTTCCTTAAGTTACGGCCCTGCAAGTGTAGAAGCTTGGGCTAGTTGTTCCATGTTCATGATGGGGAGTTTCGCAGCGCGCGAACATAGGAAAAAATTGGGACAGGAAAGGAAGAGCGCTGACTTCGAAGTGATCTTTATTTTTCAGAGTAGGAAAAATATATAAGTGGAAAGAAACATAAACAGAAGTTTAACCAATGTATTGAGAGTCAAATCATTTGGGACGCGTGTTTGCGATTGACCCACAGCCCGGCCAGGTAATCGCGCTCAACTAATCCGCCAGATAATTAAAGCGCAAAAGATACACAAAAGAGGCGACGAGTGCGTAAGCACCCCATCCGGTGCACTATCAAGGTTTGAGCGTTATTACCTGGCTGTGCTGTGGGGCAATCGCGAACACGCGTCACAAGTGATTTGACTGTCAATACATTGATTGGGCTTGTTTTTATGTTTCTTTGTACGTATATATTTTGCCACTGTGCAAAATAAAGTTTAGTTGGAAGTCAGCGCTCTTTCTTCTCTGTCCCATTTTTTTTCCTATGTTCGCGCGCTGTAAAACTCGCCGTAATGATTACGGCCCTGGTGTGACCGTTGCAATAAACGTCCACGTTGGCGCAGCCGAGTAGTGGTAGGAATCGTCCTGACGTCGCTCTCACCTGTGTCTTCTTGCTGGAGAGCTGGAACATTGTTGCTCCAGGTAACGCGAAAAGTGTCCTCGCTAATGAGCGCACGTGCCGCTCCGGAACACACCTCAAACTTGATCGGGCGATGCTGCACCACAATTTCTATCAAAATCTTCGGCCTTGTTCCGAAGTTCACAACACTGTTCGTCATAAAGCCCCGATGACGTTTGTGATATCGTAGTTGCGTTATCTGGCGCCTAGCACTCTACTGCGTCGACGTTGTTGTTGTGCTGCAGTCTTCGATCGCAGCTGGTTGCGCTTGGTGATGCTTGCTTTATCAATGTGCTCAGGTTTTTGGCAAAAAATTACAGATTGCTGCCTTGAATCGACATCCCTGGGGATTTTGGTTGCCGTGACATCGCCAGCAGCGCTGTGTCCATTTGGTTGAGCTAACCGTAGAAGTAGAGTGGCGTACCTGCTGACTCGTATGATGTGCAGGCTCGACGTTCCATCGAATGTCTCTCTGCTGTTGACCGGCGCTCTACAATCGTAGGGCGATTTCGCAGGCTTTTGAAAATCTGAAATATGCTTCCGCGAAAAGGCTTTGTTGGAGGCCTGCGTCAAGCAGTCCGCGCGCAAAACAGTCTCGCGACATCACGTCCAACGGGAGCATAGTCGTGTTAACAGATGTGGTAGCCAATCGTATACCTCTTGCGCGGTAGCTGCAGTAGTCGTGGTCACTGTCCCGAAATTGCAGTCGGCGGCCAGCTTTTTGAGAGCCGCTGCGTAGGCGCTCATTGTATCGTCTTCCCGTTGGTCACGCCGTTGGAAACGAGCTCGGCTGTAGACCTCCGATAGTCTTGAGTCGTAGTGCTTTTGTAGCTCAGCTACGATGCCGTCTAATCGATGGTTGCTGGAGTGCGTGGTTCAACCATGGCGAAGACTGTGTCGTAGGTCGGTTCCCCGCACAGAGTGAGCGCGTGGTCCCTCTTTATTGCTGTATCGGTGATGTTGTTAGCCTCAAAGTAAAGTTTCAGGAGTCGAAGCCACGATGATCAGGATGAGCCGTTGAATTCGGATAGCCAACTTGGGAGCCCGTGCGTAACGATGACTTGTAGCTTGTCAAAAGCGTTGCGTAGCTCGGGTCCTGGGGGTTGTAGACGGAACATAGATGAACGCGTTGGTCGCGGTAGTAAAACATAGACGGGATCGCACGGAATGACTCGTTAATTGTTGCTTTAGCGCAGGTGGTTGCCGAAATGGCTCCCGGAAACCATCGGTCCTCCTGCGCCCAGCGGGAGAGGACTTGCGCCATCTTCACGCCGTTAGCAGCAGTGGCGTGCTCTCAGCGCTCGAGAGCAGCAGTGGCGTGCCTGTTGAAGTTGAGAGGGTTGGGAGAGCTCGTTCGGGATGCCACAATTACTCACTCACTCACTCACTCACACTCTCTCTCTCACTCACTCACTCACTCACTCACTCACTCACTCACTCACTTACTTACTTACTTACTTAAAAAGTCCTTACAGCCCTCGTGAGAGAAATTGTTTGAGGGGGACGGAGCGCATGAAGATATGGAAAGGAGCATGCATAACGGGTGCATAGTATACACACGGAATTAAGTGGCACAGCAATAACGTATGGACATGGTTTCTTGGCACATTAGATGACTATATAGAAATAATTTGAATTAGAATGCTTCCAACACGTCTTTCAATTGAGTCATTTGTCTTGTGGATTCCGAACAAGTTCACGGCCCAAACGGTCGACATGGTTTTGACCCGTGTGTTGCGCGACGTCAGTGCACGTCAAAGAACCCCATGTGGTCAAAATTTCCGGAGACCGCCACTGTGGCGTTTCTCTCCTTTCTATTCTTTTACAGCGGAAGCTGGTGTGAGATCACAACAACGGTCGCTTCTGGCGCCGTAGTTGACCGCCGCCGCCGCCAGTGTCCGTAACCACTAACGCGCTAATTTTAGAAAAATAGTCAGGACTGAGGAGGATTCGAACCCACGTCCCTCTGCGTGGCAGTCGGGTATTCTACCACTGAGCGAGGCCTGTGGTTGAAAAACCACCACAAAAAGAACTATACAGGTATAAGGCCTGCCCGGGAATCGCATTAAGAATTGTAATGTTACGTTGCAGAATAGTTATACGCCTAGAGATGGGTCGCTTGGGGGGTGAGCCGGACCTTTTGAGCGGCTCTTTCGAAAGAGCGAGTGATCCGCGGCTCAGTAAAAATGAGCGGCGGTTCTTTGGGAGAGCGCAACGCGGTTCTCTCTTGCTCAGCGAGCCAAGAGCGGAAGGCGGGTCGCTCTCGCTCAGTGAACCGTGCGTTCTCTCTCGCTCAGTGAACCGAGGTGAGCCGGCTCAGTAAAAAAATGAGCGGCGGTTCTTTGGGAGAGCGGAATGCGGTTCTCTCTCGCTCAGCGAGCCGAGAGCTGAAGGCGGTTCGCTCTCGCTCAGTGAACCGTGCGTTTTCTCTCGATCAGAGAGCCGAGAGCGAAAGGCGGTTCTCTCTCGCTCAGTGAACCGAGGTGAGCCGTGCGTTCTCTCTCGCTCAGAGAGCCAACAGCGGAATGCGGTTCTCTCGCTCAGTGAACCAAGGTGAGCCGTGCTGAACCGAAGTACTGCACATGTTACAGAATCGCGCCGCTGACGCTGCTGGCTCTGGCAGAAGTGACATGAGCAAAATAGTGACAGCGCCGTAGGCGCACCGCGATGCGGGAAACTATGTTAACAGGCCCCCAGTGACATGGGCAAACCACGGACGCGAATGCAAGGCAGCGGAACGGCCGCCCGCCCCTCCGTCCGGTCCCGTTCTTTCCTCGCGCCAGAGCGTTTTCCCTCGGACCCGGTGAGCCGCTGAGCCGTTGAAATAAACCGGATCATTACAGTGAGCTGAGTCGTTCTGAGCCACTCACTCAAGTGAGCCGCTTTGCCCATCTCTATATACGCCACTCTGCGTCGCGAAAAGTGGATTGCATAACGAGTGCGAGGAATCATTTGAAAACAACATAGGGGTGCATGCTTTGTAGCTCTGTCCCCATTACGGAGGCATCATCAGCATCATCATTATGGAACCATCTGCTTCAACTCTTCCGTCATCTTTATTACAAAGCACTGCCTCGCGAAGCAGTTTTGTCGTATCGTGCCATGCGTCACGTGACAGGCGATGTGCACAGCCCCGACAGCAACCTGACATAGCTCTTCGATATACCTGATGGCCCGATCACTTGGCTAGATCCACAAGCATTCACAATGTCCTAAGAAGGTCCCTCCTCCAGCTTACGCTGCCGAAGGTCGCGGGATCGAATCCCGGCGGCGGCGGCTGCATTTCGATGGAGGCGAAATGTTGGGGCCCGTGTGCTGTGCGATGTCAGTGCACGTTAAAAAGAACCACAGGTGGTCGAAATTTCCGGAGACCTCCACAGCGGCGTCTCTCATAATCAGAGCTGGTTTTGGGAGGTTAAACCCCACAAATCAATCAATAAATCCAGCTTACGCTGTCACTGTCCTGCGATTCCGCGCCGACCTGAGTTTTTTCTCCTTTCTTTCTCTTTCAGTCCCTTTCCTCTACCCCCACGCACTCTGAGCCGTGCTCCCGACACGGGCTGCATAAATTAGCGTCCTTTATTTAACAGAACCATGATCATCATCCTCTCTATTACGTGTGCGTAGAGCATGGGGCATCGCAATCATTCAGTGAGTTATATTCGATTAGAACGCTATAAGGTAGGTTTGAGAGTGCCATACTATACGCAGCAATGTAACCTCCTCGTTTGAAAGGTAAGAACGATGCAAAACATTTTTTCTAGGGTTATCATCAGACGTTTTCTTTCTGAAGAATTTCTTGAGCTATAATGTGCTGAGAATCTTGCATAGAGACTGACGCATAAGGAGTTGCCGAGTACTGTTTCGTCAGACCGGCTTCTCTGCAAGGCGCAGCCAGGGCTGTGTTATTTTACAAGCGCTATAGCAATCTGTTGTTGCTTCTCTACACAGGGACAAAAATAAAGTGAAAGCCTTAGTTGAGAGCGACCGAATCCGAGCTGCTATGCTTCCAAGTGTTCGTGCTGTTACTTTTAATCGACTGTTCTCTTTGTTGCGTGTCATTCGATGATTGATTCTCTTTAATATACTATATGAAGGGGGAAGAGTCAATGACGAGCAGTGCGATTGATCATAAAGAAAAAAAAAACATGGCATTCACTGCAAACCACACTGAGCTTGGCAGGTCTTCGCGTTTGCTTTTAGAATGTAAAGCCTGCCTTCCAGACCCATTGCTCTCACGACATAGCATGCTTTTGAGATTTCCTAAAATTAACAGAGCACCGTCAATCAGGAAATGGGGGCCGATCCGACTGCGGATATTTATGAGGCACACTTTTTCCTGGCCTGGTTCGTTAAAAATGCAAATGAATGCCGCGATTCACACGTCAGGTGTATTCACACGTCATTGTATTTTTCTATTGTGATGCGCAGGAACTAAAGCCATACACAGAGAGCTAGAAGCAAAAGGAACGCATAAATGAGCCCAGGTAGCAATGCCCGTACATGCATCCACAATGGACTGCACTCTCACAAATTGGCTATGTGTTCTTTTTCCAAAATCACGCTTCGGCTGCACAATTTAATGAAAAAAAGATCATAGAAAGAATTAAATATATGATATTTTGCCATAGATAACTTGACAAGCGCTTAAACACACACACACACACACACACACACACACACACACACACACACACACACACACACACACACACAAATGAGGAACCCTTCTCTTGTAGGGAAAATGGTAAGAGAAGCTTTGCATGTGCGCGTCTTTTGCTTTGTTTCTTTGCCTGCCTGCTCTCTCTTTCTCTTCCTTTACCTTTTCCTTTTCTTTCCTTCCTTCCTTCATTCCTTTCTACTTTCTTTATCTTGCTGTCCCCTTTCCCTCTTTTGTTTCTGGCTTTTTTTGTCTGCCGTTCCTTCCTTGTTTGCTACTTTCATTTTCTTTCTTTCTTTCGTGCCATCTTTCTTTCTGTGATAGGAAGCGATTTACGTGGCGCAGGCATGTGTACATCTTCGTTTGCCAAGCGTGCACTGAAAAGCGTGCACTTGTTACGGGAGCCTGCTCTGCGATCCGTAAAGCACTCGTGCCATTAACCGACAGCAGCTGAGCGTGCTGGTGTGGTAGCAAGGCGGTGAGTGGTTCGAAAACCGCAACCGACGACGAATTTTTATTTACACGTGGCTTGAGTGTCTTGCATTTCGACTACGAGGACGCGGGGCATAAAAATCCTTGGCTTCAATGACAAAGGGACAACAGGATCGCTAGCGCCTGTCCTGTCTATACTCGGGTACAGGTGAAGTAGACATCCGCGTCTGCCCGCCAAAGGACCCCCCCCCCCTCCAGCCAATGGTGCCGCTCTGTCAACCCGACGTCGCGGCAGACCTACGCGCCGCGCTCGAAAAAGAAATCAGGGTGAGGCGCGGATGGCGTCTTCCGCGACGTAACGTTGACAGAGCGGCACCACTGGCTGGAGGGGGGTCCTTTGGCAGGCAGACGCGGATGTCTTCTTGACCTGTACCCGAATATAGTGTGTCTTTTTTTCGCTCACCTTACACTGTGTTTCTTGAAGTATCTGAGTTTACCTCTCATCAAAAGCCCAAACGTATCGACGTTGAATACGTTACTTGGCCATTTCCATCGTTCGAAGTTGTGTCAATGGGCAAGTATTTGAGGGTATGACTTTGTCTGCTGATCATTGGGCTACACTGCCAGAGTGCCCCTTCTCACTTGGTTATCAGCGTAAAAGAAAATTTCGCTCCCATTCAATTCTGTGAGAGTGTGCGCAGCGAAACCTGTCAGACACGCGCCACTTCCATAGCCTACCTTAGAAAAACACCACCTCTGAAGCAAACACTGTTCGATACCGTTCGATAGCAAATACTGTTCGGCAGCAAAACACCGCGAATGGTTATGTAATACTTATTTGCAATTGGCACCGCGTGGTTCGTTGTGGTGGGTCGCTACAGCGCGCCTGTCTGCGTTTGCCTTATTGTATAACGCCTACAGTGGGCCGTTAACTACAACGACCGCAGTATCTTTGTCGCTTAGCCTAAACAAAGTGTCTTCTCATTAAAGTTTGAGCGTCCATCTTGGCTGTTCCTATGCTGGAGTGGAGACTAAAGATTAGTGGTACATCAGGTTTGGCTCACACCCGTGCAATTCAGGCCAGGAAATGCGAGAACGCAGCGGGGAACGGGAGGACAGTAACCACATGCTCATCAAAAGTAGTTATATTAGTACGGGCGCCGTGACGTAAAGGCGCCCACCTCTTTCACCAGCTCCCACTGTAGCTCAGTCTGGGCAGCCGCTAGCGCTTTATATTACATTTTAAGCTCTTTGGATTTTCGTGATGATGATAGTGTTCAAACGAGGACGATGTTGCTCCGAAAAATCCGACTGACCAACTAGAGGCTAACAGCTTATCAGTAAAGTAAAAAAGGACACCATACCTTATGTTAGTCCAGGTTGAAAAATTCTCGTTGTAAGAATGTCTGCGAATGTCTCAAACACTCAATTAAAATACACAGACACGGTGTAGAGCAGTCAGCATTCATGGGAAGCGTAGTTTTAATAGTAACGTTGCTGACCTCATTACAAATGACCAGCAAAATATTGCAGCGACGTCATGAATGAATGCGGGCTACCTCTTCTCGGGCATTGCGACTGAAATGATCTAAAAACATTCTGAGTAGGTGTAAGCACGACGGTTTCTTCAATGGTGATTCTTTCCTGCGTGTCCGGTGCATGTTCTTATTTTTGCAAGTGTTATTAGGAAAGATAGTGATCATACACTGTAAGGAAATGCGTAGAGCTTATTATTCGAATACCTAGTGTAATGCACTATTCAAGCCGTTATTTTCCCCTTCCTTTCCTTTGTCTTGCTTTCCTTTGCCACCGTAAATATCAGAAGTGGTAGTCTATATAGCTATGTCACCCAGAACGAGCGGTCCACCACAATATTCATCGTATTTTCCGTGCCATATCTTTGAAGACCCGAAAGAGTGTAATCATGACGTAATGTCTCGCAAATGCGACAAACGAATTTGGTCCCCGAGCACACCCATCCGAGTGTTGAGGTCAGTAAAGCACTTTGAAGCCAAAACACACGCCTGTCATTTGACATCTTTATTAGATGCGAAGCAGCTCTTTGACTAGCCTGTGTAACGCTGTCCGTCCGTGTCTCCGTGCCGCTCCCCTCGCCGCAGGTGTTGGAGCGGTGCCAAGTAGGTCACGCCCCCCCCTCGCAGTGCGCGGTGATGTCACTCTCTCCCTCGCCTGCCGCGCGCTCGCCGCGTCACCTCTCTCTCGCTTCACCCTCTCCACCGCTCGCTACGCTCGAGCGCACATCGAGTGAACACTCTTTCGGCTCGTTTATCTGCGATGGAGAGGACGCCGGAAGACGACGCTCCATCGCCCGCCGAAACATGCGCCGAAGCGATTTGGCCTAACCCGGCCGTCGCCGGCGTTGCGACGGTTAGCGAAGCAGATCGCGTTCGCGAATGGCGACGTCGCGCCTGCAAAACTGACGAGGCGCGAGCCAGGAAAGCCGAACGCAAGCGTCGGCAGTGGAAGACCAACGACACCGACGAGGTGCGAGTCAAGAACGCCGATCGCGTTCGAGAATAGAGACGGCGCGCGGGTAACACCGACGAGACGCGAGCCAAGGAAGCCGAGCGCAAGCGTCTTCAACGCGTCCCGCCTCCCGTGTCTTTGCGTTTCAAACAAACGTTTACTCGAGTAAACGCTACACCGAGTTTCGCTTCAAACCGTTCTTCCAGCACCCGCGTCGACGCCCGTTTCAACCGGGTCAACGCCGTGCGCACCTCTGCTGCTTCGCATCCCATCAGGGTTCCCTTCGGGGAGATGGTCCATAGTTTTCTTTTTAACGTGAGGCCAAGGCAGTTTTTCCAAGGCGTCCGATGGGCAAGCCACAAGCATACACCAGTTCTTCATGTCAACCCAGCGCGTCCGCGTTGTCGTTATTAGTTCACAGGAGAGCGAGAAGGAGACGTGGTTGACGTGAGGTAAGAAGGCCGCTTCTGCAGCCCTGTGAATCCTGCAGATCCCACACATGGTGGGAATGCAGGATCCCACGCGACGAAATCTTGCGCGTAGGATTAAGGTCTCTGCGCATAGAGCATGAGTGGGTGTATGCTTAACCTGCACTAAACAGGAACGTCGACAGCATCATGGCGACCGAATGGTACCTCATGGTACGACTGAATTTTGGCGCTCATGTCAGTGCACAGCACAGACCTTTCTTTTGTGGAGGTAAAACACACGCTGCTATGCGCTGACGTGAGTATCATAAGCGTCGTTCGTCGAAGTATTCCTACGGCACCGAACAAAGTTGGACAAAAGCATGCCGAGTGGTAACACAACATATTTATTTATTTATTCGTTTTATTTATTTATTTCAGAATACAGCATGCCATTACAGGCCCAATCAGGAGTTGGAAATCAAAACATAATTACTATAAATCGGGATTACAAATAAATAACGCCATTAGCAATCAAACAGGGTTACATGACTACACATATAACACGCACTTAGTAACAAGCAAACAAGAAAACTAAAACAACAATTTTGCTAATGCCGTTTGAAAATCAGCCTCCTCAACAAAGGTTTTAGAAAGAGCGTTCCAATAAGAAATTGTCTGGGGAAAGAAACTGTGTTTAGATGCATTGGCTTTAGCAAATATCGGTTTCAGTGCATGGCCATGACTCTGTCGAGTCTTTGTGATGTCTAAGGGATTTACACCATGAAGGTATGGCCATGTCAAATTTCCTTTCAACATATTACGCAAGAACACCATCCGAGCATATTTTCGACGCACCTGTAATGTTGTAATCCCGTGTTCTTGCATAAGTTTGGTAGGGGAGTCAAACCTTTTATGTTTACCAAATATGAATCCGATTGCCTTTGTTCGCAATATCTCAAGTTTATATATATCCTGCTTAGTCTCGGGATCCCAAATTACGGAAGCATATTCTAATTTCGATCTTATGTAAGCATTGTGCGTTAGTAACGTTAGCTTTGCTGGAGCTTTGTTTAGTTTTCTTCTTAGGAAAGACAACTTCTTAAATTCTCATGCACAAATATCTAAAACGTGAGCTGACCAGCATAATTTAGAAGCAAGTGTAACGCCTAAATATTTATAACTTGTAGCATTCGCTATTTCTTGGTTACAAAGCGTACAGGAATAAGAACTAGGCTGTAATTTACGTGTAACTGTTAATAAGACTGCTCTTTACACATTAATTTCTATATCCCAAGTTCTACACCACCGCTCAATCTGGAACAATTGGTCCTGCAATACAACGTGATCAGCCTCACACAATATCTCCTTGTATATAGTACGGCCATCAGCAAAAAGTTTTATACGAACTGTATCAGACAGAATTTCAATGGGATCATTCATATAAACTAAGAAAAGCAAGGGTTTGAATGCACTGCCCTGAGGCACACCAGAAAGAAACAGGGAGCATATCAGACGCACACCCATCCACTACAACAATTTGTTTTCTGCTTTTCAAGTATGCTTCAACCCATTTAACTAAGTAGCAGGGAAGACCGGTTAATTTCAGCTTGTGTATTAGTTTCGTATGCGACACCTTGTGAAAAGCCTTGTTAAATCTATAAAGAATGCATCTATTTGCACCGAGCGGTCCAATGTCATTATAAAGTCATGTACAGTGGTAAGTAACTGAGTCATAGTAGATCTTCTCTTGGTAAATCCGTGTTGATAAGGAGACAAAATTTTATTATTATACAAAGACCTTATATATCCAGCTATGACCTGTTCCATAAGTTTCGAACAATTATATATAATTGATACGGGCCTATAATTTGTTATGTTAAGCTTGTCGCCTTTCCTAAACATCGGCACTATGCTTGCTATCTTCCAGTCATCAGGAAGCTCACTAGTGGTTAAAGAAAGCTGAAAAAGATTTACCCTGTAGTCGGCGATCTGCGCTGAAAAGCGCTTCAAGAAGGCAGTAGAGATGCCATCCTTACTTGGGTTTTTTTTTTCGTTCAATTTACGCAGCATAGATAAAACCCCCTCGCTTGTTATCGCTGGTATATCTGTCTCTGAAAGATTCTTTGTATGCTGTAGTTGTCATTAGGGGGAAAAACACTGTGAAAATATACATTAAATGCATGAGCTATATCGGCTGCGTTATCAACAAGGTGATCATTCACTGGAATTTTCGAATCGACTCATTTGTCTCTCCGAGGTAGCGCCAAAATTTCGATGGATGATGTTCTAAGAAATTCTGGAAGTGAGACAGTGAAGTAATTATGCTTTGCTTGTTTCACCATAACTGCAAATTTTTTGCTCAGTTCCATGAAGGTCTCCTTGCACATATTTTGTTTCTTTCTCAATCGTTTTGTTTAGGTTTAATGTGGATGATTTCACGACTAACCCACGGATTTTTGCGATTTTTAGCAGCCCTTCTCATAGGTACAAAGTTTTTAGTACAGAATGACACTACTTGTTTAAGATGACACCACAGGTCCTGAACATTCCCAGAATGAGCATCAATAACTAGTGTTTTCTCTAAATAATTAATACTTGATGTGTCGCCTCTATGATTTGTCGCATGACAAGATTTCTAAGATCTCTATGATTTGTCACACTAGACCGACTGCGTCTTGCGTTCCTGGGACACGACCAGGTGAAAAACAACAATTTATGGCCTGAAAAGCCCAGCTCTAGAGCAATAGTACATTTAGAAAAAGATTCTCTGACAAAAAAAAGTTCACAAGTGCTTACTCTCTAGTAAAATCACATAAAATTTTTTCAACATTCAAAGCACACGTTATATCAAGAATAGCATCCGCATTAGCACATTCACCGTACGCCAAATGCTTCCAGTTTATGGATGGCAAGTTAAAGTCTCCTGTTATTATAATATTTCCTTTGCAAAACTTAACCAATTGATCACACAGTCTACGAACAAAAGACGCATCAGCATCATATGCCCTGTAAACCGCACAGGGTAGAAACGACCACTCACTTGTTGTAATGTTTAGAAATAAGCTCTCATGATCTTCGATTTTTTTGCATGACCTGAACATCTATACCAGACTTAGCAATCACTGCAATCCCACCACCACGTGAACCACGATCGTGTTGAACCAGCCGGAATAATTGCACTATCAACAATGTTTTTCTTTAATAAGGTCTCAGTCAAAACAAACAATAATCAGAGCTGGTTTTAGGATGTTAAACCCCACAAATCAATCATCAACCAAAGACTTGTGGGACATACCCGCACACCGCAGGCCGAGCACTACGGGTATGAGCCACACATGATTGCAGTGTCGTTAATCGTGACGTACGTGACGAGTGTATCAAGTTAGCGGTGTAAACATGTCATCCATGTATGTAATACATTTGTACCCTCTCATGCAAAATTCGGATATATCAGGCGAACGAGATGTCCAGGAGATCACCGATACGTAGGCGGACAGATAGATAGATAGATAGATAGATAGATAGATAGATAGATAGATAGATAGATAGATAGATAGATAGATAGATAGATAGATAGATAGATAGATAGATAGATAGATAGATACGGTCAAGCTTGCCCAAGTTCGCCAAGAAATGCTTTGCATTTAAAACTCCGTTTCATACAACAGGTGCAAGGCTGTGAAGGCTACGGAAGTAGTCCGTAATAGAGCGACCTAGAATAAGGGGAAGTGCCCACAGCGTCTCGCGTATGCGTGGGGAGAGTGTGGTCGTTTTCAGGGGAACTCCCGCGCCGCGGCGCTGTTGCGCCAGACACATAAGGAAGCGGATACATGTACGTACTGTGGAAAAGCTAGGGAAACGACAGATGATATTTTGATTGAATGTACAGATGTCCACCCAGGTGTAGCTGTGGACACTACCCTACAGGAGGCCATGGGTTTCAGGGGTAGCATGGGAAAGCTGAACATGTCGGCGATAGAGATAAGTAAAAGGCGCTTAGAGTATTGGTGGCGCAAAGGTAGGGAGCAAACAGAAACGCAAGATAGTTCGGGCAAGATTGCTACTTCACAGCGGAACAATAATAGATAAAATAGGTAGGCGAGGAGAAAAAGAACTTTGTTGTGAAAATCTGTGTGATTCGGGAAAACAAACGTTTGTAGAGGAAAAAATAAAGCTAGAGCTTGGTGGCCCGCAGGCTACCGCCCTGTCGTAAAGGGGCGCTCCTAACGTCCATCCATCCATCCATGCATGGGCTTTCTCCGTTATGGGAGCTGCACCCAAGCGGCGGCTGTTTGCTGCGCGTTTGTTATTTTAGTCGCTGTTAGCCAAGATTGCGATGATTTACGTCCTGCTGAACACTATATGACTTCAAAGTAATGCTGTCGCGATTAGTTTCGCAGATAACGAGTTCGTGAGTGTAAATAAGCCGAACGAACTCGTGTTTTAAGTTTTTCACGCTTGTCGCGGCTGTTTCGGGCACTCATAGTGCGTATTTCAAGGTGAGGCGAAGTATTTAGGGAGGCGTTTAATGACCAACCTAGAATGCCTTACCAAAAATAACGATCTCTGTATGGTGCGCATAACCAGAAAGACGCAATATATATGCTGCAAGGAAAGCGCGGCGCGATCTTCCTTTTTTTTTGTGCATTCAATGTCTTTTACAAGATTGACTTTCGCACTCTGCCGCATCTTTCTGGCGCCGAAAGTAAATACTAACGCAAGTAATTGATATTGTGTTCTAGCTTGTTCTCCCCTCGTGAGATTGCGATCGAGGTGTGTTAGTTGTATAATGTAGATATGAAAAAGGAGTACACCATGATGACTGCGTATTAGTTACGCAATTAGGCGCGATCGTCATAAGCGTCGCAATAATATCAATATATTTAAATTATTCAGGGAATAATTCTACGCCACATATGCTTGACGGTTTACGTAACAACTGTGCATTAAAAGCAGCTTACGCTGTGAATATACCAAATCATTTTCAATAAATGAAAATTAAGGGAGCAGAACACAGCTCACTGACGCATAGATAAGATAAAATGCTTCCGGCACGCTGCCCCGATGTGTACGCATCATTTTACTTCTGGAACCCCGGTTCCTTTCTCACTTTCCATTGACCCATCATAAGTAAAATATGTGCTTTAATAGCAGTGTGTAAGACTAGTGGTGCCGTCCACACTGAACCATGCAAACGATATCCACCAAGAATTTTTCAGATAGCGCAAGTCGATACACTACAAGGTGGGGTGTTTTAATTCTGTTCGAAATATTCAAGTCTACTCCAGTCTTTATATATAGTAAAGCAATTCCACACATATAGCGTGAATTTTGATTCATTCTAGTCAGTAGGTGCAGAGCCGCTGCATGAATTACAGCGCCTGAACCTTGAAGAACCATTATAAACTGTTTAGAATGCGTATTTGTTCTCCCATATGCGTTTCAAACAAAGGTTTTACATGGGAGACCTACGCTATTGTTTGCTGCTCTTTTCTTGCATACTGCTAGGGTTTACTACGGAACAGTTTTCTGAATCGATTCAAGTTAACATTTCTGTACATGGCCCCGCCACGGTGGTCTAGTGGCTAAGGTACTCGGCTGCTGACCCGAGGGTCGCGGGATCGAATCCCGGCCGCGGCGGCTGCATTTCGATGGAGGAGAAATGTTGAGGCCCGTGTGCTGTGCGATGTCAGTGCACGTTAAAGAACCCCAGGTGGTCGAAATTTCCGGAGCCCTATACTACGGCGTCTCTCATAATCAGAACTGGTTTTGGGACGTTAAACCCCAGAAATCAATCAATCAAATCATTTCTGTACATGTTCAATGTTTACCGTATTTTAGATGTCGATGTGGCATTTATACAGTAATCCGCCGTGATAGTTTAACTGTCGGCTAGGGTGTCTGCTTGTGAAGCTTGTGGTACTATAGGGGTTGGATTCCGGCAACGGCGGCCGCGATTAGATAAGGGCGAAATGTTTAAAAAAGGCCATCCGATTGCACTTGTTTCGATCCGCATTAAAGAACCCGGTCAAAAATACTAGGGAGGCCTCCACAATATAGGATGTACCTCATAATGATATTGTGCTTCTGGCTCGTAAAACTCCGTAAATAATTATAATGATAATAGAGCTTATGCAGTAAAAAAATTGGCACTTCTATTTTTAATTATAGCTTTACCTAGACACCGCTAAAGCTCTTTCGGTCGAGCATATAAACTGAACTCACGTCGTTGGTACGCTAGGGCCATCTCTACTGTTGGTTTTCTTTTCCTTGCGCCGTATTTCCGGGCACTTTACGTAATTAACGCACTAGTTAAGGTGACCGTCACCATGAATGAACACATGCACGGATATGGCTGTAAAGTAGCAGTGAAGGTGACGGACAAGCTCTAAGGCGAGCGAGACTGTCACTGCACGTGAGTGTCGCAGTTGACTAGCAGTTTGATTCGTTCGTTACTTTTTGCATTCATGAGGCTGCATTTTCCCGGCTTATTTAGAAAAAAGTAGTGTTTTTTTCCTTCTCTTCTTCTTCGTGCGATTTCATTTTGTGCATTTTTATACATTGATTTCCAATATCACCGTTACCGTAATCTATAACAACAACACAACGTAGCGCTAAAGCCGTTTGGCATTTGATTTTGCATGACCTTGTTGCCCAAGTGCAGAGATAACGCTTAGAAATGGGTAAGTACTCTGTCGTGCCAGACCACTGAAATTACGTATCTTTCTAGTGTTTTGCGTCGAAAGTGAGGGCGAAAAACTGCACCCCGCAGGAGTGCATTTTTTCGCAAACTGCACCTCGTCTTCCACGCGCTTCCCGAGCGCTGAAAGCCCACGAATCCGGCGCAGCAGAGCCGCGGCACGCCAGTTCCTGGCAAAAGGGCCACGCGGCTGCCGGCGCTTTGCCCGCTCTCCCAGTACTTCTAACTCACTCTAGTCCGCAAAGAAAAAGAGGAGAGCTGTATTGCTCCGAGAAACAAACGACAAACACGAAATACAAACTTGCATATTTCGATTGTTTTCCCAGGAATAAGGGCGTGTTTTGACAAGCTGATGAGAAATGCATTATGGTTTAAGGCTGCCGGCGAGGTACGTATTCTTTTGGCTCACCGCAAGCAGCGCACTGCTTTTTGGTCGAGGGGCATACACAGCCTAAACACGAGCACTATAGGTTTGACAGCGTTTTTATAGGTTTCACAGCGTCACCTCATCTATGAAACAGCAGTAACGCTAGAAGCGGTCCAGAGAAAATTCATAAGAATATACAACCATCGCTTTGCTCGAATGGGCTCTGGATCTTGAACAAACAGTGTTATCTTACTGTCACTGCCATCTCTTTTCTGCCGCTGAAATCGTGCTGATCTGCTATTTCTTTTTATAGCTTTTGCGCGGCACTATAACATGCCCTGAACTGCTCAAGGTGCATTAATTTTAGAATACCGCGCAGGATAACTAGAGAGGAAAGCTCTTTTCATGTACCCGCCTACCTATGCCAACATTCGACCATCTAAAGATTACAGAATCTCTATAATACCTATTTTCTAAATCTTGATATTTTTCAAGGCTATCTATGACTGTTTTCATCTGAGATTTGCACTGTTATAAAATAATATCGCCCACTGTACGTTCTCTTTCTTGATGTGAACTTAATGTTCCATGATGCTTTGGTGTGAAGTGCCTTTATCATTGTCTATCTCTATTTTTCTTGTAATAGGTTGTCTTGTCGTCCCGACCTTTAGTTGTTGTTTTCCTGCATTTTTTCCCTCTATTTTGGCCTGTATGTTCTGAATCTGTTCCTTGTCCCTCTCTGGGTCTGATATTGGTTCTGCCCTGTCATGAATATATATTAACTTTTTCTCTTTCTTTTACATTTATTTGTACTTGTGCATATTGTCTTGATTTCACTTATAGTATCGCCATTCACTTGCGTGTGCTAGCGCCAAGACCTCTCGGTTATTCCTAGGCACGTTTAAATAAACTTATTCATTGATTGATTCATTAATTGATTATTTTGTTCAAACTACAAACAAACATTTAATATATGCTGATAACATACTCTTCGGGACTGCGTAGACATGTCTTCAGAAATGGAAAGCTCTTCACACGGATGGTATACTATGGCGACGACTTCTTTCTACAGCGGTTACGGCGCTCAGCTGCTCACCCATTCCTGCTCGCTTGATTGATTTGATTGATTTGTGGGGTTTAACGTCCCAAAACCAGTTCTGATTATGAGAAACGCCGTAGTGAAGGTCTCCGGAAATTTCGACCACCTGGGGTTCTTTAACGTGCACTGACATCGCACAGCACACGGGCCTCGACATTTCGCCTCCATCGAAATGCAGCCGCCGCGGCCGGGATTCGATCCCGCGACCTCCGGATCTGCAGCCGAGTGCCATAACCACCAGACCACCTTGGCGGGGCGATTCCTGCTCGCGGCTGTCTCATTTCGATGGAAGCAAAATGCAAGAGGCCCTTGTACAGTGCGTTGGCAGCGTGCACGTTAGGGAAATCCAGGTGGTCGAAATTGACGCAGCTCTTCGCTACTTCATGCCGCATAATCCTATTGTGGTTTTGGTACGTAATTTCCCAGCACTGATTACTTTCTGAGGACGCTTTACTTTCGCAGGAAGGGCATCAAAATGCCGACAAAAATGTGCACTTGCGAAGTTTATTGCCTTTGCAGCGACATATTACACAATCTCCAGAACCTGTTACACGATCTTTGCACCAAGAGAGTCGCATACTTTAGGCATTATTATCGATATAAATGCAATGCGCCGAACGTGAAAGAGTGCCTTAAAATGTAATTTCTCACCTTTTCAATGGTTTGTACGGGAAAACTTGGGACGTATCATTGCGTACTACAGGACACTTTTTTTTCGGCTTTTTGAACCAGAACTTACACGTACTGGCGAACAACAGCGGGACAAATATCTGCAGCATGCAGGCCTTACAATTGAGCTCTCGAGGTTTGTGCCGGCTTGGTGTACTACGCGTAAGCAACGGCAATAGTTACAGGCAGTTGTGATAGCTGGGGCTTAAAACCGCTTATACGAGGTCTCAGTTCTGTGAGTGCGCATCAGGCGGTTTTGTCCGTTTCTGACCGAACCATCCGGCCCTTATTTGCTGATTCGGAAGTGGCGCTGCGATGTTTACTGCCGGCCCTTATATGATGCGGGCCACACGAACAATCGGTTCGAGATTGTGGAAGTCATTCGGAGCAATAAAGGGCGCTACATCTTTTCTCTCTCTCTTCTTCTTACTCTCTTTTTTACAGCGCAAGCTGTTACGAGACCACAAAAAGGGCCGTTTCTGGCGCTGTAGTTGTCCGCCGCCGCCGCCGCCGCCGGTGTCCGTAGCTGCTATCACGCAAATCTTGAACAAAAAAATTGGCAGATCCCACGTGCAGTGGGAATCAAGGAAATGCGAAGCACGCATAAGGAACGTAAAATGGATCTGTATTGTTGTGTCGCTATACCGAGTTTGGTACATAGGAAGTTAACGAAACGGCCACAAGAGCACCAAGACTGTGGCATGTAAACCATGCCGCTCATACACGCATGTCATGATTCTAACGTTATGACTTGTCATTTACGTTCGTCATGCAGTCTTGTTGTGCCATAGCAATTTTGGTATACACCCCTTTAAGGAAACGAGTGGCATGTAGATCATGCTGCTAATGACATGCATGTTACGGTTTTCATGTTATGACCTGTCATTTATGATCGTCAAACCTGTCATTTATGATCGATGTTGTGCCAAACCAATTTTCGTATAGGCTCCGTGCAGTCGAGTTTTCCATGTGCGACATATATAAGCGCCAGAATGCACTGCCTGGCGGAGACAAGACGCGAAATTGGGCAGACTGTGACAGGGAAATACGCGAACGCGATGCGCGTCTCCAACTCCATAGCAGCAGCGACCGCCCGTCCCACCTTCTTTCGTTTTATTTCCTTTGAGACGCGCGCTCCAAGCCTGCGGCAAACTGTTCCAAAGGCGACGCCGCGAGCGTTCGTGTGGTTCGCAGCACGCCTGGCAAGCAGCGGAGAAACGCGCGCGTTGCTGTCGCCTCGGTTTCCACCGTGCGCTATAGGATCGAGTAGGATTCGAACCCACGCCCTCTGCGTGGCAGTCCAGCATTCTACCACTGAGCTACGCCTGTTTCTTTTATTTATTGCCTGACTGAGCTACGCCTGTGCTTGCAAAATCTTCGCTAAAAGACCTGAACAGGTATAAAGCCTGCCGAGGAATCGCATTAACAAATGTAATGTTACGTGGCAGAATAATCATACGCCACTACACGTCGCGGAAAGTAGGTTGCATAACGAGTTCGAGGAATCATTTGAAAGAACACAGGGGTGAATGCTTTGTAGCTCTGCACTCACTACAGAGGCATCATCAACATGATCGTTATAAAAAATCTTCTTCAACTTTTCCGTTATCATTATTACGAAGAGCTGCTTCGTGAAGCTGTTTTGTGGGATCGTGCCATGCGTCACGCGACAGGCGACGTGCGCAGCACCGACAGCAACTTGACTTGGCTCTTCGATATACCTAATGGCGCCTCCTCGCAAGGTGCGGACCGCTGCTGAAGGAGCGAATCTCAGAGTAACGCGCGCAGCTGCAGCAAGGCAACGTCGGGCACAACATACAGCTGTGCAGAGAGAAGCCCAAACCGCAGCTCGCCGTCCACGCCGGGCCGAGAGTTCGGTTCGTTCGCGGAAAAACGACGCCATGAGACTCTCTAAGATGTGCAGTTATGCATATTTGCACGTTACGATACCGCACTAATTATGGCGTAGTGGGTACTTGCCTACTTGGCAAAATGATAAGAGTTGTGGCGCAGGGGATACCTACCACCTGTAGTTGCACTAGTTTCCCCATACGTTTACAGTGGCCTCTAAGAAGGTCGTTCCTCCAGCTTGCGCTGTCACTGTCCTGCGATTGCGCGCTGGCCTGGCTCTGTTTTTTCTTTCTTTTTGTTTGTGGCCGTTTATGTAAGGTCTGATAGGTAACGAGCAGACACCACCTACGAACTCTAGTTTCGACCCTGCATCCTAGCAGTACTCCGCAGACAGGTTGCTATCCGGATTTATATAGGCTATAGCCCGTAAAGCACGGCAGTATAGACTTCACACAGTCTTTTGTATTCCGCATTGAAATATCTGACAGCGCTGTCTGTACTTAGCGTAGAACCGCAGGATACGCTTGAACAAGTTTTGGGCGACAGCCCTCGGCACAGTGTTCACGCGGACGATGGTGTTGACGTCATGCTATTGCTGAAAGAAGTAATTGTGAAACGGTCGAACTTGTACTCCATCGTAGCTGAGGGCTGCGAATGCGTTACTGCCGTCATTACAAAATGACAAACCTGCATGAACAACGGTACTTACATGTGTCATCCTGAGCTGTGAACAGAAATGGTTCTTCGCTTGTGCCCTCTCTCTCTCTCTTACCTCTTATTACAAAAGGATGGGAAGTGGGCGAGTTGGTTTGAATTCGTAATGGATGCTAACTTCAGCGCACACAGAAGAAACACGGAAGCAGGGAAGAATGCAAACAGGCGCTCACTCACAAGTCAGTTTATTGAAAAAGGAAATGCACGCATATGTACATCATGACTACCTGAACAACGCATGTGAATGAGAGGAAGAATAATATGAACGATATCTCCAAAATGCGTAGATCAGAATTCACGGTGAGACAGTACAACAGGTGGTTCACTAAAGCAGTTGTGTGCACGTCTTCTTATAAAGAAAGGCTCGGTTATTTCGCATGTTAGTTAATTTCTATGACTAAACAAAACTTTAGTGCTGGTCCACACAGGCTGACATTGGCAGTTCTTACAATGATTTGCTAAGTGTGAATAACCATTTTAGACCATTGAGTGCTGGTGCTTTTTTAAACGTATGTTGATGCAACGGCCCGTCTGACCTACATATACATGGTAGCAGGTTAAAGGAAGCGTGTGTAGTGTGTAAACTACTGCTTCTTTGCATTTCGCTTTATCGTTATCTTTAGAGAAGCAAGCACATTTTTCCTTATTCCTTCTCTCCAGCCTTTGTCAGCAGCATAGCACATCCGTCTCAGCCTGTTACCAATGCTAAACACAAGATTAATGCCAATCCGATTGGCGACATGCTTCAGACTGTTGGATAAGCGACGAACTTAAGGCGAAACTGCGCCGCTTTTACGCTGTCTAACCTTCTTTGTGGCGGCTTTCCTTAGGTCAACCATTTTTACTGCCCTATTAATTTGTTCTAGCGCTTTTCATAGAACGTTTTCTGGGAATACAGCCAATTTCAATCCTATGAACTTGACCACGGAATCCTGGATGCATAGCATGAATGCAAGATTTGAACGAGGCCGCCCTGAGGCAAGATACTGCGGCTCCATTCTTTACAATTATCTAATTACCGGAGCTATAGTTTAGCAAATGGTTTCAATGATATCGGATTATACATCCAGCACAGGTGCGCTGGTCTGAGCTGCAAAGACAAGTCGAGCTGATTGTTTTGCGCAGGCACATGAGTGAATTTTACACCCACAGTGCACTCGCGAAACACCTTTAAAACATTGGTAACATTACATCCATGCAATCTCTCATAAAGCGCAGAGTAATCATCGACAAAACAAAAAACCTTTTTCACCAAATCAAGCAAATCATTTTCAATGTTTCTATCAATCCTGGCCGAGCAAATATCACTAAGGACAGGAGCTACTTTCAAGCCAATGCAAACTCCAGTATTTTAACAGCACACATTGCATAAGGCCAACAAATCAATATGGATTTAAGAAAAAAGGACCAGATTTCAAATAAACTGTCAGCAGCTAGATAAGCCACATTTATTTATAAACTTGACCTCATCATTTTCATCGCTGATGCACAACTTAATTGACACCTTTCATTATTTCTACATGAGGAACAGAGTAGTGCAAATCTTGTACATCTGTATCTGAAAGCCCCGCAGCCACCTGGATTCTCTTCTCGCAAATACCTAACGACAACATCAATATTCAGTACGACCAATGGGTCACAAATCGTTAGCGTCGAAGAGTGTTCATGAATAAAGCGTTCTATGAATAAAGCGTGGCATGAATAAAGCGTGCTAGCCACTTGTTTCTTTCCGTCGCTATCGTTCTAAACGGCTGATCCTGCTTATGTGTTCTGCAGGAAAAGAACACAGTTGTATGCATATTTCTTTTTTCTTTTTTGACCTATGCGGGCAGTTTCTAGGTTCAGCGAGCTACGGAATTCTACAGCATGCTGATTGACCTTAGGTGGTTTCCCATCTATTTTTCTGGCATTCTTATCAATGGCCTCATTCGCTTTTTCGCGAAAAACGCCAGTCAGCGAAAAGCAAGCTTCACAAAGTTTTCTTTAGTTAAAATAAACTAGCAACTATTCATACAAGAAGACATGCAGATAACTGCGTTGGTGAACCGTCCGTTAAAATGTCCGACAGTGAATTCGCTTTTTTGGACACCAACATACCTCTTGTACGTTTAAGATGGTTTGCGGTTCCTATTCTAGGCAATTTCGAGATGTAGATTCTATCATTCTTTCCCTTATATGCATGTGTTGTTCAGCTAGTGTGGGCGTATATGTGAATGCGCATTTCTTTTTCCAATAAACTGAGCTGTGAGTCAGTGCCTGTGTGTATTGTTGCCTGCACCCGTGCGTTTCTTGTTGTTGTTGTTGTTGTTGTTGTTGTTGTTGTTGTTGGCGCTGCATAAGCATTTGTTACATATGTTATCTCTTATTACACAGGTCCGCCTTTTCTGCACCGACAGCTTTGGACAGGAGACCGAATATTTGTTTTAGTTATTCCACTGACCTTTTTTTTTTGCTTCTTTCTTCACTCTGTTACTGTCCATAAGCCTATTACACATTGCCGGGAGTTTTCGGGCAAGAAACGATCAGTAGTGACACGTCACCATGCAGAGTTTCACGAGAGAACGCACAGCCGAAACCCTGCAGTTTGAGTTTCCTTCTATAATTAAACTGAACACGCAATAATTATTTACAGATGGCACGCATACAGATGGTCTGAATGTCTGTGAGTTCAACCATACTTTTCGTTAATGAAAAGAAATTCATTCCTACACTAATGTTGCGCAACGCAGAAAATATTAAAAATAAAACAAATAAACGCACGCTATTGGAAAACCGTGAAAATTATTCGAAAAAAAAAACACATATCCAAACAGCACAGCACCCTTTAGCAAGCCGCAAACTATTTAGAAAAATGTCAAACATATTGGAACTCGTACTTGAAAGCACTAGACGGTGATGATGATTTGAGTGAACAAGACAAGTAGCTTCGCAATATTAACGCGATAGCCATGACGTCATTTTCACTTAGTCGCTTTCTCCCAACAGATGGATGCGCATGGTGTTCGTGTTAATAATTATTTACATGTTCGTTTACTTATTTGGAAAAAAAATGAGCATGAGGAGTGGAGGCAGTACCAAGATAACACAGATTACAGGCCAGCGATTGCGAGCAACAACAACACCAACAACAACAACAACAACAACAACAACAACAACAATAATAATAATAATAATAATAATAATAATAATAATAATAATAATAATAATGTAGTGAACAAAGGAACGTACGAAGCGGGAGAGCGCGCTGTCTGCCCTCTCCCCTGACTGACGAATGCCCTCTGCTCCGTATCCCGGCTTGCCGTTTGCGTCATTCACCTTCGCAACATCGCTTTCGAGCATCACGAAGCCTTTATTTAAACAAAAAGCAAAAATAGACAAGAAGAAGTGCAGGCCTCGCGGCTTATAGCCGTGTGGCCACGTCCTCAGCGGTTCTGAGTCGCAAAGTTCGAGGACATCCATGGATCCGGTGAGGGTTCGACCAGAAGAGTTTCCGGAGGGTGAGCCGACCGACAGTACCAGATCGCATAATCCAGTGTCGCGGCGACGCTCCTGGACTGCCTCGCTGACAGTCTCTGTGGTCCATAGACACAACCAACAACTCGCACGTTGCGCCATTTTTCCAGTTTTTTTAGCAGTATAGTAGCGCTTTGCAGCCTGCGTTCGAAAATGTGCGTATCATTCCACTGTGACTCAGACTGGACTATGGAGCATTCCAAAAATAGCAGTGCCTACTGTACAGCACCAAAATAGGCGAGGAATGTATATTTGTAACCATTGGCGCCTGTCCTGATTTTTAGCGGCCCAAGTCATTACACCACGTCTGGCCAAGTAGCCTACAAGTTCCGCCATGCTCAACCGGGCGTGATTTGGCATTGATTGCGATGATTCGGTACCCGATATGATCCGATACATCGGCTGACAAGTTCTGGCTCTCGAGTCGGTAGATTAATTAACGCGTCACGCCCCAACTGCTGCCCGCATATAGCGCGTAATTACACGTTCTCCTTGTTCCACTGATTGATTCCGCGTCATGGTCTATCCACTGTTGAGCAGGGGTCGTGGACATGTCTTCCCGTCCGAAGTTGCCGTAGTCACCCTCAGAGAGTGTAATGTTGCGCGTGTTACAGCTACCGTTTACTACACCAGAATCTTCTTCGTCTTGCTGAACACTTCCAACGTACGATGGGCGATATGGTTGCCAACACCTCACCTCAGACCAAGCAAGACTGAGTAGCCATTTTGCCCTTTGTGAATTAGGCGGATGAGGCACATATGCAGGTTGCCTCTGGTATATATCCTCGGAATTTATTTATTTATTTATTTATTTATTTATTTATTTATTTATTTATTCCCGTATACTGTCGATCCTCAACGCGGAGCACTGTTACCGAAGTGGGAGGAACAAAATACCAACATTACAAAAGCACAGGTAACGAACTGCCTATTTTGAAGATTATCAACCATCGCTCGCAGTTCCGCACTACCAGGATGCTGCGGAGTGTAGAGCTATTCCTGCCACTGTAGAACATGCTGGAGAGTGAAGCAATCTCGCTCGGACCTTTGCTTCACCCGACCAAGAGGCCGGCGACTCCGCTTCCGCGCCCATCATTCCATACGAACTGCAGGGTTCGTATGGCTCTCATTTCCTACCAGTGCGCCTGGTCTCTCTTCGAAAGTATTGCCCAACTATGAAGCCCGTTATCGCAACGTCGGGCGCATATGTCGCGTCAATTACGTCATGAACTCGTCGGTCCGTCTGCAGACCTGGCGCTGCACGTGTACGCGACATTGTATTACATGCACGTGCAGCGCCTGAACGCGTACCACGATGCAATTTTTTTACCTGTAAAATTGCGTGACTGTCGGCTGCGATAGTGGAGCAAATGTCTTCATTCTTCGTCTATTGGCAAAGAGGCGAGCCGTACGGTAAGACCGAAGCTTGGACTACTTGGTAGCCCTTCACACTGAAAACAGCAGCAGTGGAGCCGCAGGCAGACAAAGCAGTGTTTTCCTGGTTCTTCTCTTTCTGCCTTTCTGTCTCTGTGCTTGTGTTTGTGTCTGTGCGTGTGAGAGGGTGAGGGGGGGGGGTGTTCCTCCTTTTAATATGCGAATGAAATGGAGGAGGAGGTAAGTTGAAGGAACAAAGGCCGGGAGGGCAACAAGAAAGCGCACGGCTGGCTACCCTGCACTGGGAGATTGGGAAAGACGAATGGGAAGATGAAAGAGAGAAGAGCGAAAGAAAAAGTTGGCGGGGGTGGCAGATAATGTGTTGACGCGTAAGATATTGTACTAGTACTCAGTCAAAGGCCTTCACTCAAGCCCGTTGTCCTCAAGAAACAAAACAGTACTTTCACTGCCTTGTGGGCTGACGAGCGATGGGGACGGTGCTCCAATAGCACCTGTACCAAAAGCGGCCGATTTTGGAGTCTTTGGATTGCCTGAGTTAAGGTTTGATGTTTTACGGCAAATCTAGGGCAGTGGGATAGTAAGTGGTCAGTGGCTTTGTCGGTGCCGCAGACGTCGCATGCTGCATTGTCGGTCACTGCAATTAATCTAGTGTATGCTTTCGTGAAAGCCACTCCTAACCAGAGGCGACAAAGAAGCGAAGCTTCACGGCGAGGTAGTCCGGATGGAGGGCGCAGTTCAAGGTATGAATTTAGTTGATAGAGTATTGTATATCTCATGCTTAGTGAGCTCCACTCCATCAGAGAGAGACTGCTTGCCAAGTGTCGAAGTTGCCTTGCGGCGTCAGTCCTACACAGCGGAATCGGAACGCTATGGACTTCTTTGTGTGCCGTGCGAGCAGTGACATCTGCAGAATCTTTGCCGCTGATTCTGCAGTGAGTAGAAAGCCACTGAACACTTAAATGAAAACTTAAATACCTATATATGCCAAGCGGAGTTCCACGCGTTGCACACTATCATCCTAAGTAATACGGAGTGAGGATATAAATTCACCTGCGGACGACATATGGCTCAAATGCTGGCCTGCATGCGACTCAAGAACGTAGGGGCATGCTAATTGTACATATGCTTAAAGGGACTGTATACTGTTCTTCGTCGCTCTCCCGTTCTTTGGCTCAATAGAAAGCGCATCTTTCGGAGTGTCCCAGCGCGCAATGGTTTCTCCAGAAACTGAGTAGAAATTATTAAAACACAATTTGTTATCTACGAAGTGGCCCCTTTTGTACGTGTACAGACGCAGGCAACAATGGTTACCAAGCACGATGCGTCGTCGTCTCCCTGGCGACCCTTTCTGGCGCGGGAGGCTTCTTCTCAACAGGAACCGATTCCAAGGTCGACATTCCAGAGGTGACGAGGAGGAGAGGCGAGGGAAAGTCGGCGCTCCGGCGTGCGCCTCGGACATACAGCCCCGCATGCTTGACAAGCGCAGTACTACGCGCCTGTACAGGCAGACAAATTCGAAGGCAGCGCCACCCGCGCCACCAGGAAAGCAGCGAAAAAAAGAACGAATTGCTCTTGCACGCTAGAAAACGACGTCCATTGGGTGAAGTACGCTTGTAAGACATACATAATTGTTTTTCTGCAGAATATGTACGTCTACGTGGGCTTTTTCTCGTGCACTTGGAAATTGACAAACGCGCTGTAGGGTGTCGCTAGCGGCGTTTTTTGCACCTCTTTCATAGCAAAATTAAGAACATAATTTTTTGTGCGGTGAAAGCGTGCTCGTTCCCATAAATGTGACGCGCGATCTGCCCATTTTTACTATAATCTAAAGATTTTCAAGTGGTAGACAGTCCCTTTAAACTAAATAGTGATGTAGCTGCATTACTATTCAAGAAGGTCCTTAACAAATAAAGGTTCTAATAAGATGGAAATTCCCCTTCCACGTGTTCAGGGAATGCGGCGGAAACGGCGTTTCTTTGTTAGTAATGTTCGATGTTAATAGAAGCTTTTGCGAGGTCTCAAAACCTAACGACACAACTCTACTTGTTTGATCGCTCGGCGCGTAATGATATTCGCAAGCTGCGGCAATTCTCTCAACTGCTGAAAGAAAAAAAAAAGGAGGCTGTGCACAACTTTGGGAAGCCATACGCTGTCACTGAAGCATTACAGACATTTAAAGTTTTCGGCAAAACAGTTCGAACACCCTTTGCACGAAAGATTAGAATAATGAGCACGCGATTTTTTTTCCCCGTTGCTTTGGGAAGCAGACAACTGGTTGTTGGAAGTTTCGTTAACGATCGCATGCACTAGAGTGGTATACCCTAACTTTGGCGACAATTAACTCCGTGCAGCATAGGCGACGTTCACTATGCTTCAACGAAGCCCCTGTAAGATTTATTTAGTCGCCGCAGACTCTCCCTTATATTAGCAAACTCCATACGAACGGACGATTACTAACTATCAACTGGTTCTATGGTTAACTTGAGGTGGGCCGATCAGTATACTTTTCCTCCTCCTCCTCCTGCTACCCTCCCTCCCGCCTCGTGCTAACCTGACGTATAAACAAGCATATGCGTGATATTTAAAAACGAATAACACCAGTGGATATAGACTGCTACCTTCCCTTCGCCATCGTTTTTTTTTAAATGTACGTGCTTTCATATGCGCAACATTCTCTAACATCGACATGCTCCAAGTAGTTTCGAAAGTTGTTCTTCTAAAACACCAAGTATATTTAATTTCACAACGGCTCGGTAATCTCATGAAAACAGCTTCGAAAGTTTAGAGTGTCTCGACAGTTAAAAACATCGGACAAGATATGGAAAAAGCTCAGACAGCTACTGAAGCCCACCGCTTCTTACAGATCATTGCGCAGTATAGAACGCGGAGACCAAGAACTTTCATAGACTGAAATGGCGAATGCGTTTAATCACTTTTTTCACTGAGCAAGGCCGTGTTTGCTTTGGTAATATTAGTTCTGCTCGCACGACTATTCATACAAATCGTTTAAATTGCGGTACCGTGAATTCGTTGTTCTTGCAACCAACAGACTATGCTGAGGTTTTCTGTTGCATCAGTTCTCTCAAAAACGAAAAATCTGTGGACACTAACGGAATTCAAATTACCACTGTAAAGCATGTACTCGACTTGATTTGCCCCGTAATAACTAATATTTATAATCTTATATTCTCCAGTGGCGCATTTCCCAGGGCAATGCCGGAAGCTGGAACCATTTCAGTGTTTAAAAGTGGCAATATGAAAGTCATTAATAACCATCGACCTATCTCTATTTTACCTGCATTTTCAAAAGGCATTGAGAAAATACTGTATGTCAGGATTCATTCGCATTTAAGTACTCGAAAACTGCTGCATGATTTCTAGCACGGTTTCAGGAAACACAGATAAACCGAAACAGCCCATCTGGCTCAGAATAAGATCTTTCTTCAGGCATGTAGTAGCGGACAGTATGTTGTGGGCCAAGCCCAGAGGCTGGAATTTTTTTTTTTTTTTGGGGGGGGGGGGGAGGGGGCACTTGCTGAAAGCCTTGACTATTTTGGAAAAGCATCTATTTTCATAATTTATTTCAGGTAAAAATCGCAGTATGTAGTACAATAAGTGACTTTTATAATAGGCTTAACTTTTACGTTATTAGCACTACACCGTGTTATCAACACTACGCCCCAATCAAAATTTCGGGAGGGGCCCGGCCCCTAGGGCAGCCCCCTCTGGATACGGGACCGTTGTGGGCATATATATAGACTTCTCAAACGCTTTCGACACAATAAGCCACTTTGTTCTGCTTTCTAAGCCTAAGCGGAATACCAAATGATCTAAGCATAGGCGGAATACCAAATGATCGTCTTGCCGAAGGAACTCAATACGTTGATGTAAGCTATAACAAATCATCCTTACAGTCAATATTCGCTCGAGTACCTCAAGGAAGCGTTTTAGGGTCGCTGCTTTTCAGCATTTATGTCAATGACATCGTCTTGTGCTACGAGAATGCGAAATTTATTTTCTATGCCGGTGACACATCTTTTTGTTGCGGGCATGGTCGACGGCTGACATTGAACGCGAAATCAACTTAGCTCTCGAAAAGAAAAAGGCGATTGCCGATGGTCTTAAGATACACTCCAGTAAAACAAAAGTTGTTTTGTATGCACCTAGAGCAAAAGGATTCCAACGTTGTAGAATGTTAGTTTGGATAACAACAAAATCGAAGTTTTCGAGGACGTTAAGATTCTGGATATTTACTTTTCAGTGGACCTAACTTGGAAAAAACATGTGAGTACCCCTGCTCTAAAAGTTTACTCAGCGGTTGGTGTTATTACTAGGCTAAAAATATACTCCATGAAAAAGTTAAACCTTGACTTCACAATTTATTGGTACTTTCCTTGCTTCAATATTGCCATCTTGTACGGGGTACAACGGGTGTTACTAATATGACTAGAATACCTCGATTACAAAAAGGCTATACGATGTACGGCAAGTATACCGTATCATGAGCACCCTAAGGAATTGCTTGAGCAGAACAATATCTCCCCTGAGTGTCATAAATCGTCCATCAAAAATAATACATACACAGCTGAACTTATAAACCTACATCCAAATAAGAGTACATCACACACAAGGAACAAGGAATTATGGCACCTACAACCCCAAGAGCTATCTGCTATAAAGAATCGTTGAGATATACCCTAGCGCATTTATTAAATGAACTGCATCAACAATAATTTGATGCATTTAGTTTTCAGAAAACGAAATCTTTTTCATCAGCAATGGGAAATGACATGTCTCAAATATGAAATACTTTATAAGATCTCGTCATTGCATATAGTTGACGGATATTATGTTCCATTCAAAGAATCTTGTTTATTTTTGCCCTAATTCTTCCTTGCATCTTTGTGTGTACTTTATGACTGTATTAAGACTAACTCCGCATTTTGTATATCTGCAGTGTGCCATTGTTTTATATGTACTGCACCGTGCCTGAACTTAAGGTGGCAGGGACCGCTGTCAAGCCGTATACACTGTTTTTAGTCCAGGCCTCTCCTTCCAGAACGAAAATAAATTTTGATTCGATTTGATTTGATAAAAAAGACCATTTCTAATAGAAATCATCGACAGAAAATAGCAACCATGATTGTGTGTTGATATCCGACACACGCGCTCCTAGATTTTGGCGTGGGGCCACGATCTGCTAAGCGTCGTCACAGACTCGAAATAAGAACGAGATTAATAATGGGAATCACTCTCGAGACAACAAGTGACTCGCGTGCCACTTAATCTCATAAAGGGCACAAATAGTTGGTCGCCAAAAGGGCGAAGCAATGTGTGCGATAGTAATGCATGATGGTAATGCACGATGTAAGACTAGCAGCTATAGGGGGCCATCTCAATTGTAGTGAACGTGGGATTATTAAGTAAGCATGCCGCTGCTTAAAGTACCAAATGAGGGTCGAGGGGCAGAGACAACGGCCCAGCAGAGTAGCGAGCTAAGTCATATTGTTTTGATGTCTTCTGGCACGTGCTTCACACCGCGCAACCACGATGAGCAGCATGCCATGGATAAACTTGGTCCAGCACAGCGGCATCAAGCGAGCGCGCTCCTTCCTGCACTCGTAGGCGCAGTCGCGCGCGCCAGCGATGGCGACCGCGCAAAGTCCACAGTGGCTGCTCTCGCCCCAACTACCTCCGCTTGCTCTTTGGCCAATTCGTGTCACGTAAAAGAAGAACTAAGACACTTTTGTTCCTTTTTTATTTTTTTTTCTTTCCTACGTGTTCCCGTCGCCATTTTCAGACCCGCGCGATGACGGTGCTGTGCACGCCGTCGCGCGGAGCTGTGCTCCCTCTGCTTCATAGGTAGTTCTGCGGCAGAGGTGCGTGCGTCTGCGGCTGGCGTGGCTATGCTGCTCGCGGAGCTTGAAACACGCTTAAGTTGACTTTTCTTAGAACGCGCTTACTCTGTTTTATTACTCTGTTGTGCGTCGACACTGCTCGCATCTTCCGCTGGACCGCGACTTCAAAGCAACTTCATTAAGGCCATGTGTTCACGTCGACCAGAAGTTAGCACTGGATGCAATCGTAAGTTTACTCCCGCATGTATTGATTTAGGAGGTTGTGTTCAACGTTCTTAACATCTTGAAGTGAGCTCGCTTTTAAGGAGGTCATAGTAGATTGTTTCGGGTAACAGAGGTCATCTTGGGAACGTCTAATGCGCACTTTGAACGCACAGAACACGGACCTTACTCCGGAAGAGGCCTTACTCTGGAAGGTGCTCTTGCACCCGCCAGTCCTCGGCGTGATACGCGGCGTGATACGCGACGCGTCCTTCGAGATTCGCGCACGCCATGCATGACATCTTGGAGGCCATGCTTTCGAAAGTTCTGAGCCTGCGAAAGTTGAAATGTTCAACAGTTCCACACCGAGCAGCAGCAGCTTCGCCTTCGAAATTTGCGCGCGTCGTGCACGAGATCTCGGAGGCCAGGCTCTCAGATTCGGCCCGCACAGTTCTTTACACTTTTTTTCACTGTTGCTGTCGAGACACTTGTTTTATTCACGAAATACTACCCAATTTGTAGAGCTGTGCAACGCGCAAAATCGAAAAATGAGCAGAAGTTCTATTGTGAGCCTTATCACTCGTTTATTTTTTTCATTGCAAAAGGAGCCGGAAAAAAGCCACACATGCTGAGTTTTGGAAAACTAGGGCTGGGCCTTTATGTGTGGAGGTGTCACAAAGGTACGCAGCTGCCCTTGTGGTAAGATGTTCCAAATGATGGTGTCAACTGAAAAAAAGTCACAGTTTCGCCGCGAGGGCGAAGCAATGAATGCGATAGCAAGAAACTGTAATGCTATACGAAGTGAGGCTCGCAGCTTCAGGAGCAATATTAATTGTAGCAAACATGCACTTGCTAAGTGAGCGCCTCCCTTGGGCAGCGCGTGCTTGTACGAAGGGCTTTATACGTTGTGTGTCACAAAGCGCGCATACAAGTCTAGGGGAGGCCACTAAATGAACAAACAGAACACAAGCTCGAATTATCAAGTGAAGCACGCACGAAACGACCGCGCGGGTATACACCGAACAAGCGCGAATGAGCTATCACAATGGATACTCTCAGTTTCAACAGCGTTCCTGTTGCAAACGCGGCCGCCCGTCGCGCTCCTCGCGCCATCTCGCTGGTAGCGAGATGGCGCGAGGAGCGCCTGTAGCGGTAAAGTCGGTAATCTCGCCTGTAGCGGTAAAGGGTGTGTATATAATGCTCGCCGTTAGCTCCTTGAAGCGTCTGCTCTTCGTGGCGTAGTGGTTAGCGCCACGGGCTGCGGATTGAGGGGTTCCTGGTTCGATTCCGCGGGTCGGAAGCATTTATCCGAATTATTTTTCTTTGGGATTTTTCTATATATATATATATATATACATCCTTATACATATGCGGTACATGACGGCGGAGACGGGGACGGCAAAAACCAGCCGAGACTGTCCATATAATTGCAATCGTAATAAAAGTAGGAAACACACGCATACCTCATTTTACTTTTTCGTCGCACGAAACAATACAGACCACGCGATGTGGCGCTAATGTGTGTAACCACATGCAGGCTCAATTTTTTTTTTGCACGAACATAGCGCTCCAAGCATCGATGCGTCACCCAATAAAATATGCACTGTCAGGATATGAGGCTCACAGACCTTTACCATGAAGTCCCCCATTAGGGTTCCATTAGGCCCTTTAAGATTGCTGAACACATACAGGAACACCGCCCTAAACAAACACTCGTGTAAAAGAGTTCGTCCATGAAAAAGTACAATTAGGCACAAATCTGCTTTCTTTCCTACTTTTACAAGTTATGTTTATCCAGATGCCTCCATGTTGCTATCCATAAGCGACGCGCTGCCCCGCCACGGTGGTCTAGTGGTTACGGCACTCGGCTGCTGATCCGACGGTCGCGGGATCGAATCCCGGCCGCTAAACTTCATCAGAAACTGCGCGTGAGCTTTAATCTGAGCTGACTTTTTGAGCGTCATCCGCAGGCGCATCTGCCTATCGTCCACTGGGCGTCTACTATGCACGATAACTGTGCGCCTGCTTGGCGAATTCGCTCGGGGTTGAATTAATCAGACAGCGGAATTGAAATGCCGTAGTACAATATATACGAACAGCCTTCTGACAAGGGATGTATGTCAGCCGTGAAAGCGACCCTACGATTACACATTCTAACGCATCAGATACAAGAGAACAGAAAAAACAGAAAAACGGCATCGATAATGTTCGGGAGACGCAGCGCGAATATTTCTAAAGTTGGGTATAGTACCGCTGCAAATAATATGTGTAGCCATCCATCAACAAAGAGAACAACGAAACACTGCATGGCACCTCATCATTGCAAACGACTTTCGTACATGCGACAGTCTGATGATCCCTAGCAGTAAAGCCAGTAAAGCGTACACTACAGCCGCTGCTTTCGTCGCGTAATGAAAAAGTGTAGTAACGTCACTCGTGTCACTGATGTTAAAAAACAGGAATAAACAAATCCACCAAAACGTTTGAAGTCGTACGCACGAAGACTAGACAAATACATGTCACATCCATCGTTCCCATGGCAGCTTCACGATCGCAGCGCCAGTCTTCCCTCTAGTATTTTAGTAGGAAACTCTATGCCAAGAACGCATCATAAGCTTGCGCCAACGGTCACGCGAAGGCGTTGGCGAAAGTACGACGGTCGTGGTGACGTAAGCCTAACTGCAGCATTTTGTAGAGGGAAAAATTGCACCATCTCCTGCTAAAGGGGACCATGAGGCGATGCGATGCAGCACGGGCGGTGCACACCGCGTTTGCATCGGTTTGACGCTAGTAGCCGCTGCCTGCGTCAGCGCTGTCTCTAGCGGGCGAGGGCGTGTTCTCGTTCCTTGCGAGCTGGTAAAGCGTTCATCGAAGAAAGAACGTTTTTATAGTCAACGCGTGCCGTTCGGAGAGAAGGGATGCCGAGAGGAGAGGAGATGAGACAAGGAGAGGAGGGAGAGGAGGATGCGCATGCGCACTGCCGGTGTGGACGCCACACGGCGGATGCATGGAGGGACATAGTCCCGACCATAAGCTCTAAAAAAACACCACTACGCAGTTCGTCGAGCGATACAAGAGGGAGGACTCTCACCCTGCTGTTATAGTCAAATCCACGAAGCGATATCGCCCTCTGGCGAGGTAAAGCGTCGCCGCGACAAGAATAAATAAATAACTAAATAACTAAATAAATAAATAAATAAATAAACAAAACGAACTTCCCACTGGGGAACGAGAAATAAGGAGGTCGCGGACATGGCGTGCGCACCGGCCCCCTTCTAGAGTTGATCTGTGGCATGCAGCGTCGCAGGCGAATGAGTTCGCAGCAAGTGATACATAGCAATCACGAGTATCTGTGGTATGTCACAGATGTTCGACTTCTCATAAAAAAATTTCTTTACATTTTGCGCGAGGAAATAAAAGAGTAAATAGACTTCACTTTCGTTTTGCCCACCACTTTTTATTGTTTCTTTTTTTTTCGGCACTTGCGTGAACTAGCCTTATGCTTTGTTTCAGTAGCTCGGTGCAGCACTGTGGAAGCTACAGGCCTCTTCGGCCAATCTGGAGGGCGAACACATGTTAAACGTATCCCTCCGCGACTTCTCGTCTGCCAGTGGTGGGCCTGCAGTGGCAGCGGCAGGTATGGAAGGAGGGTGAGGTGGGACCCCTATTGGAAGCAGGGGCTCGCAGTTGCGTGTCCGAACAAGTATTTTCTCTGGCTTCGGAACGATTTTGCGCGCGAAGCCCTCGTAACCTTGGCTCTGGTGCACGGAACTAGTGAAAAAGAGTCTATAGTGGGATACAACTTAAAAGAACAGCAGTTGGCAACAAGGGCCGACGGACCGCGCGCGTCAGTGTTACTCCGCCACCCAATCACAGAAGCAAACAAAAATGTCGTCACGCGACCTTTTCAAACTGGCGCCGTGTTCATGCCTAGGGTACCTGCGGACCGTCTGCTGCTCTCGGGTCCTTTCATCGGTATAATCCAGTATGTGCTCGAGGAACATTGACCAAAAATGTGTAGAGTCTCAACGTTTCCACCTGCAAAAGGCCGCGGTACAGTTTATTCGCTTCTGAGCCCGTTTCACGCGTGAAACTTCACTGAACTGAGTTGAAAAACTCGGGTGGCGGTGCTTGTGGCGCGAAGGGATTTTGCAATGCAGGCGCTTCATCTCAATAATGAATTGCCCTTCCCATGTTCCTCTCTAATAAACGAATCAAGGCATAACAATTTATCCGTCTGTCCATTATTAGGGGCGAAGCTCCTCTTAGTCTAACCTTGTCCTGCGTCAGGCGTCAGGCGTAACCGGCGTGCCGGCAGGCACGCGCTCGCCCTCGGCGCGTGCCTCTCTCTCTCTCTCACTCTTCCATCTGCTGTCTTGTGAGAGAGAGAGAGACAGAGAGAGAGAGAGCGAAAGGCGCGCGTTGACTATTGAAACGCTCTTCCTTAGATGAACGCTCTACCAGCTCGCAAAGAAGGAGAACGCGCCCTCACCCGCGAGAGACAACGTTGGCGCAGGCAGCGTCTCCTAGCGAGTTTCTTGACTGAGAAATACCGACTGCTCGCGTTGGAGAACCGTTCACCGGCCACCCATATATATATATATATAGGCACTGGATCTTGACTTGCAATGAAGTGCCGGTGGGAGATTTCACTTGTGCATAGTTGAACCATAAGGATTCGTAGCGTGCGCGTTAACTAAATTAATCCGGAACTCGGCACGATCTACGATGAACCTCCCGAGCTTCGCCCACTCGTCATCATTCACTCCGTGGATATGCTGTAATTTTTTATTGCCTGCCCCGCCACGGTGGTCTAGTGGCTATGGTACTCGGCTGCTGATCCGAGGGTCGCGGGATCGAATCCCGGCCGCGGCGGCTGCGTTTCGATGGAGGCGAAATGTTGAGGCCCGTGTGCTGTGCGATGTCAGTGCACGTTAAAGAACCCCAGTTAGTCAAAATTTCCGGAGCCCGCCACTACGGCGTCTCTCATAATCAGAGCTGGTTTTGGGACATTAAACCCCAGAAAACAACATTATTATTGCCACCCTCGCTTTATTTTTGTAACATGGAAAGTCGAAAGAAGGAACTATTTGAAGCTTCGCGGAGCTACGGTGGCTGGTGGTTATAAGGGCGTGGGAGGGGCTTCACTGCAGACTTGAGTTGTATCCGACTATAGGTAAGAGCATCGCGACGACGTTCGAGGGTGAGAGAAGCTCGATCCGGTTATCTCCCGTGTGTCCGCTCTTAGCGTAGGTCCCTTTCTCCGAGTTGAAGACCGGTGTTTCCTTACTTGGCTCTTAGAAAAGGCCTTGCTGTCCTAAAAATTTTGGTGTGTGGAACCAGCGCCGCTTTTTTTTTTCACTTGAACTGGTGCTACCGTCATCATGCCCCACATATAAACAACCGTACCATAACATAACATCCGGAACATTAGTATCATGGCCCCTTTCACGGGCATCCATTTCAGACATGAAGAGAAGCAGATATTGAACGAGAATTGGAACATTTTTCGCGATATAATCCGCCGTCGCCTGAATTGGTTATGCAGGATTCGACGTGTCTCCTTCCGAGAAGGAATTCCGATGAGGGCGGCCTTTATAGCACCACACGTTGGACCAGGACGCATACGGCATGCACTCAAATGGAGGTCGTGTCGGTTGGTTGGTTTGACATCACCATAAATCGTAGCACATGGGACACGCAGATCGACCATCTGTTTACTTTTTCTTTTCTAGCTACGGATAAAAATAACCCCTCAGTGTGCGCCACTCACTGAACATTCCCGTGAGCGCATCGACCGAGCACTAGAGGTTATATGGTATAAATTGCTCACATCGGTCCGCGTGCAGAGTCATCGAGCACGTGACGACCGAAAGGCGGCGTCATTGAGGAAGGCGTGATCGAAGTTGGCGTTTATTTATTGTAAGCTGACGTGTATTGGTCCGGCGGCACGGAGTTTCCGTGCTGCACGGTTGTCATTCGAGAGCCATATCGTTCATTGAACGTATACCTTTTCGGGAAACGTCGTTCCGATGGAAACTCGAGTGATACTGTGCTTTCTCGGTCTGCTTATTTTTATACGATGAAAACTCGTAAAAGTACCCACGGCGTTCCACGAAGAAGTAATAAATAGTGCGGCAGGTAGCAACGCATTGGCTTTAATTTGCCTAAATTAAATGCGAAGCATTGCCTTGCTAGCGTATCGTGTCGCGGCCTTCTCGCAGTGTATTTATAGGGACGCCCATGCAAAAAAAAAAAGGCAGCGTAACTGCGTGCTTCGCTGCAAATGTCGTCGAAAGACGATAGTGTTTTACCGGCCGTACTACGCTGCGTGAGCTATGGACGCCAGCTGGCAGCGCCGTCGGGAAACGTGAGCTTCTGCAGAATTCCTGGGCAACTGCCAGGTGGCAGCTCCAAATCGTCGGTAGAGGCCTTTTTCGTGCATAGCATCGCATATTTAGCGCAGCCTAACAAACACTCGGGTATTTCGAATTACGTATCTATGTGTTTTCTAGTAAAGGAACACACCACGTAATACTTGTGTATTGATGCTGCGCCTCAGATATGCGTAATATTTGCTTTTTGATCGACAGTGTTCACGCCACGGTGGTCTAGTGGCTATGGTACTCGGCTGCTCATCCGAGGGTCGCGGGATCGAATCCCGGCTGCGGCGGCTGCATTTCGATGGAGGCGAAATGTTGAGACTTGTGTGCTGTGAGATGTCAGTGCACGTTAAAGAACCCCAGGTGGTCAAAATTTCCGGAGCCTTCCACTACGGCGTCTCTCATAATCAGAGCTGGTTTTGGGACGTTAAACCCCACATAACAATTGTTCACGAGTATGAACGCAGCTACCAGTTCAAGGTGGCTGGGCGTTAGGCAAGTGCTTAAACTTTGGCCGGGTGGCTGAATCGTGTGACAGGCAGACAAACAGACAGACCGAAATTCCTGCGTTGAAGTATCCCAAGAAAGAGTATCGCCTTTAAAACCCTGCCTGTATTGCCTATGCGCTGTCGAGCCAGCGCCTCTGATCGAAGTATTTTACCATGCGCGTATATTGCTGTGGCCTTCGGAGAGCTCTGCCATTGTTCTATGTAGTGCATTTGGCCCTTGCAATCTTTAACACAAAACCAAACTTCCATCACTTGATTTCAGACACAATCATCTGATATCACACGCCTCGTCACATAAGACGGATGCGCTATGCACGAAACTCTCGGTTTTATGGTCCAAGAGACCGCCACGTGCAATAGAACGGTTCAGTGTGGATGCACGTATGTTTGCATACCCTGTAACGCAGTCGATCGCTTGATCAAGGTCTTAAAACGACGCGTTAAATTTCTTTAGTTGTAGTGCGTGTGAAATGTGGACACGACCGCGAACTTAGTGTCACCGCTGCTGCTACGGCCGACTTTGCTTGAAGAGGATTTCAGAAGGCTGGATTTGCCTACCCTGCGCCCTTGGATTCCTCGTGGTTACACAGACACACAGACACACACACACACAGACACACAGACACACACACACACACACACACACACACACACACACACACATATATATATATATATATATATATATATATATATATATATATATATATATATATATATATATATATATATATATATGCCCTGAAAAAGAGCGGACCCGCGGTCAAAACTGTTGGCAATAAACGATAACTGCGAAGTCGTGTCTGCTATTTCACTCCAAATACGTTTGGCCCATTGAGCACAAGCTCTCATATATATATATATATATATATATATATATATACTATGCGCCAGCTTTTATAGCAAGGCGGAGTACTTCCGCCGCGTCACCGTAGATTTGCAAGCGGAAATAAATCGTGCATGTTTTCGGAGATTACGTCAACTGACGCGGCAAAATATCGACGCGAAGTCAGGTCGCCGCTGTTGTTTTCAATGCTGCCAAGGACAAACATAAAATGCTGTCGCCAGGAATCAAGGCTTTGCGCCCTTATACGCCGACATCTTCGCGTGTAACCAAGCGCTACAGCACATTTGAAAAAAAAATGAAGAAAAGAAAAAAAAAGGAGAAGGTGACATGAGGAGTATGAAAGCCTTTTATTTTCGTTTTCTTTTTACTTTCCCAATAAAACGTACGGCAAGCGCCATTTCATATCGGCCACTGCTGGAACATCTCCTATCACTTTTCTGGGAAACGTAGCGAGAAAAATAAATCGGATTTGTCCTACATTGAAGCAGCTTCACATATATCGAATATATTCGTATCTGTACCGGCCGTCATAAAGGCCGAATTTTGAAGTGCATTGCTTCCAGTGTACCCAAGGGGCTGAGATCCTTTTCAGGCGTGTGTCTTCGCCTCCTGTTGTAGCACCATGTAATGTATCGTAAATCTTTGTAATGCAATCATGTTGTGTATTTTAACAGAAAAACAAGACGCGCACAGGCAAACACTTTTGTCTAGCATTTCTCTGCTGGTGTACGCACTTGCATATACGTATCGTGCGAGTGCTGAGTGCCGGACCTGCTAGCGTCTAATAGTCTCCAAAAGTAACAATATTTGCTTTACAATAGGCAAGCGTACAAAGCACACTCAAATGCGAGCTCCGTTCCCTACGTTGCTTACGTTGTCTGCTTCAACCATTACTTGGGCAATCTTTGGGTAAACAGCGCCGCTCAACGGAGCGCGCCGGCGAGATGGTCAAGAGTTGCACATGCTAACTGTGCATGCGTTGCGCCGTGCAAGCGATGGCTGAGCTAGGCGGATTCCCTTTCATGAGGAAAGCAGCGCAGCAAACGGCCAACTCGCACTCGAATTGTGCTTTCTGCGTCCCTGCGTCCTACAGCAGATATCGTTGCTTTTCGAGAGAATCAGATGCTACCATGCGATGGCGACCGGTGCTCGCATGATATCATTAAGATCATATCGCAAGAATGTATACATACGCTTTTGAGGGACGAGGAGATTTGAATAACTAGAAGCAGAAAGTACCCATGCATGCATGGATGCAGTTATTTTCCAAAATAAGGCTGGACCTCGAGATAGTGATTGTATGTTAATACGCTTCCCATGGGGTACTACATTAATGCGGCTGTGCGAAAAAAATATTTTGGGTGTGAAGCTTATTCGAACAATACAGGTTGAGTTTGAATCGAATAGAACATATTTCGACTAATTTTACGTTAAATTACAAAAAAGAAGGCAAGGCAATGCATTGACAAAAAAAAATTGGCCGCGTATCTCCGTGCTTCGCTGAAAATGTCGTCGAAAGACGATAGTCTTCTACCGGCCGTACTACATGAGTCCTGGTTCGCGTGTTTCCATTTCCCCGTGGAGTCGCGCAAGCGAGAGGGAAAACGAAGAGACGTGAGGAGAGAAAGGGACCGGCCGGAGTGGCGTGCGGCCGTTCCGCTGCCTTGTGCTACCCGTTCGGCACGAGCGTGAGATATGGGCGCCATCTGGCCATGATGTCGGGAAACGCAAGAAGCTTGTGTAGTACGCAGAACTGCGTAGGAAACGTCCGCTTTTGCGCATCCTAACAAGCACTAGGTTCTTTAGAATTACGCATCTATGTATTTTCTACTAAAGAACACACCGTCTAATGCTTACGTACGGATGTTGCGCCTCAGATAAGCGTAATATTTGCTTTTTGGTCGACTGTGTTCAGAAGTATGAAGGTAGCTACCAGTTCAAGCTGGGTGGTCTTTGAGGAAGGGGTTCACCTTTCGCAGCAGGACAGACACACACACACACAGACAGACCAAAATTTCTGCATTGAAGTATCTCAATAAAGACTATCGTCTTTAAAAGCAAATGTATTGAAGAACTAGTGTACTATACACAAAGTCGTTCCCAGGAGAACTGCAGTACACAATTGAACTGTGCAGTACATTACACTCAGTGATGCACGGTCGTCTATGCTTTCCTTTGCGTTCCACTCGCACTACTTAAGCGACGGTAGCTTGCCATATTCTCTCGAAAATTAAAAGGATGAAGTTGAGGAGTGTACTTACAATCGAGACCAAGGTGTCTGCCGTCACTAATGGAAAGGCACGAGAAATCAGGGACGCTGCGGCGTAATTACAAGTTTACGTTTGCTTTCCGGGTTTGCTTTTCATAGCACATGCTCATTTTTAGAGCTTGTTCGACAGGTTTTTTTTTTAATCCGCTTTCGCTGCGCACGCCATATTTATATTAATGAAGAGTTCGCCTTAAAAGATAAATAAATGGTGCGTTCATTTCGCGTCTTTGTGAGCGCACGTCTTCCATTCAGCTGCTGTTTCAGGCTCTACAGGTCATTAATAGCGTTGCAATGCAAGTGAAATGTCGGTGTCGCAGCATAATTTTTTTTTTCGTCTTTTTGCGTATGTAGTTTTCCCAGTGTCAGTCATGCCGCGGAATGGTTTTGTCGTCCGCATCGCCGCAGTACAACATTGTCATGCAGTGAAACACACCAAGAATCAAAAGGAGACGCTGCTCTTACGGGGACATGCATATTTTGTCCCTTTATTGGAAACACGAGCATCTCCCGTGCAATTAACAGTGCTGGTATAATTGCCGACGCCAGAAAACGTCACTGACAGTCATTCACAGCTGTCCATGGCGTTCCTCTAAGAAGCGATACATAAAAACATGTGCGCCACGCACTGCGATTCGATTTTTCTGGAACTTGGAATATATCAAATAGTAAAAGTTACATGGGAATCAGGTCGATCGGATAAAAAACAGTACTAAGCATGTTCCATAGTTCGAATATACGTACACCCCTGAATAATAAGTACTGTCCCATTCGAACGAGCGTTTTGACGACCCCTTTATTAACAGAAACATTGACTCGGCAAATGGCCACTCCCTTCGCCCAAAGCTGATATCCTCGTTAGAACATGCCGGTAGTACACATAGTAGCCCTACCAAGCGCGTGCTCACACGTATTTTACAAGTGCCAAGCGGGCATGTAGAAATACCAGCTACGCGCGTTGCAGTGGCCATGAAGTAGTGGATATACCACACGGAGGAGTGGCGCGCGCTATGCACGCCGCCTGCTCCTCGTGTAACTAATGAATTAAACAATTAATTAGAGGTTCCAGATTGGTGGCGCGAGCTAAGGCAGACATACGCGACAGCATTCTTTATGGACTGTTTTTTTTTTTCACGTTCTATCACTCAGTCTTGAACAAGGACTAAACATTTTTTGCGTTGCCACTTCACAGCGAAAGTTGGCAAGAAAGAATTAAGGCGCGTTCACGGTAGCAGTAAGCTTGCCTCAACGGCGAGCCGTTCTACGCTGCCGTAGAACGTCAGCCGTGCCAGTGGTGTTGAAAGCAAGCGTAGCCGGCGCGGCAGTCAAGTGACACCTCGCACACTCGCTGCGATTACGGGTGAGACGGCGAGTTTTCTCGCGCCTCTTCCCTTGTCTCAGCGTCATCGTTGACTTGTCGTTTCCGCTGGAATGCGTCGTTATCTAACATGCCAAGCCAAACTACAATACCTCGTACAGGCAACGGCGCGAATGATACGCTAGCGAAGGACAGTATCTTGACCTTGGCATGCTCCTAACTAACCCGCCATCGACGTGCTCAAAAGCTTGATTCCCCAAAAAAGTAACATTTACACGCTTGCGTTGTTTCACCCCGTGTACAGCGCTCAGCGATTGAGAGGTGATACGCGGAGCACGAGGCTGTCGATGCTCTTTGTGCCACCACTCAGCGTTGAGGACGCCGACCTGACTAAGTGACGTATTAAATGAACGCCAAAGCCTTTCTCACTCATTGGGCTTGGTCCCTCAGTGACCGACCAGCGCATTCCAGCAGCACAATACGGTTCCGTTCATCACGCGATGTGGGAATCGCGTTGTTTCAACCTCTGAGCACTTTACACAAAGCGCTTTCACAGTGCAGACGACGCGTGCATCTTAACTGCTATCCCAAATTCTACAACAATGATGTGTCATGTGTTCGTTTTGAGCTCTGTATCCTTATACTCGGGCATAGTGTTGTCGTAGGTGAACCCATAGTGTCGCGCAGTCTCCAGAAAAGGCTCCGTGGAAAACTCCATGCTGATGCAGCCTTATTAAACAACGGCTCAAAAAAAAAAAAAAAGCAGACGACGAGGCGAGTCCTGGCGTCTTGTCTTCGCTCGCGAGGCGTCGGCAGGGGCGCGGAGCCAACGTAGCAATCGCAGGCAACCAATCTAATCCTCCGCCACTGATTGGCCACGCTGGAGTGCGGCAGGTGGAAAACGTCGTGAATACGGCTAAGTGAATCTTCACGTGAGCGAGCGAAACCGGCCTTCGCACGTCTGCCTCAGAACGTCAAATGGCGCACGTCAAGCCGCTTTGCCGCTAACGTGAACTTGCCCTTATTCCGTACGTCAGTGCTGTACATAGAGAAATTACGGGAGAGAGAGAGAGAGAGAGAGAGAGGTTCTCACGTCTTTCCTAGATCCAAGCAAGAACGCATGTACCTCCGTTAGTTCAGTTCTGTTTATAAAGAGTGAGCAAGAAATAAACAAAAAAAGTGGATGAACGCTGCAGCGTCTTTGGGCACGGTCACAGGATCTCCTCGCAACATAATTACATTTTATCGTGCGTTCACATTACAGTCTAAGCTAGCATGTGCGTCGCGCTATAGTTAAATCCTAGTTTACGATGTTTTGACGGATTCTACATTGAGAAATTGAATTTTGTTCTCTAACGCACCTGTGCGATGGCGGAGAGCTTGCTGTGCTTCGGGAAACAGGGAAATAACTCAAGATAATCATTTGCGCCGCAGAAGCCAACGCCGACACCGCATTTTCTGCCATACAAGCTCCCTAGCGCTATCGCGTTGGAACATTAAAATGAAAGTAGTTTTAGTTGGTAGGTTCACTGTGCACAAGTTGCTTGAATGAAGCCACTTAACCTCAGTAAAGAGTACAACGTCATCACTGTCACCAACGATCCCGGCTGCGGCAGTCATATTTCGATAGAGGCGACATGCTCGATGCTCGTTTACAGCGCGGTGTCAGTGCACTTAAAAAAAAAAAAAACAGGTGCACCAGATTTCCGGGGTCCTCCGCCCGCCTTATAATCACGTCGTAGGTTTCGCACGTAAAACACTAGAGATTAATAGATAACTAATTTATGCCTCCACATCTCCATGTGTACGGTCGAGAGAGTAATTATGTAGTTGTGAATGGGGCACTCTTTTCAGGAAGTCTTTGAATGGTGCACGCGTTTTAAAGCTTCCTGCACTTGAGGCAACATCCCATTTGTTGTGTTTATGAAAGCCACTGTATAACAGCTAAATTTCTTCAAATCGGGTCAAGTGTTTGATAAGGCAAAAGCGTTTACAGCTTCCGTTACGGGGCATAATATCCTTTGCAGCCGATTGTAATTGGCCGTTCACAGTTGGGCGCACTTTTACAGCTGGTAGTGACGAAGAGCTTACCGACACCGCGCTTCGTTTCGGGATAGGAACATGGCTAAAGCAACTTAATAGTTATGAATGCAGATGAGGCTTGCAAACACGGACTACATAGTAGAGAATCAGGCAAGGTTATGGCACTCGGCTGCTGATCCGAAGGTCGCGGGATCGAATCCCGGCCGCGGCGGCTGCATTTCGATGGAGGCGAAATGTTGAGGCCCGTTTGCTGGGCGATGTCAGAGAACGTTAAAGAAACCCAGGTGGGTCGAAATTTCCGGAGACCTCCAGTACGGCGTCTCCCATAATCAGAGCTGGTTTTGCGATGTGAAACCCCACAAATCGATCAATCAATCAATCAATCAGGCAACACAAACGCCGACTATCAACTGAAAAGCCGAACAGTGGCGGAAAAGAAAGTATATGCACAAACTTCTGTGTATGTTCTAGAATAGCGGTGCCACCTCCTGCCCATTTGGCACGCATAGGGGAATGTGCGAGAGTTGGCTGCTTAGTTAATTTACTTTTTCCTTACGCAACCTAATTGAAGGCTGGCTCACGCATGCGCTGCCACTGCTATCTAACACTCTCACATTACTTCTAATACTTCTAATATTACTGCGTTACTTATATACCAAGACTTCAAATACTAGGTGCGTTATTTCACGAGGGCTCTCCATTAAGGGGAGCAAAATTTCATCGCTGCACCTCCCGCCGCCAAGTGTCTCCGGCTTCCCTCCCCATGTGGCCCGCACGAAGTAATGCAACGTGAACTTATGGGGCAAGCTTGGAACCCACCCTTCGTGAACATGGAGATGAGGGCTGCTGCGTCATTTTACGTAGGCGAATGTAACTTATTAGATAACTTCATATCTCACGCCGTCTTATTCGCGTTATAGGTGAATGGTTCACGCGGGCGATCCTATACAATACACTCTTTCAAAAAGAGTGTGCTGCTTACCAGCAATGAGGTAGTAAATGTTTGTCACAACATTCACTACCTAAGCAGTAGGTGGTCGTAATCTCCGGAGCCTCCACTACGACAACTCTCATAATTATATCGCGGTTTTGGGGCGTAAAAGCCCAGAAATCAATGTATCCCTACATAAGCAGTAACTTACCTCCAGGTAAGGGTAGTAACCAACGTTAGTGACTTTACTACCATGGCAGTCTTTTACTTCCCTTACGCCGATGCGGTTTGTATGTGCTGTTTCCATTGCCATAACAAGTAGATTAGTATCATAAAAACAAGATAGTACACTCTAACGGCAGCGTTGCGCTACTGATGGTCATACTTTATGATTAACACGCAGTGCCGGAAAGCAGACAGGCATTCAGATAAGTACCAATGTTTCGGATCTAGATTCTTGTATTTTACTATTTCCGTATACGTACACCACATTGCATAAGACCTTTATTACCACATAATCAAATCAAATTAATGAAACAATCATCATCAGCCTGTCTACGCCCACTACATGGCAAAGGCCCATATATCTCCAATTATCCCTGTCCTGTGCGAACTGTGCCCAATTTATCCCCGCAAACTTCCGGACCTCATCTGCCCACCTACGTTTCTGCCGCCTCCTGCTACGCTTGCCTTCTCTAGGGGACCAATATTATTACTAATGACCAACTAATGTCTTATCTTAGCATTACATGGCCCGCCCACGTCCATTTGTTATTCCTAATTTCTATTGTGTCCTTAACACGCGCTTGCTCCCTAACCCACTCTGTTCTCTTCTTGTCCCGTAATGTTATACTTACCAATCGCAGTTCCATTGCTCGCTGCATCGTCCTCAATTTAAGCTAAACCCTTTCAGTTAGCCTCCAAGTTTCTGCCCCGTAGGTGAGTATCGTTAAGACGCAGCTGTTACACACTTTCCGCTTCAGAAACAGTGGTAAGCTACCATTCATTATCTGACAATGGTTGCTGAATGTACTCCACCCCATTCTTATCCTCCTGATTATCTCAACCTTATTGTTCAGATCAGGGGTCGCTACATGGCCTAAGTAGACATATTCATTTTCCATTTCCAATGCTCCGCCAGCTACCTGAAACCGCTGTGTTCGCCCAAGGCTATTGAACATTACTTTAGTTTTCTGCATAATAACTTTCAGGCCCAGCGTTCTACTTTGCCTGTTTAGATCAGTAATCATGCTTTTTAATTCGTCTCCCGACTTACTTAGCATGGCAATGTTATCAGGAAATCTGAGGTTACTGAGGTATTCTCCATTTACCCTTACACAGGCCTGTTCCTAATCCAAAGTTCTAAACACTTCTTGTAAACATGCTGTGAGTAACATTGGAGAGATTGTGTCTCCTTGTCTTACGCCCTTCCTTATAGGTATTTTGCTACTCTGCTTAAGGAGGACTATGGTGGCTGCGGAGCCGCTGTGGATGTCTTCCAGTGGTCTTACGTAGTGCTCGCTTACGCCCTGGTTCCGCAATGCCTGTGTAAGGGTCGTCGGAATGCGAGGGAAAATATGGTATGCCGAGGAGGCACCAGATAAGACGCACAGCCAGATGGTGAACGTGTGGGAGAGGAGTCGACCATTGTTGTGATGCATTGTACAGCTGGTGACTGGAAACTGGCTTGACAGGTGTTTGGCGGCCCCAGGGGAAGGAGTAATACAGACAGCCTGTCCAGGAATGTCTGTAGTCACCAGCTGGTTTGGCGCCCTCACCCCCCCCCCCCCCCATGCAGCGTGGTGGGACGCAAGCGTACCCACTCTATTGTTGTCATTGGTTAGAGCGGCGTCGGGGTGCAAATCGCCGTTTATGATTGGCTGTGAAGTGTTCAGGGGAGGGGCAACCGGTGTATGTAAGGTGGCCCTTTTGCCTCGCAAAGGGGTCGGAAGCACTGCCTGTAAAGTGTATATACTGTTCTCGTATATAAAGTCTCGTTGTGTTTGTGTGAAAGGCTGGTCTCCATCCTTTAGGGATAGACAACGCAACGCAACGGCAGACAGGTAGTAGGAAGGCTTCCACCCTTCCTTCTTCACAGCAGCAAGGCTAGCTGGAGGAGCTCGGCTCCAAAACGAAGAACAGAAGCAGTAAGGAGGAGAAGGGGAGAACTGAGGACAAGTTCACCACGACAAGGTCACCTTCTACAACCTCCTTGCCTTGAAAATTTACTGGCGCAGTCGACAGGATCGCAACAACGACGGCAGCGAGTGCTCTGCATTCGAGGAAGAACGTCGTGCTACGGGTGACGATTCCCTCTGGGAAGGAACGAGACAGAGCTCCAACCGGAGCGAAGAAACCAACGGCCGAGAACGACCGTGCCATCGGCCAAGGGAGGCGACGAAGACACCTCAAGTCCGGCGACGAGGTTGACCAGGCATCGCACAAGGCATCGTGGAAGTGAGCGGCAGCATCTCAAGAAGTGGTGAGTCCTCTTGTGTTCTTACACCTCGGGGGTACCACTTCCTTGTAGTACTGTAGGGTGTGTGTGTAAGCATGCTAGGTTTGCTCACTTGAGTTCTGTTAATCTAGCGCTAAGTATGAGTCGCAACTCGGGAGACGAGAGTGGCGCGACAAACGGAGAAGGGGCTAGTGCGCAGGAGGGCCAGAGCGATGGGCAGTTCGGAGGCCTCACGCCAGAACGCAGGCTGCAGGAGTTGCAGGCTGAGATGGAGAGACTGTCGCAAATGATAAGCGGGAGCTCACAAAGGAGCATGCCAGAGTTCGGCTGGCGGGATCCGTGTAGCGAGCTGAGGCGCTATTCAAAAGTCCTTAGTGGAGTGCTTCCAAAATTTCCGACAGAGGCCGAAGCACCGGTGTGGTTTGAGTCCGTGGAGACTGCCCTAGAAGCGTACGGGGTACCGAGGGAGTTTTGGGGACTGCTAGTTTTCCCGCTGGTCGCGGCAAGGGTCCCTTACTTGTCCACGCGGCTTAGCCCAGTACAGCATAGAGATTACTCGGTAATCAAGGAAACGGTGCTTGACGAACTCAAGCTGTCGGCAGGTGAGTACCTCAAAAGGTTCTTGGGGTCAGAAAAGCGCGCAAACGAAGGCTGGAGGCCCTTTGCAACGCGTCTGCAGAGTTATCTGCACTTCTATCTGGGCGCGAGGGAAGTGTCAACGTTTGAGGCGCTAGTTGAACTATTGGTTGCCGACCAGCTAAAGAGGAATTTGTCGGAGGAGGCGCGGCGGTATGTAACTCTCCAAGAAGGGAGAAAATGGATGAACGCCCCAGAGATAACGGCATTTCTGCGAACGTCTCGAGGAAGTGCAGGGTGCTAACAGCGCGGCAAAGCAAGTCAGGCAGAGGGCGGCCGAGTCGCCGGTAACGAGCGGGCTTAAACGTGGCTCACAGACGGGGACTCGTGGCGACGCAAAAGGCCTAGGTGCGGAGGTAAACACGAAGCCTAAGGGCTGTTACGCGTGCGGTGCTAGCGGGCATAAAAGGTGGAATTGTCCGGCGCCAGGGAAAAGTCAAGCTTCTAAAGACCCGGGTGTCAACAGTGGCAGTTTAACGGCGCGCGTCTCTGTGGAAGAGCCAGCAGCAGCACGTAGTGACCTCATACCGGTGTCGCTCGACTGCAAAGATATGAATATCAGAGCGGTGTTGGACACGGGTGCCGAGATTACGGTGTTGCGTGAGAGCGCGATCCCGCCAGAGACAGTGCAGCCACGTGGCATGGTTAACCTAACATCGGCATTCGGAGAACGGGTAGAAGCGAAGCTCGCGGTAATTCCGCTGGCCATGTCCCGCGAAGGTGCTGTTGGAACAGATGTTCAGGACGCGGTCCCAGTTTTGTGTGCTCTAACTGACCGGCTCACGGAAAAAACCGATTGCCTGCTTTCAGAGCGTGCATGGAATTTGCTAAATGAGCAGCGCGCTTTTCATGGGGTAGTGAAAGACGCTGCAGGCGTGGGCAACCCACAGCTAAGTCGCGAAGGTGGGTCGTCGAACCCAGGAACAGTGCAACAGCACCATGGCGAGGTTAGCACGTGTGCGCATTCCTTGAAGGAACACGCGGCAGAAGAGGAGGCGCCGGCAGAATGTAGCGCGGTAGGACCGGCGGCTACGCAGTCGGTAGTGCAGGAATGCTGCGGCACAGACATAGTAGGGCAAAACAGGTGTAGCGAAAGCCTGCATGAAAACCTCCAGTGGAGGGACAAGATAAAAAGCGAGGACGCGAGCCTTGTAGAAATGCTGGCAAAAGACAGAAGGTGTGCGGACAATCGGTGCACAGGTGGTGCAGGGGTTGAAGTTTCCGGGAAGTACTGGGAGCTGTTAGGCAGCACACCTGCGGTGACTTCGGTAGGGCAGCATGAAATCGGCCCACAAAAGGGGTTTAGCCCAGGAAAGGCACTAGAGAGTGCACAGGTGGTTGTTGAGAGAGAGGGGACTTCTAAATCGGAAAAGGATCAGGTGGTTCCTAGCCCAAGGTACTGTTTTCGGAATAGTGCAGGTGTTGGGTGCTGTGCTGATGACCCCGGGAAACTTGCTGACAGCGGTGAGCGAGAAGCACCGACAGCGGAAGCGCAGTGCCGTGGCATGCCGGGGTGTGGCTACGAGCAAGGCGTTCTTCCTAGACACGCGGCCGTAAGGGGACACCTAGCCGAGCTAGCGGGAGTACGAGTTCCGAACGGAATTCCAGGGTACGCAGTAGCTGATAGGGTATCCCCACGGTTAAGGGCCGCACTGCGTGAGACAGCGGCATCAGCCATGATAGATATCGAGAAGCCATCTTGGCTATGTATGTACACTGGCGTCCGCAGTCTCTGCTGGAACCTGCCTGCCGCAACGAGCGGAACGTGTCACCGACGCCCCAGGCATGTTTTCCAGACAGGGTTTCTCTCCGACTCAGGTCAGCTGTCCTGCGGTAGGCGCAGGCATTTGGGTGATATGAGGCTCCGGTAGTTCATGCCCTGCCCTTTCGCCAAATTCTTTTGCGTGGTGTAATACAACAATTCTCTCGTCTCCAACCCAGAGCAACCGGTTTGTAGCGTAAAATTTGCAGTGGTGCTTCGGGGGTAGTCAAGGCACGAGAGGACTGACGCGCGGTGGACACTCGTGGCGTGCGGACATTGAGACTCTTGGACAGATTCATGTACTGCCGAGTGTGCGCGAGTGGAAGTGCGGTGTGTTCTGTGTGTATGTGACCGCAGGAACTCAGTGTCCTCGTAATTTGTTTGTTTGTGCTATTGCTGAGAGATTGCAGTGTAGCAACGCGGCGGACCGTGTGGTAATGGCGGTGCCATTGATGTGTTTTGCAATACTTGCATGTGCGCCGCGGGTTTTTTTGTTTTTTGTTTTTGTGAACGCCGGTAACGGCGGTTTATGTCCATTCCGACGCACCTTTCTTGGATGTAATTAGCGTAGCTGCATCAGAGCGCTACGCTAATCTTAGGAAGGGCGTGTAAGGGTCGTCGGAATGCGAGGGAAAATATGGTATGCCGAGGAGGCACCAGATAAGACGCACAGCAGATGGTGAACATGTGGGAGAGGAGTCGACCATTGTTGTGATGCATTGTACAGCTGGTGACTGGAAACTAGCTTGACAGGTGTTTGGCGGCCCCAGGGGAAGGAGTAATACAGACAGGGTGTCCAGGAATGTCTGTAGTCACCAGCTGGTTTGGTGCCCTCACCCCCCCCCCCCCCATGCAGCGTGGTGGGCAGCAAGCGTACCCACTGTATTGTTGTCATTGGTTAGAGCGGCGTCGGGGTGTAAATCGCCGTTTATGATTGGCTGTGAAGTGTTCAGGGGAGGAGCAACCGGTGTATATAAGGTGGCCCTTTTGCCTCGCAAAGGGGTGGGAAGCACTGCCTGTAAAGTGTATATACTGTTCTCGTATATAAAGTCTCGTTGTGTTTGTGTGAAAGGCTGGTCTCCATCCTTTAGGGATAGACAACGCAACGGCAGACAGGTAGTAGGAAGGCTTCCACCCTTCCTTCTTCACAGCAGCAACGCTAGCTGGAGGAGCTCGGCTCCAAAACGAAGAAGAGAAGCATTAAGGAGGAGAAGGGGAGAACTGAGGACAAGTTCACCACGACAAGGTCACCTTCTACAACCTCCTTGCCTTGAAAATTTACTGCCTGCATGACTGTTGAGACATGGCCAGAGTTCAATGCTTTCTCGTAATCTATGAAGGCTATATATAAAGGTTGGTTATACTCCGCGCATTTCTCTATTACTGATTGATAGCGTGAATATGGTCTACAGTTGAATAGCCTCTACGAAACCCTGCCTGTTCGTTAGGTTGTCTGAAATATAACGTGCCACAAGTTCTCCCAGCGATTACCTTGGTAAATACCTTGTAGACGACTGAGAGTAAGCTAATCGACCTGTGACTTTTCAAGTCCTTTGTGTCGTCTTTCTTATGGATTAGTTCGCATTCTTCCAAGATTCCGGTATGCTCGCAGTCATTAGGCATTGCTTATACAGGCTTGCCAGTTTTCTAGTATAATCTGCCCAGCACCCTTTCTGACATGACACGCCCATTATTGTTCACGTGTTGTCCCCTCCCCCCCCTTTACATATGTGCTATCTTTTCAATAAATTTCAGTTGTCAGTCAGCGCTCGTGTCGTCTTTCCTTGTCTTCGGTCCTTGTTTGTGCGCGCTGTTCCACCATGACCCTTTAAGACTTATCTGTTATCTGTTCCTCATCAGGTGCCTTTCCTGCTTGCATCTCTTTCAAAGCTTTCATTACTTCCTCTGTCATTACTGGTGGCATGTCAACCTCTTGTGAAGTAGTTCCCCGTCCTGTTTGACGCGGCTACTGTTGAGATCACTGTAAAAATCCTTGGCTATTTTAAAACTCTCTCATCCCTATTCATAATCACATTGCCTTGCCTGTCTCTTAATGCAGACGTCTGATTTTTGCCTATACCTAGGCGTCTCTTCCTCGCTTTCAGCCCCCCCCCCTTCCAATTTTTTAGAGTATGCTCAATCCTCTCCATATTATGCTTTCGTATGTCAGCTGTCTTACGCTCATTGAAAGCTCCGCTAGTTCTAGTCTGTCAGTTGCATTAGATACTATTATTCCTCGCCGTTTTCTAATAAAGTATTTCGTCTTCTGGGAAACTTTGCTAGTAATGTGCCTACCGATCTTACCTCCTACTTTTATTGCACATCCTTTTATTGCACGCAGAGCGCTGAAATCTGTCCTCTAATGATCCTAATGACTCGCTCTACCGGATCACCATGTTTGCACAAAATCGTCGGAACCTTTTCAGGATCCCTTTAAGGTTCCATCAATTTGTTATAACATGCTCCATCCTCTCCGTGTTATGCTTTCGTATGTCAGCTGTGTTACGCTTATTGATTAACTTCGAAAACTCCAGTAAATATATTCTGTCAGTTTTATTAGATACTGTCATGCCTTGTCGTGTTCTAATCAAGTCTTTCGTCTCCTGGGAAAGTTTACTAGTAATCCGTCTACCGACCTTACCCCCTACCTCTATTGCGCACTCCAGGATAATGCGTGGGATATTATCGATGACTTCCTGAACGCAAATGCCTGCTTGTTCGGTTAGAGAGCTGAATATCTGTTTTGAAGCACTATCCCGAATTCTTCGACTTTCCATCTTACTGCTAGTTCATTGATCGGTTTCTTTCGTACTAGTCTAACCCAATTCGATATCTTGCCATCCTGTGGTCACTGCACCTAACCCTGCCCAGCATTTCCACAACCTGCACGACGCCAAGGTCATCCCACAGTATGAAGTCTATTTCATTTTTGTGCTCGCTAATCTGACTTTACGTCCACTTCCGATTCTCCTGCTTACGAAGGAATGTATTCATGATTCGCAGATTATTCCGCTGTGCAAACTCTACTTATAAGTTCTGTCATTCCTACAACCTACGCCATAGTTCTCGACTGCCTTGTCACCAGCCTGCTTCTTGCCTACCTGAGCATTAAGTCTCCCACCATAATGGTGTACGGCGCCTGTACTTCAGCTATTGCCAATTCCATATCTTAATAGAAGCGTTCAACTACCTGGTAGTCATGGCTGGGTGTAGGTGCATAGCCCTGTACCACCATCAATTTGTACCTCTTATTAGGGTTAATTACTAGACCGGCTACGCTCTCTATGCTGCCAGCAGTGTTCTTGTTGACAAGAAACCCCACTCCTAGTTCTCTTTTGTCCACTAGACCATGGCAATATAGGAAGTGCCCATTTTTCTGTGCTGTAAAGGCTTCCCCCATCCTCCTAACCTCTCTTAGCCGTATAACGTCCCATTTATTGTCCGCTAATTCCTGAAACAATACCTCTAGGCTCCCCTCGCTAGATAAAGTTCCAATGCGGCGGCCTGTCCGGATACAAAGATTGTCAGTGCCCTCTGCTTTGTCAGAGTTCTGACCGCCGCCGTGGTCAGTCGCTTCGCAGCCGCTGGGGCCTGAGGGCCGAGGGTTAATCGGCGTATTCATGGGAGGTAATGGCCGTTACTGCACGAGAATGGCCAATCCTGCGCTGGTGAGGGAGTGCGTTACCGGATATGGTCGCCGGGATCCGGACGCACCCCGAGCCGCCATCAACAATTCAATTAACACAAGGATCCACGCACGAAAAAAAATCCATTATAGTTTGTCTAAATTGTGCGTAAGCATATGGCTGTTGTAGCCTAATATACTACTGCCAGTTGAGGTAGTAGCGCTTACTAACCCGTCACGTACGCATGTAGTAACATGTACTACCCCTGACACAATTAGCAGTAACGGAAGCATTTAAGACCTCTTGTATGTCCTTTTAAGGGCGTAAAACGACAGAAAAATGTAGCGAAGTTGCCATGCATGCAGTAACTAGTTATCTCCAAAGCAGTAGTAACTAACAGTTACCTCCTTGCTACCACTTTTTTTTTCCAGAGAGTACACTGTGCCACAACCCTATCAGAAAAATCGATGGGTGCTGGAAAATATGGTGGTTATGTTGGAACATGGCGGTGGTTATGTTTCCAAACATGGCGGCGCGCTGTGGATGTCGTGTTCAACGTGGGGGCGATATTTGTTTTCGTATGGACGATTTCTGGTTGCGCTGCATCTCGGTGTATGTTTAGCGTTGTGCTCATTAGCTCCAGTGGACCTTCTTGAGCCAGTGTGAGGTGCGGTGTGCGATAGACTGAGAAAGCAGCAGCCGGCAGCGTCGACACCTCGGATATCCTTTGTTGACGTCCATTCGCAGAGGGACGTGAGTCGTCGCGACATCGTCTTTCAGTGTGTACGCGGATCAGTGAGAAGCAGGTCCTGTACGCGGATCAGTGAGAAGCAGTGCCGGAATGCTTTCTACGTTCCGTGATGTGTGTTTCTAGGAAATGCCTCCTCGTTCGCACACATCGAGGGTCGGCACATCTCTACCTACGGACGAACGACGCGGCTCGGCACAGCGCCTCAAGGCTGTCGGACGACGCAAACTGGAATCAGCATGTTTCTTAACTAAGGTAGGTGGCTGTGAATGCTGCGCTTTGTGCCTTATCATTGTTGTGTGCGCTCTTTACAGCAAAGGAAATCGAGTAGCGTGGTGCAGAGTGCGGTGTCGGTAGCGTTAAATTGGCGTGTGCACGATGTGTGTGCAGAGCTTAGTCGCAACAATTGCGAAGTGCTGGTCCGCCCGCGCTATCGTGCGTGAACATTCCATGAAAGGGTGCATAAAATTGTCGCCACGAACATGATCATCTTGCTTTTTATACGTGTAACTACATGACTCGGGAAACGTGCCTATTTCTGTGGTTATCGGTGATGTATGCAAGCGTTTGTGCATTTACTGCCACTTTAGGGCTGCAAACAACTGCGATCCAAACTCATTATGCAGGTATAAAAATGTGTTAGCTGCTATTAAAAAGGACAAAACTGAGGACGTTTGAACACATGACAGTAGCAATAGGAATAAATTGTAACAGCTGATATGATATGTGAATCTGTAAACAGCAACAGCATGACGAAGCTTTTTTTAAGGCAGTTTTTATAGCTGGCCAGCTCGGGAGCCATGCATCGCTTTGCGAAGGTAGCGTTCACTACCGCCTACCTCTGCAATTCTTCACATTTGTCACTGATAGAAATGAAAGATATTGAATATCTGTCCATGAAAGTTTCTCTGAAATAAATCTTCCCTGAATTTCTTTGCTTCACGAAGGCAAGACGAATGGAACTATAGCAAAAAAAAGCTGAGCTAGTCTGTATGAATTCACGACTAAGTAAGGCAGGCGAACACTGACCATGAGAAGTAGACAACACAAATGCTGACGAAAAAAAAATAAAAGAAGATGGCACAACACTTAACCACACATGCCTTTCCATTCTCATTTCCAGAACTGAAAAACTGCAATATGCATTTCGGCCTGTCTGGAAGGAGTCAAGTGTTTGCAAACAGCTTCTGGATGATAAGTCAGTGGGTTCATTCAGAAACTATTTGGAAGCATTTGGATCACTTAAGGAAGGGCCAGGTGTAGACTGCAGTTTTAGGGGCGAAGCTCCTTAAAGCGGCACCCGTTCGTCCCTCGTAGTCGTAGTCGTAGTCGTAGTGCGTAACCAGTCTTACGCTTTGACCTCCAAGGTGGTGCCGGTGGGAGATTTCTCCTGTGCGTTGTTGAAGAATAAAAAAAATTCGCAGCGTGCGCGTTAACTAAAAGCCGAATTCTTCTGTCTCTCATTCCCTATTAGCAGCCATTGGCATGTTCCAGTAGGAAACGTTAGTAGAAGTAGAAGTGTTAAAAGCCGACTTCTGCTGTCTCTCATTCCCAGTAGCAGCCATTGTTTACCTCCAAGGTAGTGCCTGGTGAGATTTCCCCTGTGCGTGATTAAACAATAAAAATTTTGTTCAAAACGCCGTTGATTGATGAAATAAACCAACGAAAGACGCCAGATGTTTTCTAAAAGCAAAACGAAAAGACGCCAGATGTTTCTAAAGCAAAACGAAAAGACGCCAGCTGCTTAACGAAAGACGCCAGGTAAAGCAATGGTTTTCATCTGCAACCAGTGCAAGAACCACTTAGCTTACATTTCACCGATGCCCCGCCACGGTGGTCTAGTGGCTACGGTACTCGGCTGGAGATCCGAAGGTCGCGGGATCGAATCCCGGCCGCGGCGGCTGGATTTCGATGGAGGCGAAATGATGAGGCCCGTGTGCTGTGCGATGTCAGTGCACGTTAAAGAACCCCAGGTGGTCGAAATTTCCGGAGACCTCCACTACGGCGTCTCTCATAATCAGAGCTTGTTTTGGGACGTTAAACCCCACAAAACAACAACAACAACATTTCACCGACCTCAAAGCGGTCATAATGAAAGGACAACGGAAACCAGCAATAAAAGTTTGATAAAACATTTAATCAATCGTTTCACGTCATTTTTATCGGGCGAATTAACGGAAGAAATTTCACGGTTTAACCGATGATTACTTCCAGGAGCTTCGCCCAATCTCATCATCATTCACCTCGTGGATCTGCCGTCAATTTTTTTTCAATGTGCTGGCATTTTTAATGTGAGGCATCTGCAGATAATTTTTGTGCTGTCCTTTAGTGTTTGTGTTTAGCTCTCATGCATCCATGCTTGCTTGCCTTGCCTTATTTCATTATGAATTCATCCGACTATCTCAGGCCTGCTGTTGTTATAATTCCATTCGCCATCCTTTCATGAAGCAAACAACTTTAATGCAGGACAAATTTACTTCGGAGAAACTTTCATTGACATATATTCATTATATTTCATTCCAATCTGTGACAAATGTGAAGAATTACAGAGGTATGGGTTAGTGAATGCTATCTTCACTTAACAATACATAGCTCTTGAGCTGGCTAGCTATAAAAAACGCCCTTCAAAAAAAAAGAAAAACTTTAGTCAGATGTTATTGCTGTTTGCAGGTTCACATATGTCGGCTGTTGCAATTAATTTCTATTACTACTCTCATGTGTTCGAACTTCTTCTGTTTCGACCTTTTTCATTGGTAGCTAACATAATTATACTTGCATAATGAGTTTGGATCGCAGTTGTTTGCAGCACTAATATCACACCATTTAGGGTGCTGCTAGCGTGTGATGAATGCAAAAAATCTGCACATGTCAGTGAGAAGTGTGTAAAGGGAAAATTGGGCTAAAATATGTAATTATCTGCATTCGTTAATGTGTTTATCGGTGAAGACAGGTTTTACAGCCATGGAATGTTGACAAAGACATCTCACAATTTAAATTAGGTGCGGATGTAACTGGGCCCTCTTTTTCTAACATTTTTTTTTATTTGTAGCCTGCATTAGGCACTACCTGGAGTGAGCTGTTTGTTAAATTACTTTAGAAGTGTCACTTATATTGGAGCTGGTAGTACATTTCTGATTCTGTCAACAGAGTGAAGTGCCTAATATTGTTTAAATTTCTGGTGGTTCCACACATGAAGTGAAGTATCTTTTGTTAAGTGATACATGTGCCTGCTTGTTCATAGTTCATACCATGTGGCATATGTGAAAGTATTCACTAACGGGGAAAAATTTGGGCTGTCTGGTAGCCGTCTATACGGTGTGTGTACTTAAACACTGTTGGAATATGAGCATTGATATTGTCATCTTTGTAGTTGCTTCCCAACCTATAGCATGTTTTTCCATTCTTCGTGTGCAGGTCTCTTGTTTTAGTATGTGTGTTGACCAATTGCTGAAAGAAAGCATACTAAATGTTTTTCTAGGTGCACCGTGCAGATGTGCAGTTGTGAGATTTGTGTGTGGGTGCGACGTAGCCTGGTTGCTCATTGAGAGCAGTATTTGATGGCTTGATAACTCTTGGTAGCTTCAGTGTTACTGTATGAAAGCATGGTTCGCTTAATGTCAGGAACATTTCTGTATATTATCACGTTTTTATTGCAGATAATACTGTTGTGATTCATGGAGATGACTGATCTCTTACGGTGCTTGTGATTACAAAGCGTTGAATAGGTAGGGTCCTGTAAGCAGCAATGTCAGTGGCTTCAAACATGCTATGAAGGAACAAACAATGATGTACCCTGTCCCAAGCCACACACACGGAGTGTAGTTCACCAGGTGCCAGTGGCAGTAGGGGCAGTGCCAGCACCTGACCTTGCAGTGCTGGAGGGCCTTTTTAGAGTAGTTGATGGCCAGGTGACATTACATACAACTTATCGAGCTTATACTTTCATGCAAAAAGCTCAGATTTTTCTGTTATTGCGAGATAACTACAATTAATTTTCATTTATTTTAGTTCTTTTAGTTCAAAAGAAATAATCTTTTGTGAATGGCTGGGAGTTCTTTTTGCGCATGTCTACATAGGTGAAAAATTTAGTTAATATGACTATCATCCCTGTGGAGTAGTAAATGTAACGAAAATGCAGTGTTTATCAATGGAAGTCCTTGCATCAGGGTTGATGCCAACATTTGTCTCCTGGGGCCACATTATGACAGCAGTCCTTTAATTTGGGGCAGTGCTGCTCATGTAGCAGAATAATGAATTCCTGTTATATAAATGGCAGATGGCAGAAGAGCTGGTTTGCACACATAAAAATCATCCTGAAATTTACTTTTGTGTGTACATTTCTGTGTTTTACTTTGCTGCTGATTGTTTTACACCTATGGGCAGCGAAGGTTTGCATTATAATTCTTGTCTACACACCTTTGAGTGCATCTGTGTGGTCGTATTGTTCAAAAAGAGTTAATACGTTCATAAATATTTTCGTGCAGGTCAAAATTGGGCATAAAGGACAACACCGATGGAAAATGTTGCCTTGAAGCACGGTACTGGCCCGCTGCTGGAGCTGCCAATCGCAGCTTTACGGGCCAGGCGTGCCGCAGCCTTTCTACAGGTATTGAAAAACTTCCAGCAACACCAGAGAAGGTGGATATGGTTAAAAGTAAGTGAATCATGCTGCACACATTCAACCTGCGTATTGCTACACATACTGATTGCAGCGCACATGCTGTTTAGTTGGGATGTCAGTTTACTAATATGAAAAAAATGGTAGTATCACTTCAGACAGTACAGTGATTGTTCTTCTCAAGTGCTGTTCCTTTTTGGCTTGATGTGGCTCTTTTAATATTTTGCAGGTTGCTGGAGAAATATGTGGAACTTCACCTGAAGTTCTGCCAAAGGATATCCGCATTGCCGCCATAAGGCGGTACTTACGGAGCTTTTTCACCGAAGCAGCACAGCAAAGAAAGTCCGGGTGACTCAAAAAAAAAGAATGTCTCAAGGCAAAATAAATTAATTTTATTAGCCAAATTATCCGCTGCTTTTTGTAAGAAAGGCACTGAAATGCCTGCTTGGCCTTTTAACATATTTAGAACAAATGTGTGGGCCACAATGTCTTCCTTGTGCTTGATTTATTTGGTTTATTTCAGCCATCAATGTTAAGTTTGCTAATGTACCTGCATGAGCAAAAGTAGAATTCCTAATTATGTCCATCCAAGAAGCCCGTGGCTCTCTGCCTCTACCGCTGGCCAGCCACCCAGCTTGCCCACCTACACCCAGCTTGCCCGCCTACACCCAGCTTGCCCGCTTACACCCAACTTGCCCACCTACACCCACCACCACCCAACATGCCCAACACCCACCATCCACCCATCTTACCCAACACCCGGCATCACCCAGCACCACCCACTACATTAATCCACTATAGTGTTTTCCAGCATGCCCAGCATCTGTTTTTTTCCGACAGGGAAGTCTCCAACAGGAGCCCTGCCATCGCTTTCTATCACACCTGGGTAACACGGCCACTTTAGAGAGCCATCATTTTATTTCAGGATGGGCCATCACACAGCGTCAATAGTCGGGCCATTCCTTTCTTTAAGGCCCAGATAGCGTGGGCGCTGTTATAGTGCAATAGTATAGTGAAAATTCTGCTATTACCCTTGTTTGCGTCAATGTTGCCGTAGTGTTACGCGTGGTTTTATGACTTCCGTATTGTCCATTCTGTGAAACTCAATATCCTTCGAAAGGGGGTTTTCAGCTCTCAGTGCACACCTGACAGTGTTTTCCTAAATGTGTGCACATTAAAGGGATACTAAAGGGACACTGAAGGGCAATATTATGTTGAGCAGTATTAGAAGATAATGTTTATGTAACAACCAATTCACCATTCTTGGCGAGAAAATAAGAGTTGTGAGCGTGAAAATGACGAAATTAAGAAATTGCAGCGGCACTCTCAGTCCCTGCGTCTGTTGGCGCTTTTATTATGAAACATCGTCAGCTCATCTTTCATCGGTACTCTTGCCGCTCCAGGATAGACACAAAATCAATTAAATAAGCCTTGACAAGAAACGTTCACTGAGCCACAGTTATTGCCACGTATCACGTCGCGGAGCTCACTGCACCGTATTGTGGGCAGCAGAGATCGTCACGTCAAGTTCTCTTTACGCCGCGGGTGATTCAAACTGAGCGGCAACACTAGGAACTTTAGGTGGCAGTTCTCGACGCCGGAAATAAAAGTATAAAAATAAATAAATAAATAAATAAATAAATAAATAAATAAATAAATAAATAAAACCACTTATTGGCGCAACAGAACGCTGCTAGATTCACAGAGGTAAAAGGTAACAGCACAAAGGCCATGATGGCACATGCGTTCGTGGCACGCGATCGGGTGGGATACCGGGGAAAAGAAAAAAGAAGACCCCGATCGAACAGAAGGCTTCTGACTTCTTCGAGGAACGCTGCGTTTGTTTTGGCTCGCAGAGCACAAGTTAGCTCTCAATAAATACTCCTTTTCCTAATCTACCTGAATTGTTCGTTACAATTCTGGTGGAGGTGCTGGGTACGTGATCTCCAGCCCCATTCGAGTGAGGGAAAGCAGTCCGGAGCCACGCCGACTCGGACCCAACGTGCTTACGCCTGTCCAACAGTGCACAAGCCGTCGTCTACGAGGTGAGCCTCCAGAGTTTCCTCTTTCGCCCGAGCCTGCTACAGTAGCAGTAGGTGCCCGTGGCGTTGACACCGAAATGCCGTCGCCCACCACCGCAGCCCACGTTGTCGTTGATCAGCCGCGGACGCCCGAGCCTTTCCACGGCGATAGTTATGAAGACGCCGAGGACTGGCTACAAGGATTTGAGCGTGTCGCTGGCTGCAATGGCTGGAACGAAGACCAAAAGCTCCAACATGTTTATTTCGTGCTCCGGGACTCTGCGCGAACGTGGTTTGAAAACCACGAAGCAGCCATGCAGTCATGGGATGATTTCCGGCGGGAATTCCTGGACACTGATCCTAGCACAGACCGCAGGGAAAAAGCTGAAGCCGCTCAGCAAGCAAGAAGCCAACGAAACAACGAGAGCGTGGCAATGTACATCGAGGATATGTCGCACTTGTTTCACCGGGCGGACCCAAGCATGAGCGAGGACAAGAAGCTCCGCCATTTGATGCGCGGCGTTAAGCAGGAAATTTTTGCCGGTTTGGTTCGAAGCCCTCCACGCACCGTTGCCGAATTCCGTTCTGAGGCGACAACTATGGAAAAGACATTGCAACAGCGAGCGAGGCTTTTCAACTGAGATGTGACCGTCGCATCTGTGGAGGCCCTGTCAGCAGCATTCGGGAACAGCGCCTTGCGAGAGCTCGTGTGATCCGTGGTCCGGGAGGAGCTCCACATACAACAGCTGCGGAATAGTTCGACATCGGTCTCTTCACTATCAGAAGTGGTTCGGGAAGAATTGCGGCAAGTAGTTCGGGAATAGCAGCCACAAGTGCAGCCACATGTGCAGCCACAAGTGCACCCCAAGCGTCACTACCTATGCAACCCGCTATCTCGTGCGCGGAGGCACTTCAAAGCACTCCTGGGCGTACTTTCGTCGCGGTTGCTTCCTATATGCCCAGGCCTTGATTCTCCCAGCCCCGATATGAGACCAGATTCCGCAAATCTGACATATGGCGCACTCCTGATCGCACCCCGCTGTGCTACCACTGCGGTGAAGCTGGCCACCTTTACCGGATGTGCGAGTACCGTCGAGCGGGACTCCGTGGGTTTGCCGTAAACGCTCCTTGCCCCAGAAACGGTGAACGTCCCTTTGAAATTCAGGAGTACCTATCAAGGCGCCAGGACCCTTACACCTCGCAGCATCATCAGTCTCGTTCAACCACATCACTAAGGTACCGATCACCGAGCCCACGTCGGTCCTCAACCTCCCCAAGGCGAAGTTCCCGAAGCCCTCTGCGGGAAAACTAAAATCGGCGACCTGTGGAGGTGAGGCCGCTGTCGACGCAAGAACAGAACCTCCAGTGCTGATTCCGGAATGTTACGACAGACACGAGGATGAGCGCACAAACGGCGACGTTGCTTCTGACTTACATGTATTTATAGACGGCAACGAAGTTACTGCTTTAGTAGACACAGGCGCAGATTATTCAGTTATGAGCAAAGAACTAGCCCGAAGACTCAGAAAGGTTCTGACCCCATGGAGAGGACCGCAAGTGCGAACAGCAGGAGGACATCTTATTGACCCGGCGGGCAGCTGCGCATGCAGGATTGGAATGCATGGCTTCACGTACGTCGCCAGTTTTATTGTCTTGTCAGAGTGCTCAAGGGATTTAATCATAGGAATGGACTTCTTGCAAGCGAATGGTGCAGTGATTAACTTAAAGGAGTCGTGTGTGTCGTTCTCAACAAAGCACGCCATCGCGACGTTCGAATGTGAAGGAGAATTCGATGCGCTCCAGATTGTAGACGACGACATGACGGTACCTCCGAGATCCAGCATAGCTGTCGCCGTTAGGAACAACGTATTCAGTGACTATGAAGGAATTGCTGACAGCAACACGGGTCTCTTACTCGAAAAAGGGATCTGTGTGGCTAGGGGCCTTGTGCGGTTACAAGATGCGTGCGCTAACGTCTTCCTCATGAATTTCGGACATGAGGTGCAGCATATTGAAAAAGGAACCATCATTGCCCGCCTTAACGATTACGCCCATGTTACAGATTTGAGCTCTTCTACCTCAGAACCACCCAATTCTGACAACGCAGACTCCATACTCGCGTCTTTCAAAATCGAAACAGCATTATTGCCAAACCAGAAGCACCAGGTAGAATGTCTTGTACGTGAGTTCGCCTCTTGTTTTTCAACGTCATCGAAAGTCCAAAGAACACCTATGGCCAAGCACCGGATCATAATAGACGAAGCTATGAGGCCTATTTGCCAGCACCCCTATCGGGTGTCACCGAAAGAGAGGGAGATAATCAGAAACCAAGTAGAAGAAATGCTTAGAGACGACGTAATCCAGCCGTCGGTAAGCTCATGGGCCTCACCTGTGGTGCTAGTAAAGTAAAGGGACCAAACCTTGCGTTTCTGCGTGGATTATCGAAAGCTGAACGCTGTCACAAAGCGAGATGTCTACCCTCTTCCAAGGATCGATGACACCCTTGACAGACTGCGGGATGCGAAGTTCTTCTCATCTCTAGACCTCAAAAGCGGGTATTGGCAGATCGAATTGGACGGAAAAGATCGTGAAAAAACAGCATTCGTCACACCAAATGGATTGTATGAGTTTAAGGTGCTCCCGTTCGGCCTTTGTTCCGCACCTGCTACATTTCAGCGGATGATGGACACTGTGCTGTCCGGGCTAAAATGGCAGTCCTGTCTGGTTTGACGACGTCGTTATTTTTCAACCACCTTCGATCAGCATGTATAACGGCTAAGGACTGTGCTCAAAGCCATCAGTTCAGCAGGGCTAACGATAAAGCCACAAAAATGTCACTTCGGCTTCCACGAACTTCTTTTCCTCGGCCATGTGATTAGCTCTGAAGGCATCCGCCCTGACCCCGAGGAGACTGCAACAGTAGAGAAGTTTCCAAGACCGACAGATGAAAAGGCAATTAGACGCTTCTTAGGCCTGTGTGCGTATTATCGACGCTTCGTCAAAAATTTTTCGCAAATGGCCGAACCACTAACGCGACTGACAAAAGAAGACATGCCTTTCGTCTGGCTAGCTGAAGAAGAGGATGCATTTAATGAGCTACGACGGCGACTCTAAAATCACCCCGTTCTGGCACACTTTGGTGAGGAAGCGCAGACGGACATTCACCCGGACGCAAGCAATTTAAGTCTCGGTGCCGTCCTGGCTCAGTGGCAGAATGGTGAGGAACGAGTGATCGCATACGCTAGCCGCACTCTTTCAAGGGCTGAAACTAACTATACAGCCACTGAAAAAGAATGCCTCGCTGTAATATGGGCCATAGCCAAGTTCCGGCCATACTTATACGTCAGACCGTTTCGAGCCATTAGCGATCACCATTCTTTGTGCTGGCTTGCAAACCTCAAAGATCCTTCTGGGCGACTTGCTAGGTGGAGTTTGCGGCTGCAAGAATACGACATAACGGTCGTGTATAAATCCGGCCGAAAGCACAGTGATGCTGACTGCCCGTCACGCGCACCGATCGAATCTCTTCCTGTGGAAGATGGAGACGAGTTTCCGTTTCTTGGGGTCGTGACGACATCAGAAATGGCCAAGCATCAACGATCCGACGACGATCTATCACTGCTCATCAGATACCTGGTAGGAAACCCCGTCCGTGTTCCACGAGTTCTCACGCGAGGATTGTCGTCGTACGTGCTAAAGAATGGCGTCCTCTACAAAAGAAACTTTCAACACAGCACAGAAAAATTTCTCTTGGTCGTCCCTTCAACCTTACGATCCGAAATTATGGAAGCCTGTCACGATGACCCGTCCGCAGGGCACCCTGGCGTGAGTAGAACGTTCGCTCGAATTCATGCTGAGTACTACTGGCCAAGGTTGTTACATAGTGTACAGCATTATGTGCGGACATGTCGGGATTGACAACGACGCAAAACGCCTCCATTAAGACCCACAGGCCTTCTTCACCCAATAGAACCCCCCAAGACCCCGTTCGAACAAGTAGGAATCGACATGCTTGGTCCGTTCCCGACATCATCGTCGGGGAAAAGACGGATTATAGTAGCGACAGATTATATAACCCGCTACACTGAGACAGCAACTCTGGTCCGGGGAACGGCGATTGAAGTAGCAGAGTTCTTTGTAACAAACATAGTGCTCCGACATGGTGCCTCTAGCGTTGTCATCACGGACCGAGGAACGGCATTCACCACCGATTTGACGCAGTCTATTATGAAACTCACTCACACAAGCCACAGAAAGACGACTGCGTACCACTCACAAACGAATGGCCTGACAGAGCGACTTAACAGAACGCTGAGCGACATGTTGTCGATGTACGTAGACTTGGAGCACACCACATGGGATCAGATACTACCCTACGCAACATTTGCGTATAACACCGCATTACAGGAAACCACTCAGTTGACGCCGTTCCAACTTGTATTTGGCCGTGAGGTTACCACGCCTTTGGATGCCATGCTTCCTGTAAGCGACGCCGCTGAACGTAACCCAGCAATCAGCGACTTCACACAGAGAGCGGAAGAGGCGCGCCAGCTTGCGCGACATCGCATTCGCGAGCGTCAACGCATTGACGCGGACCGATACAACTTGCGGCGTAGGGAAGTCGAGTATGCGCCAGGTGACAGAGTATAGATATGGACTCCCGTACGCACGAGTGGCCTCTCCGAAAAGCTTTTGCGCCGTTATTTCGGCCCCTACCTGAGTACTTCGCCGAATCAGCCCCATAAACTACGAAGTGACACCAGAGGGACAAGCGAGCTCATCCCGACACCGACGTCGCACAGAAATATTGCATGTAGTCAGAATGAAGCCATATTATGAGCGAGAATGAGCATTGTCCAAAGCGCCCCTCTCGCAGGCCAAAAGTTTAATAACGCATCGGGACGATGCGTCTTTGGCGGGGGAATAGTGACGCAGGACAAACTACGTTTGAAAGACGCGCGCAAGTTCACGTTCCAGAGGACAGAGGCGCAGTGGTGCAACAGCACAAAGGCCATGCTGGCACATGCGTTCGTGGCACGCGATCGCGTGGATACCGGGGAAAAGAAAAAAGAAGACGCCGATCGAACAGAAGGCTTCTGACTTCGAGGAACACTGCGTTTGTTTTGACTCGCAGAGCACGAGTTAGCTCTCAATAAATACTCCTTTTCATAATCTACCTGAATTGTTCGTTGCAATATATATATATATATATATATATATATATATATATATATATATATATATATATATATATATATATATATAGTTTGGAAATGGCCATCCACCTTTCCGTAGCACCAAACTACAAAACAAATTTCTCAAGCGCCTCTCTGAGAAATAATGTTTGACAACTCAAAGTCTGCGACATATTCAGGATGCACTTCCTCCCAGATGTCGAATAATTGATCTGTTAGTCCTCCGTTTAGCTCAGATGATAGCGTGGCTCTCTCGCGAATGTGTTCTTGTGGGTTAAAAAAGAAGCATTGCTCACGTAAAGTACATTATTTTTGTTCTTAGGTTGCACGTAGAGGTGAGAAATGTAAATTTTTTTTATCATGAAATACAACGTCAACGCTTTTTATTTTTCAGTGTCGAGCTTGCGCTGCAATTTTTAGACAACCCGATAACTTGAGATTATTATGTTTGCACAGGATTCCGACCTAAACATGCTTTCGTCATATCTCGTCACTACGTGCCTATTGGTTTGATTGATTTCTGGGGCTTAGCGTCCCAAAACAACGACAAGTTTGCGAGAGCCGCAGTAGTGGAAGACTCCGGAAATTTTCAGCCAAACGGGTTCTTCAACGTGCGCTAAGATCGCACAGCACACGGCCTCAGCATTCCGCCTCCATCGAAATGCAGGCACCACAGCCGGGATTCGATACCGCGACCCTCCGATCAGCATCCGAGTTCCACAGCCACTATACTACCATGGTGGGGCTGTGCTGCACGCCTACCTATGCTAAGAGAGTCAGTGTTACTTTACTCAGTGAATACGCTCGCGGCCGTGTGAAAGGGGACTCTAGAGAATCGGTGAATGCTGTGCCCGCACAATTTTATTTGCTTTCGCTCCGCACAGCCTGCAATATTATGCAATGTTCGTGGACAGAGCAAGGTTTAGCTCGAGACCAGCTGCTACGCCGTCTATTCAAAAGCGTGCGACAAACTGTTCTTACGAGGCTTCTGCTGACGGTCTAGTTGAATAAAATTCATTGTCCTTCAGAGAAAAGGCGAAATTATATCGACTGTTGAACGAAAAATGTTCATTTAGTGTCTGTAATTAAAACAAAATTTGTCGGAAGACTGGTAAGCCTAAAGAAAGCACGACGTTTGCAATCTCCCCAACTCCACATTGCAGAAAGGAATAAAGCTATCACTACAGACTGTCTCCCTTGATACACCACATGCCGACAAACTTAAGACCAGTTCACAGCAAACGTGTCCAAATGTTTACAAAGCCTTACTGAGGTTTTTGGTACACGTAAGGATGTGGTGTCGTACGTCAATAAATATTTTTCGGTTGTTAAGACACATTTACAAATAAATGTTCAGCTATACAGCCGCAATCCAGGATGCCATCTACCTGCTTATTAAACACAGAAAAAAAAATGATATTGTGTACTTATATATCACCGTTATTGCTTATTTATACATTCAAACTATCTTCGTGGTAAGTATTGAGCTGGTTTTCATGTGTTTCATTCCTTTTGCACGGTTTTGGTTTAATAAAATTCAAATTGTAATGCAGTGCACATACTCGGTATAGTGTTTCGTTTTTATTGGAAAGTTTCAATCTTCATAGTTTAGTTTCGCTTTAGATATAACCGGCTTTGTTAGCATATTCCTATAGAATTTCACTATTTCCTTATAAACACGAAATAATCATGTTGCGAGCATTGGTTACTGGGCGATGACCTGCTCAGCTGTGTGTGTGTGTGTGTGTGTGTGTGCGTGCGTGCGTGCGTGCGTGCGTGCGTGCAAATCTGCTCCGATTAGCCACTGAATCGAGTGATTCCTCTTATATACTCTTATACTGAAGCTGCACATTAGGGCACGTTGAGTCAATTCCATAAGTAGCGCCATTCCTTACAACCTGCAGCAGCAACCGAGTTCGTTCGCTCGATATTGGTTGAGCAGTGACCCGATACGTGCGCTCACGCTCCTACGGCCAACCGACGTGTTTCAAAAACTGAGGCGGAAAGGGCTCGACCGACGCTTCCGGCTTCAGCTTAATAGCTGCAGCAAAATAGCAGCAGTGAAATGGAAGCACTGCAGGCGTTCTTTATGTGCTCGGCCCCCCTTATATATATTATAGAAGTCTCGGAAAAACACTCAGACGCGAACTGCCCCCCTTTCTACAGCTTCGCTTTAGCGATTAATCTCTGTGAATCAGCATGCATTTTTCATTTTCTTCCTCAGAACCCTCATGAAGAACACTGTCATAGGATGTAGTGACCTCATATCTATTTCGTTTGCAACAGACGCGCTTTATTCGATTACATGAATGTTCCGATCCTGTGCAGAAACTGCGTTCTACCGCGGGCCGACCGCGGTTCTACGCTGAAAGCATTTCCGCGACTGCGGCTTCAGCTGTCGTTCGATGCCCGTAGGACTAAATTCATGAGCCACAGTAAGCATCGGCTCTACACCAAATGGTTTTTGATGATAGTGAACGTAGACTATAGTTGCGCATTTGGTCGAGGCTGCAAGCTTAAGGGAGTCTGCCGTTTCAAGAGCTTTGTTTACGACTAGGTATTATGTGGTTTGGAAATGAGGCTTGTAAATCATAACCCTGTTCTCTCAGACTTACTTACACTGCTTTGTAGATAGCCATGTTTGTGGTTTTAAGGGAGCATATTGCTTTTTTTTTGTGGCCCAAACGCTGCCTTTACTGGAGTCACGTTCAAATACGTGATTTTGTAAGCTCACTATGCAACTGAGGCTGCCTCAATGTAACGTTGCTCGTTGTCAGCGATTGCGCACTGCATTGCAATGCTGCGCATTGTACGGATATTGTGAATATAGCATACGCTACTCTCTTGGAAGATCATTTTCATCAGCATTCATTTTCACTTGGTAGATACTTTCGTTTGTGTTTTGAAGCTTGCCCCGCTACATCACTTGGTGTCTTAGGTATAATTTTCAGCTTTCATATTTGGATTCTTCGGTTTGTATGCGATCTTATGTGATGTTATTAAATGCGAAGGCATTTATTTGCGAGCTTTAGCGACATTGACCGTATCTATCTATCTATCTATCTATCTATCTATCTATCTATCTATCTATCTATCTATCTATCTATCTATCTATCTATCTATCTATCTAGCCGCCTACGTCTAGTTGCTTTCCTGGTTGTCTCGTTCGCCCGATATACACCAAAAATTGCATGGTATGGTACCAATGTCTGACGAACATGTATGATTGGTATTTGCATCACTACAATGATATACTCGTCATAAACGTCACGATTAACGATGCCGCAATCAAGTGTGGCTCATACCCGTAGTGCTCGGCCAGTGATATTCGTGTATGCGCTACGGGCGTTTGAATTTTACGCAGGCCACGTCAATCTCGGGACAACTAAAACAGACATTTAACATATCATTAGAACACACTCAAAAACAACAAATGCAGGCCACTCACCGTAGCACAGGACTGAAATGTACGCATACCAAGCACACAGAAACGCGGTGGAATCTCGGAAGGCAATCAATCAAGCGCCAGGTAGGTATCGAACCCGGGACCCCGAAGAGCCAAGCAAGCATGCTACCTACGGCGGCTCGTCCGACATGGCTCCTCCCCCACGTGAAGCGCTCTTCTAATGTGTGTTAAGCAATTAGCTATATAATAAACGACACGTATGTCCTGCTATCACTCAGCGTGCGTTTGTCCAACTTGGCTCGATCCCGCAGGAACACTTCAACGAGCGAGGCTCATGATACGCACACTAGCGCACGTAGGCTGCATTCCTCTTCGACAAAACAGGTGTCTGTGCTGTTCACTAGCTTAACTGAGTGCCAACGTTATGTCCTACCATGACTTGCCATTCAGTAGCCAAAGTACTCTCGAGTTTCTCGGTCAGCCCATGTTAAGCACACACCTACTCAGGAAGTTTGCACCAGCAGCGTCCATTCTATTCGCTACACTTCTCTGAGTGTATAACGATTCCTCATAGGCAATGTCCCGTTGACTGCTTCGCATGACAATGCTTTCCACATTGCGCGGGACCTGCAGGATATTTAAATGCCCTGAACATACTGCATAATATTGATTTAAAGCAGCTACCACACAGTCATCCATTGTTCTGTATGTGTTCTTATAAGAGGAGATGCTGTCCTTTGTGTCAAAAGATCAACATAGTCGTTTGGCTGTTGATTATTTTGTGCCCATTCGAGTGCAGTTTATGCAATTCTCTGGTCGTTGGAAGTTCCAGATGTGTTGAAAGCAGTTCTAACTTTTGTAGTCTATTCTTGAATATTTGTGACCTTGTTTTCCTCATTTTGTCATTCTCTTTTTTCTCCAGCTTGCGCCGGTTGCTTTTTCAATAAATGTTGGGTGGCACTGTTTCGACGTCATGTAGTTTGGCACAAGGGCCTCCTTGTTAGGCCGCTTCCAAAGAAACTGTCCTTCATTGTAGAAGACTTGCATCATACGATGGGCGACATATTCTGCATTCATTTTCTAAGTATGGCCACTAATTGTTGTTTAAATGGTAAGCCTGATGAATCCCTTACAGACAACTGTGTGTCTACCTCACTGTACTATTATGGCCTCTTGCATTCAATACTGATGCTTTCACCCACCAGCAAAATATGAGCTCCAGGCATGTGCTACATCAGGACTTCTGCACGACCCCCCCCCCCCTCTGGAGCACCGAAAAGCTCATGGTACGGCTAGTACCACAAAGCAGCCATGGCTCCCGCGAATAAGGCGTGCCTCCCAAAATTCTTATACCATCTACACCCCTAGAACCACATAGTAAATGCTTAGATGACACAAAATGCCTTTAGGGCATTTGCACCTCTGAGGCATTAACTCTATGGTAAGATTTTTTAAACCTATAAGTTCTGAGGAAAGTAACCGCGCCAAAATATTTTGCGGGCACAATTCCATTCCTTTTACATTCGAATTGGTGATGACGTATTAGGAACAGCAATTTGATTTTGATAACATCTCTTCTGTCGTGAATTTTGTCATTTTACCTTCAATATCACAAGAGAAAGTCAATATGAAAGCTTCGTGTTACTTTCATCCTTGGAACCCGCGCCAACATTTTCAGGAGATGGGGTCACAAACCACGTTCCCTGTTCTTGCGTTTTGTCGGCACAGTGGCTCAGTCAGAGTTTTTCAAACACGCCATGTTAAGTCTCATGATTCTTTATAACGCAATATACATCTCTCTTACGCATAAATAGTTATGCACGACTTAAGAGACCCTGTGAAAAATATATAACGTCACACATATTAGTGAGGGAACATCCGACGAGGTGTGGCCAGTTTTATTTTCTTTTTGAGGTTTTACTAGATTACCAAGCGTATTCGCCTCGCGAGAGTGGTGCTTTTGGTAGTGTGAAAAAGGTAACTTATTGACACCGCAGAAATGGCAATTCACTTCAGTGTCTTAAGAACATAAGGGAAAGGGCGTGTGTTTCCGTTTTGTCTTTGGCGCCGCACAAGTTATCTGCGTTGTGCGCTAGGACCCGTCCAGTGAACACCCCGGCAAGACAAAGAACAGTACAAAATGTCACTAATAACTGATAAGGTTTCCCGTACCAAAACCACGATGTGGTTACAAAGCACGCCCCGTAGCGGAGGTCTTCGGGCTAAATTTGACACCCCTGGGGTTCTCTAACGTGTGCCTAAATTTATGTACTCGGGTGTTTTTTTTTGTGTTTCGTCCTCATCGAAATGCCGCCACCGTGACCATGGATTCGAACCCATGACCTCAAGCTTCGCAAGCCGAAACCTAGCTGCTCATCTAGCACAGCGGTTGAGAAGGAAATTGGTCGACTGCACAAGTTAACTGAGACTTTCCTTGTGACACGCTATTATCAATGCGAATGCGTTCCACTTTTTGTAAAAAGGCAGAATTTCTAGCCAGACAGGAACATGGCAGTACGCTTGTATCAAGCGTACCGTTTTCTGCTGTTACAAACTTCCGATCTGGACCGACGAATGCACATGCGTTGTAGGCGAGGGAGGAATGCATGCATTGCATTGCACGGCCACAAAAGTTAATCACTTGTTGATTTTCAGCAAAACTTTCTCCTTTTTTTTTTAAATGCGAGGCATTTAAGTCTATTTTAATTCGTGTGTCCGTGTCTCAAAATTATCGTCATCATTAGTTCTTGTCCCCAAGTGTGCGCGTGCGCTTCTTATATACAATGCCTAATGTGCGGTGTTCGCACGCAAGCTTCTTTCTTCGCTTGGCGCATTACCTCAGCCCACTACTACAGTGGTAAAACTGCAGCTGGCGGGCGCGCATGTTCCGGCTGAAGAAAAAGAAGGCAGTGTGCGTCAATTTTTCAGGTGCACAGCGTCTCGCAAAGCTATGCGTCTGCGTATAGTGCAAAGGGGTGGGACGGCGTCAAGCCGAGGCTACGCGTTCCGCGTCTGGCAGCGTCTGTGATTCGACGCGAACGTCTTGACATTGGGCTCTGCGCGAAACATTGAGAATCATTGATTGATTGATTGATTGATTGATTGATTGATTGATTGATTGATTGATTTATGGGGTTTACGTCCCAAAATCAGCTCTGATTATGAGAAACACCGTAGTGGAGGTGTCCGGAAATTCCGACCACCTGGGGTTCTTTAACGTGCACTAACATCACACAGCCCACGGGCCTCAACATTTCGCCTCCATCAAAATGCAGCCGCGATCTTCGGATGAGCAGCCGAGTGCCATAACCACTAGACCACCGTGGCGGGGCGAAACATTGAGAAACGTTCACTGGGCGTCGCAGTGTTTTCCTAGGCGTTTCCAGAAGCCTCGCACCATGATGAAAGGCGGGTGTGCTGGAGACAAACCTAGACCAGCTAAGTGTCCATGAGCTTCCCTGCTTCGCTAGCCTTGCGCCACTAGTGAAAGCTTCACTTTCTTTCTTGATCACAATGTGAAACTCTTAAACTGAACACGCTAAAGAGTTTCCTGGGAGAAGCCTGCCTATGGCATAATCTTGTTTCTTTTTTGTTAGGGCTTTGTGCTAATCCTGATATCCTGCACAAGCTAGGGGGGTGTGCGACGTTACTTTTTCATGTCTTCTTGTAAAGAATGTCCCTTAAGATTCAGAGCTGGTACTCATCGTCATTTTATATTATGTGGCTGTTGCTGCGCTGATCATATCAGGAAAATGCGACACCCGAAAATCGTGCAACCTAAATTTTGCAATAACGTTGCTAGTTAAGAGTCCTGCACGTCAGCCCGTCAGAATATATAAATTCCAACACTTGGGCAACCGTCAATATTTGATAAAAACACATAACTGCAGCTTTGATCGCCACCATTAGGAATTTGTTTTGTAGTGCACGTAGTGTATACCTCAACTGTATCTTTCCGGTTGTGCACCAACAAAATACGCGGGCATCGAGTTCAAGTTCACAATGACGCATATATTTCGTGAAGAGCAATAATGGTAGTCCTATATTTTTCGTGGACTCGGTCATTCATTCCATATAGGAAAGTCAACTTTGAGCGACACACTTTCAGTTACCGAACGCAAGCTGTTGCGCAGTAGTACAGCGGATGACGCGGCTAGCTTCCAAAGCACCGCCGCCGACACAAGGCCAAGACATTAATTTCCGGTGGTGGCGATGGTGAGCGAATGTTTGTTTTTCCTCACAATGGGAGGCAGTGAAACTAGCGATGAAGTCTTCGTTTCAAAACGCGGGCGTGTAGTCGGCGAGCCAGACACGCCAAGTGCTAGTTTCATCATTTATTTGATACTGCAGTCAGGTATACTAAGCTAGTGCTCGTATAGTGTGGAAAAAGATATATGGTCAGCCGTCAGTGCCATGTGATGCTCTTCCGCTATTTAGGAAATTTTCATTCAGCTGTTTCTCCGCCGATACTGCAGCTTTATGTAAGGAGGATACACATTACGCCTCCGGATTGTATTATACGATTTCATTTTCTCAAAGCTACAAGTCATAGTGTTGAAACACCAGTTGCAACACTACGAAATGTAATATCAATGATGCAGCGAGTATGTGTACAGGCCGTTGCTGGCGGCGAAAGAAAAATAACCTCGTGAACTTCGGCGTAGCACAACGTCATTAACGATTACACAAGAGCTAATTCCCCGTGCCTCAGGCTATTTAAGAATTAAACGTGACGAATCACTGGGAAGGATATACAAAAAAAGCAGAAATGACGTTCGACAAGTTTTCAAAGCTAATGAGTAGGAAAGCAACTTTAGTGGGAAGAAAGAGCCGAGGCGAGAATCGTCCAAGGCGAGCGGCCTCTCTAGACCAGGATGCCGTGAGCCTCAGCTCACGGCTTGGTCGTGTTCACCAGACTTCTCAATTAGGCTTAGCACTGCCCTATGCTAACAGGTGGCATCAACAGGTTAGCTTCGCAGCCCTACACCATATGGAATAGGGTATTCGCTGCGGAGCAGGAGGTACAATTACGTCAGTAGCTTTCGGGATACATGGAGTGCAGGATCGTTCTGTGAGGGAATGTGCTGGTCTGGACTTTCTGGAACATCATCGTCTGTTCTCTTGTGAGTTTCGAATGCGGGTATGAGTAAGCCCTCTTCTACCGAGTTTGTGGTGGCTTATAATGTTTGTATATTTCTTCGGGATGCTTTAGCATGGGTCAGAAAGGGCTTGTGGATTTGGTGGGATAGCCAAGAGTATGTGACATCTGGCTGCGTCATGAGCCGCTACATTGCGCCCCGGGGATACATGCCCAGGTGCCCAAACAATGTATACATATCTTGAACCTGCTCTTGCTCTTTCGGGATATCCAATGTTTGTTTTGAAATGCGGCCTATTTGTTAGTCTCGGCATATTTTATTTATTTTTTATTTGTTTAACAATACCATCAACCCTCTTTCGAGGGTCCTTACAGAGAGGCTAACATAAAGGAAAAGAGCATTCATAAATGCATAAAACACCAAGTTCAAGTGGCACACTATTAAAGATATTTTTCCAAAGTCAGTTGAAAATTAGACAAATAATGTTGTTCCAGAACACACACTGGCAATATATTCCACATTTCAATTGCACTAGTAAAGAAGGGGTGCCTGAACGTATCAGTGTGAGCGCTGTGCGCTTGGATTTGCCGATTATGCTTAGTTCTGGAGCTTTGTTTACCAGGTGCCAGTATTTATGCTTCTTTGCTAATATTTCCTTGGACTTGGATTATCTGCAATAGTGTTTTCAAGCGATCTCTTCTTTCTTTGCCTGCGCGTTTCTAACACGTGCAGATCAGAAGAACGAAGCATTTCAGTAACTGAATCAGACCTTCGATAGCGGGAGCATATAAATCGCACTGCGTACCTCTGAATGTCTCCTAATTGTTTCTTCAGGTAATTTTGGTCAGGACTCCATACTGTTCGCTAATCTGCATTAACGGTGATACAATTCCTCCTTCCGTTTACCTGTCGTGGCTGCCAGGGCTATCAACATTTCCTCAGCGGACTCTTTGTCTGCTGTTTCTACTGAGGCCACCTCTGTCTCTTCACCTTGGCCGTGAAACACACTGACAGTGTGAACCACTGTAGTTCTGTGTTTCGCCTCGCCGGTGTAACGGACTTCACCCGGTCCTGGCCTTTAGTAGTCCTTGCGTAATGCATTTACCTTCGATTGCCTTATTTGTAGTCGGCGTGCATGTTTCTTGGTAACAATTTTCTCCCTCAAGGGTCGACATCGGAGTACGTTGCTTACTGTTGCGAGTGGGTATCCTACCCTTCGTAGCGGGTCTCTGCCGATACTTTTAAGCTTTAGGCGCTCTGTCTTACTTGTTTTGTGCGCCTCGGCTAGGTGCTCCCATGTATTGTGAACGCCGAGCTGCCGTACTTCTTTGCGGGCGTCAAAGGGGAAGCCCCAGGGCGAGCTTGTAGGTTTTCCATATAAGCGTTCTGTCCCTCTCACCGTTCTTGAGACATAGATTTAGGGTGTACCGCAGGTAAATCTGCTTATATAAGGGCGTTAATTAGGCTAAGTGTCTCTTGCTCCTACGGTTCGTGTTTTCCGTCTCGTACACTTCACAACAGGTGTGTCACTTGAGTTACCATCTGGTCGAACTCTTGAACAGTGGCGAGACCGGCACTGTTCAACGTCTCGCCGTTACGAAGTACGTCCCCCTCGGGTATAATGATTCCATGGCTCCATTTAAGACCAATATCGGACGCGGTGTCTTTAAGTGCGAATGCACTTTATAAGCGACCCTGAATCCGCCGTCCCATAGCAACGGCGCGAGGAGCGGAGAGGAGCGTCTGTAGCAACGGCGCAGCGACGTCACACCCCACGTGACTGCGCGCGCTCCGCCTCCTCACCGCGGTTTGCGCGGGCGCACCGCTCTCCGCGGCGTGACGTCACGGCGCGCTGTGCAGCTGGCGTCGCTGTGCAGCTGTGTGTGTGGCGCCGGCGCGTCAGTCCGTATATAAACGTCCGCCGGCTGCCGCTCGCTCTCTTCTCGCTCGGCTCCGCGGTCGGTGAAGTCTTTCGCAGTATGGATCCATCGCAGGTTGGATCCATCGCGGTAGGAGTTTCCGACCACGATCAACGGTGGCTTCATAGACTTGGCGTTCAGTAGGAACTGTACGGTCCGCGCCGTCTTGCCGGATCCGCTCACCGTACATTTCTCGGATCACAAAGCGCTGGTACTAACCGTGAGCTACAACGATAACACCAATAGGTGCTGATCTGTAGCGACGTGTGTAGAGTGTGTGTGTGTGTGACGTGCTCGGCGATGTGTGCATTTATGCATCTACGAAATTGCGAGGTGTAAATAAATAATACTTCGTGTATAAATGTGTGTGTGTGTACAATGCATCATGACAACACTTTAAATTCATTAATTACACCTTAATCATAACTTTACTCCCCCTCATAGCATCACCCCGTGCATTCGCACTTAACCATGTTCACCCTCGGGGAAATGCTTTCTTTTTTTAGGGAGGCCGTCCTCTTGTCGTTCTTTTCATGGTTAAAAGCTGGGACTTTTCTGGGACGCATGAGAAAGCACCGGTGTGTAAGTAACGCTCATTCATGTCAATGGCTTCTTACAGAGCAGCTTGTGCGCTCACAGATACTATGTAAGTCCACAAGGTTAGCCCATCTGCCTACATTGCCTGTCGAATACCCTTCATGCTATTCAAAACGTCTCGTAGTCGCCTCATTGCTATATTGAACAGCAAGGGGGGGAGGGGGGGAAGCGACTCCTGTGGGGTTGCCCAGTGCGGCAAAGCGATCGCATTGGTCATGATGCTTTCCATGGCTACGAATTATTGAATGATAACTTATAAAACCCTTCTCTCTCAACAACAGTGTCACAGCAATCCCTGCTCCTTTGTTTCGTAGAAATGCTTCGACATAGCGTGCTCGTAAATAAAGTTCCGAACTCCTAAACTACCAAGAGCACCTCAAGACACAAAGAAAAAAAGATCGAGAGAACACTGCTATACAAACCAGCAGCCCAATCGACTGTAGCGCATCGAGTGCCTGACGGACAAAACTGAACACAACCTTCGGGGTTGGTTTTAGGCAGAAGCAGTTCAAAAGCCGGGTGGTGTTGCGCCTCCCCGCTGCAGGCTTTAGCACTAGTACTAATATGATGCTCTTTATTTTAGGGTACACCTCTATTGCGCCCGATCACCCGCTCGCGCTTTTCGCGTCGTCCTGGTCAGCGTAACCGACGGAACAATTTGCGCAGGAAGCGAAGAAAGAAAGCGAACGCAGCGAAGACTAAATGCCAGTGATAGCGAAGAGAGTGACATAAGGAAAATGGAGGGACGTACAGCCCAAGATTGATGCGGAAAGTGCAGGAATGGAGTAGCGATTAAGGAAACATTGTGCAACGGAAGATAAGGTAGGTTATAGCGAATATAACTCTAGGAAAGCAGCAGATTGGCGTGCGTTTGGGCTAGTTATAGCCTGCACAGCGAAATATTGCCGCCCCTCTGAGACCGTGGAGGCGGTCGAACAGCGAAGCTGTGTTTGCACTGGCACCATCCGTTCTTCGTTCATCCTTTCTTTCTTTGTCTGAGACTGCTTGACCTGCTACCCTAATTGTGCAATGTTCTCTCATTATTTTTCTTCTAACTTTTCTACCTGCCCTTCCCCAATGCAGGGTAGCAAACTGGATTGCTTTTCTATAAGTAGCCTCCGCGCGTTTCTCAATCTCTCTCTCTCACACACACACACTCTCTTCGGACTAATGTCGAGTTTCGGTTTACTAACGTGCCCCTCAACTTAACCGCTAGTGCATTTCTTTCTTTTTGCACATTTTGGCGCTATAGAACTGCATGCTGTGGATGCGGGGATCAAACCCGCAACTTTACGGTAAACGCACAAACACTCGCCTGCGCTATCCGCATGGCTTAAAGTTTTCTGCATCTCACACCGTTTTGCAATGCCTCTTGGATAGGCTCACTTGGCTAGCGTAACACTAAGCAGCACGTATACGACAGCGCCGTCACGGGGTCGACCAAGGGCAGCTTCTTCGAGCCACGCGTTGCCGTTTTCGAGATTTTTTTTCTGAACAATGAGCTAAGCAACTGGTCCAAGTGCCTCGCAGGCCACTCCTGCTGAACGAGCACAGACAAATCAGAAATTTTCACTGTCAAAAATGGACCCGCGAGTGCACGCCGCCGTACAGCAGACGCTATACTATAAGCGCTGCCGCCCGTGGAATCCATACGTTCGCATATCGCTCATTCAACGTGCCTAAAGAACTGCACCGAAATTTTGCATTAGCGAGTATCATGTTCTTCCTTCATTTTCTTTAAATATCATACTGTCCACGGTGTGGTGTCGACGTTCTATTTTTACGATTGATGGTCCTGTCTTGGGGAAAGTTTTAATGTCATTTGTACCTATAATGACATTTGAGTTTAGTATGGCTGTGGATTGTGAAGAGCGACTGCGCTTTATTAGCGAACATCCAGAAAGAGACATTCCCATGTCTTTCCCGTTTTCGATTACTTTCACCGCACAGCTAGGTAATCTCCCAAGTAAATGTAACTGGTCCGGTTTCTCGTTCGGCGATCCCTCTCATATTGCGTGAGCGTGTCCTAACCACGCTAAACCAGCCTCATACTTTATGATTAGCCATCAGTGGGAGTCCGTGCTCCTCAGCCCAGACTCGAAGGCCGAGGTCTTCAGGATCCACTTGCCGAAGAGGCCGCCGCAGGTCAAGTTCTTAAAGTCACGTAGTTGCGAGACCACCGTTGCAGAACCTCGAGCGATTTGTCCTCCTACTCCTCGAAGCTGCACCCTGTGCAACATTGCATTCTGGAAAATAAACGTTAGGAGGCTTGTGCAATGAAAAAAATTGTTCTTATTCTTTAAAGCAATGAAGGCGGCACGGACATTTTGTGCAATAAAATAGCTAGAGGTCACTCTACGCTGTGAAGATTAATCACTAGTGAAGCTTCACGTAAACTATATTCGCACAAGGTTAATGCGAAAGGTATGCGGCCGTGTATAAAAAGACAAGTAAATGCTATTAACCAGACGTGTACTTGAAGTTTAGAAACGACACATATAACAACTATGGTGATCAGTGTGGTACACAGTCAGGTTTTCCGTTGCCACTTCGGAGCGATTCTCATCTAAGGCTCAATGTATGCACGACCCATGTGCATTGATTAGGTGAATTTGATTAGTAAAACACATGAGCATACATATAGCACATACTGTCCCACTACAAACTCCAAGAATCATTTCATCTCGCATTTTTGAAATGTCATTGCAGGCTCCTTCAACGAGGAAGTGAGAGCGCGTACTCGATATCAGTTTTCGATGTATTGGGAGAAATGTACACAGTGAAGATTGAGATTCTATATTCAGTCTTCACGCCGCACACACCTCTGCAGTATCTTCAGTGTGACTGAAGTGCACGTGCTTTAAAACATGTGTCAACCCTAGAATAGATAGCAGTAGCGTCTGCTGTCGCAAGAGTCGCTATGAAGGGTGCAATTATACTTAAACGTAGACAGCACCGTCAAGATAGCAGATCACGAAACCGAAATACTGCTTCCCGACATTGGAGCTTCCAACCCGTTTGACAGTCTAACCCAGTGCTTAGGTGTTCGAACACGGAACGTTCGGCAGTCGAACATCATGTCAGTGTTATTTGAGATAGGCTGTAGCTGTTAGCATTCAGTCGCGTGTGGCTCATGCCAGCATTGTACGCAATGTTTTTCGCTTGTCTACGGACACGAAGAAATGGGATTAACGAGTCATATGCAGCTTCGCATGCAGTAGAAGCCACCTTTTCGATAGTATTTGGCACGATCGTGCACCTCAGTAGCTGACGTATGAAGCTCCATCGCATAGGATTTGCTGGAAAATATGAAATGTAACCTTAGTATACAAACCTGACGGGGAAAATACGTGAATACGTCAAAGGTGCGAAAGTGTGGAAATGTCAGAATTACTAAACCAGGCAGTTTTACAAATGTCGCGTAGGGAGCTGTGACGCGACAAGAGATTCTGCGACGTCGACAACGTTTCGTAATAATGTCTAAGCATTTCTCCCTTACCAGACTCTTTTAGGGGCGAAGCTCCTTATGCCATGGGTCTGTCCATCCTCCGTTTGTAGTAGCCACCTCTAGTTCGTGAAGTGCTCACTAGATGGCGTGATGGCGCTGTGGTGCTCGCTTCATTCAGATGTATGGGAACGCGTAGTATGGGAGTCCGTCCGTCCGTCCGTCTGTCTGTCTGTCTGTCTGTCCGTCCGTCCGTGTATATCCTGTACGTGCGCGTATCTCCTGTACGGGTGTGCGGGGAACACCGAGGTGTGGACGCTGTAGTCCTGTGTGCATGTGTATGTGGGCACTGCATTGTGGTCCTACTCAGGCAAACGCGAAAGAGCGACGTGTGTGCGACGACGAATTAGTGGGTAGTGTCTGCTAAACGAGCGAACTGCGCTCAGCGCGGCAACGAAGTATTTTGAGGATATCCCTCTCTACGTGCTGTATTTCATTCTTTTCTAATTAATGGTGTGTGGCTGTCTGTTTAGTGGGTGGATTGTTCAGGCTCATTTTGGCATCCATTCGTGCTAGGTGATTCTCCTTTTATTCTGTCCGCTGAGCTTCTGTACCCGCTACTCGGTAATCTCGCTTGATTTGCTGTTTAGTAAAACCACATTTTGTTGATAGTGATTCTTGATGCACGTTCGCCCCGACACGGTGGTCTAGTGATTATGGCACTCGGCTGCTGATCCGAAGGTCGTGGGATCGAATCCCGGCCGCGGCGGCTGCATTTTGATGGAGGCGAAATGTTGAAGCCCGTGTACTGTGCGATGTCAGTGCACGTTAAAGAATCCCAGGTGGTCGAAATTTCCGGAGCCCTCCGCTATGGCGTCTCTCACAATTAGAACTGGTTTTGGGACGTCAAACCTCACAAATAAATTGATGCACGCTAACAATTGCGGCTCATCGCGTACACCTACCCTCGATGCTCTGCTGCAATAGTTGAACAGAATTGTTCGCTTCGTTGTCCATAAATGACTTGTTGTGCACCGCTTATAAAACCGGGAATATCGCTGAAGCGGCTCTAGCAGTGTGGGATAAGGACCGCTAAGTTACCTCCGCGACCTTCGGTGTCCTTCCACAGCGATAGCTGGGGAGAAGCTTCAGCCCGGCGCCAGTTGTGGAGCGCAAGCGACACAAGAACCCGTGCTCGTTGCAGATGTTTATAGGATATAGGCGATCCGTAATTATATTCCGCGATAGTCAAACGTAAGCATGCCTCGCCACGGTGGTCTAGTGGCTATGGTATTCGGCTGCTGATCCGAGGGTCGCGGTATCGAATCCCGGCCGCAGCGGCTGCATTTCGATGGAGGCGTAATGTCGAGGCCTATGTATATGTCCATGCACGTTAAAGAACCCCAGGTGGTCAAAATTTCCGAAGCCCTCCACTAGAGCGTCTCTCATAACCAGAGCTGGTTTGGGGACGTTAAACCCCACAAATCAATCAATCACACGTAAGCGTATGCTGTCCCGCTCGGTAATTCGTCAAGCCGGTCCTCATTTTAAACCAACTCCGTAACGTTGTCGTCCATGCCTGCCATTTTGTTTGCTTATATACAAGTGAACGTCGAGGTAGGTCGGGGGCTACCTTAAAGGGGTCTTGAAAAGAATTTGGAGATGCCCGGTTGTAATTTTCGCTGCTTCATCATGTAATCGACAAGCCGATTCCGAAATATTTCGGCGAAATATTCAGTGTACATTCAATAACGCCCGTTTTAAAACCCAGCTTTGTTGCGCTCCCGAAACGACTATGCGACACTACCGGCCGGCATGGTACTATTCGGTGACGTTGCAGTAAGATATTTTTAAGTCCAAAGGCATAGTGAACTCGCGTTTGCTCTAAAAGAATCAATTTGCTTGAAAGCTAGAAAGAAAGAAAATACTTAGAAACCGTGCGGTGCCGCCATTCGGAAGCAAAGCTGCAGCACGGTTTGTTATCACGTGGCCTCCGAGGGTGCGCCAATCTCGGAGGTATGGCGGCTACTAACATGACGTCATCTGAAGAGTTGAGGGGAACGCGCGTAGTGAAACCGCAACCGCGTTTTTTATCGCTCTAAATCAACGCACATGGTGCAACGGAACAATGCATATTGTTCATTAGAGGGTCTGGATCCCGAATATGCACTTAGTACAAAATGTTCAGGAAACGTTTCACGAACCCTTTAAGGAAGGTGTAATCACGGCGGCGATAAGTACAAGAAAAGTTCTGCTGTAATTACACGGTTGGCTCTTGAAACGCGCTAAGGGTCACTTTACGGGCTACTTGAGTCCCAAGCTCCGGGAAGGCAGTCCCTGCGAATCAATATTGGGAGGTAAATTTGGCCAATGACGAAGCTCCCTAACGCCAATTTCAGTTTTAGAACTTAGAACATCTAATACCTTCTCACTTGACAAATTTCCTGGCCCATTCGACCCCGAAGTGTTTGCCAGCACGGATTTCGCGAAGAAACTTGTATTGCTCAGAAATTCGTGCAGTTTTTTCGTGGTTTTCCTCTCTTCAAACTTCACCACCTTATTATTGAATTTAATCCGCCTGAATCAAATAAATATTTGTCGTTTAACTGTGGTCAATATGTGGCCGCTACGGCTCTTTATCCACATACAACACTGCTGTATCACACAAGGGTATTTTCTGGGTCATTTGCCTTTTTTCTTTACATTAACAGCCTTCATATTGGCCTCTGTTCTTCAATGTGCGGCTTTTTGCGAAATGTTATGAATTTTCTCGACCTCCAGCGTCGTCTATTTGTGTGAGGCATCATGGCAATACTACAGCTAAATGCAGAAGTATGCGCGTTTGTTTACACGCTTCTACAAGCTGTTCACGAACACGTGCAAATCAACACATTAAACTTTTCTTCCCTTCCCGCCATCTTCATTAGCATTTCCTTACCATGTGCCAACTCATTATGAGCACCTTGAAATTCTCGCCTCCTCAGATCTCTACGAAATTGTGATCCCTAATTTGCGACCAACAACGCTAACTGCACGATCAGTTATCCACGTCGAATTTTTCTCACGATATCATCTTCCCCGAGGTTGACATTCTAAAACATTTGTCTGAATTCTAACCGGTAGTTACGCAGTCGTCATGTGGGATCCCAGTCGCCCAAACCTGGTTTTAACTCTCGAGGACCTTCGCAATTTCATAGCACGTTTCGCCTTATCAAATCATTCAACTCATTTTAATACCATGAGCAACAAAACACTCAACTTCTCTCGCCTGTCCCTCCGCCGTAACCTTCGTATTTCCCCCATCATCCTTTTTTAATGATATCTATTATCACGACAGTTTTTCAAAGAACGTACCTCTTGCCATTATCATTGCACATCAGATCAGACGATCATCGCTACAACGCGGCCTTATCATTTTCGCGCGCAAACTTGCGTAACCACCACTCCGCCACCACTCCGCCACCACTGTTGTCATAACGAATGTTCCCCAATGAAAGGTCATTTTGCTAATTTTCTCGAAGAAGTTCTCGTAACGATACTGTCATGTTTTATTACATTTTACCCTATTCTTTCCGTAGTGCCTTTGCACAAAAAAAGGAAAGATAGCACACTATATATATATATATATATATATATATATATATATATATATATATACAGGGTGTCCCAGTTATCATTAGCCAGGGTTTAAAAATATGCCGATGGACCCTAAGACAACGCGACCAAATGCATTTTTCCTACTATGGTATGGAGTGAGTCAGACCATTTTTGTGTTCCACTTAATTGGTTAATTAGGAGAGATTAATTAATTAATTTCGGAAGCAATAAAGTTAGGTAAATAATTCCTATGGAAAACTTGTAGAGTGGTCTGTCACGTGACAGACCACTCTACCACGTGACATCGCGGTTTGCGCGCCGCGATGTCACGTGGTATTTTTTGTATTTCGCGGGCATCTGCAGCAAGCTGGAAAACACTAATTACGAATAGATAGAAAGTTGGAAACTTTTTAATTGGGCATTTGACAGACCACTCTACAAGTTTTCCATAGCTATTATTTACCTAACTTTATTGCTTCCGAAATTAATTAATTAATCTCGCCTAAATAACCAATTAAGTGGAACACAAAAAATAATCTCTCTCTCTCTCTCTCTCTCTCTATATATATATATATATATATATATATATATATATATATATATATCACTGTTTGCCGCAAAGAGATACCACGGCCACGGCACTGTATACGTCACTGCCAGACGTGATCCGGAGTTGAAATCCTGCAGCAGGATGCCAAAGCTTTGTTGCAATCGGCGTTGGTCGAGCGCCCGAACTAGACATGGAGAAGTGTGTTATACGGATAGGGTGCGATATATTAGGGAGTTTTAGAACTGAGTACGCATGCTCTGGGTTCATTCGGTAAGCACGCTATTTCCGAGAAATAACGTACATGTACGTACCCAAGGTCTTGGCGTATACGACACAGCCGTAGTGGAGTAAAACGCAAAGCTTTTGGGCATCCCATTCTAAAACTACCCAAATGTACATAAGGCTACATAACCCTTTTGTCGCGTTGCCACAATCATCCTGGAGTACGGACTAGTACTGGACCGTCAGTAATATCACAAGGGCTGTGCCGAAATTATATGTACCGAAATCGTATCACATGTGCAGCGCCATAATCGCTCAGACATTGGCAACAGCTCAACAACTAAGAACTACTCTATATGCCATCACAGCTTCCAGCAACAAGTTAAATACGCTTACACATTCGGCTATACATGCCGGCACGTGCAATCGACCAAGCTAGAAGGCAACGTGGATCGATTGGCGGCACCACATTTGTACGAGATAACTCTTCCAAACATTCGAGGCCAAATGTATCCAAGCAGCTATAGAAAGTTGTCGCACTTGGTACAATTACTCTGCATTCACGCCAATAAACCCGATATGACTAAGGTACTGATTCTGCTGAACTCGTATCCGACGCCCACCTGGCTGTCAGGCTCCAGCAAGGCTGGGAGCTCCAGCGCCCTCACTCTACTCTCACCGCGAGCAGCAGCAGCATCAGGGGCGGCGGCGTCACGGTGCGCCGCAGCCTGCATATCTCGCACTTCCTGTACCTCATGCAACTCCAGGCAGTGGAAGCCTGGCCTGGTCGCCTTGCAGGTCGCCTGATCTGCCTGCGGACGCCGAATGCGTCCGCGGCCGAATCCGAAGAGCTGGAACTGCTGCTGCTGTCAGAGGCACTAGCCCAGGCGTCCATCATCATTGCACTCATCTCGACGCGGTCCACCTTGCGGCTGTACATCGCCCTGCGTGTGAACGCGTGCTTTAGAAGAAACACATAGGTACGGGCGCTGCCAGCCGCACCAGAATAAAGTCGGTCTGCATTCGACACCGGCGACGCTGTTGGTGCGGCGGCTGCAATGCGTGGCACGAACGAAACGCGGCACGGCTATTACTTTGTCTCTTCTTCCTCGCTTTATCCGAGTGGCAGAGTTACTCGTTCACTCTTTTTTCTTTTGCATTTGTTTTTCCTACCCTCTACCTTCCATCACCTGACTTTCGCTTCCTCAGTCTTCTGCGCTTGCGTAATGTGCGCTAACGACAATGCCACTCTGTCGCGGATTATCTGGAAGCCAAAGAGTTTCAGCCGACGTCTTGCCCCGGTTGATCACATCCCAGGAAACCCTTCCCCTACCGGGTAACAGTGGAGCAAGCAAAGCTTTTTCAACCCTATGAAGTAATAAACCAGTCCCTTCGTTCTTATTTCTTTGGTGAAAAATCCTAGGGGTTCATATAACGCAGAAATGTTGACGTCTCTGTCTGCCGAGCGTGCGCTGAAGAGTGTGCGCGTGTGACGGGCGTCTATTTCTGCATGCATATAATACCCCGGGTGCATATGACGAACCGACAGTGGCGCTGAATCGACCATAGCCTGGTGGTTCTGTTACCCGGAGGTCGGTGTTTCGAATCCGCATCCCGACGAGATATTTTTATTTTCAGCCCATCTTATTACTCAAAGCGACAGAGACCACAGAAGTACGCGCACACTGCTTTCACAATTAGCAGTAAATAGATGGTTCGCTTTAAAAAGTGAATTAAGATTCGTTTGGTAGAGTAAGATCACGATGAGGATGGTAGAGGCGCAGCCGTGTAAGGTGCTGCACGTATAGACGAATCTTTGAAGTGGCTTGCTTGCCAGCGCGCTCGTACAAGCTGATCATTTGACCTAGATACGCTTCCCCAACCTACGCAAAGAAAAAAATCAAAGATAACTACACCACTTCTTCTCAACTCCCACCCTTCGTGAGAATACATTTCAGTGCAAACATGAAAAAAGAAGAAAAAAAAAAGACTTAGAAGAAAGGAAGAGGAAGCAACAGGCCCACCTCTTCCCCTCCTGGCACAAACCTCAATTACAGAGAAACTCTCGTCGCAACATATTCACCTAGAGGCGAGCAGTGACCCATATCTTTGCGGATGTCGTCCGCAACTGGGCACTAGAGAAGCCCTCTAAGGGCTTGATGAAGTGATTAACGAACGCATCGATTGCTAGCGTGAAATGAACTTTTGAACGTTGGTTACAGCGAGCTATGCAGGACCGTGCGCCGATTCCAGATGTACTGGCAGAACATTTCACCCGCTGTCACAAATTTTACAACACACTGGGTGGAACGATTAGCAGACCTGTGTTTGCCGTCCCATCAGATTGTGATGACGGCGCACGTTGCCGGTCACACATTGGTAATTGGGCAAATAAATGAGAAAACTGCATGGCTGTTTTCTCTAAGCCAAATTAGCGAGTTCTGACACATTCACTTGTAGCGAAGGATTGTGGCAGATTGCTCATATTCTTCGCAATTAATTATTCGCTGAATTCCGCCACTGTGATGCTGCTGATCCGAAGGTCGCGCGATTGAATCCCGGCCGCGGTGGCTGCATTTCTATAGAGGCGACATGTAGAGGTTCGTGTACCGTGCGATGTCAGCGCACATAACCCTAGGTAGTCGGAATTTCTGGAGCCCTCCACTATCGCGTCTCCCATAATATTGTCGTGGTTTTGGGACGTCAAACCTTAGAAACCATCATTTATTCGCTGAAATCCTGTGTACGTCACTATCCCGGCTGTAGAATGGCTCACTAGTCGAGTAGAACGTGCATTAAAACTCAAGAATATCTCACGCGTCGTGCCAGCTAAAACTTGTTGAAAATTCGACGACTTCCTGTCCTCTGGACGGCGCATTTTCTATGACTGACAGATTTAAGATGCATGCACTTCGGGAGCGGCAGCAGAAACGCGCATCTTCATTGAAAGCGAAGACGCACACTGCTAAGTGGCATCGCATGCCAGCAAGTAATTCTTTATTGCGAAAATCTTACAAGATGAAAAAAAAAAGAAATCATAAGACCACGTATATGTGTGTATTCCAAAGCTGCGAGATCAGTTACGCGGGCGGTGCGGGCAACGCGAAATGCGTGCTGAGCGAAAGTCCCCTGTTTAGGTGGTGGCACACCCGGCGGCACGCTGTACTCTCGCCGACAGCGGCGGCCTACTTTTGTCGCGGTCTTCTGCCAGGCGCTGAAAGTATAGAGGAGGCACTGATAAGGCGCATGTGCCCATCACCACTAGCAAGCTGCGTACGAGTGGCACTCCTGCCGAACCTATATATTACAGCGCTTCTGTATGCAGGAACGCTGGCGCAAACTCTGCCAAGCGCCGTGACAGGCTTACTACAGCGACAGTGCGCATCCCCGTGGAGCACATGCGTCTACGTGGTTTTCGTTGGTGCACAGCGCGTAATAAGACAAAAAAAATGTGGTTCGTCCCACTGTCATAGGAATCGGATAACGCGAAAGTGAAACCTGTCTTAGCGAAGCTGTGGAATGCATCAGTGGCGATCTGGTGAATCGGGCAGCGGGAGATGGGTTGAATACTCTAGACATGTTAACATGCTACACGTATATAGAAATCAGCTGTAACTCCTGACTGATCATGGATTGATTGATTTCTAGGGTTTTACGTCCCACAAACAGCTATGATTATGAGAGACGTCGTTGTGGAGGGCTCCGGAAATTTTAACCACCTGGGGTTCTTCAGCGTGCACTGACACTGCTCAGTACACGGGCCTCAACATTTCGCCTCCATTGTAATGCAGCCGCCATGGCCGGGATTCGATCTCGCGACCCTCGGATCAGCAGCCTAGTGCCAAACCAATAGCCGTGTACCATATCCACAGTACCATAGTACCATAGCCGTGGCGGGCACTGAACAGGGCCAGTTGTACACAAGCGAAAGTTCTCGAACGACTTTTTCTCCGCAGACACTGCACTGCACGCACCTGAGCCCTCCGCAACCTGTCATAAACCAGGAGCGTCGGCAAACTTTGGAACCTTGCAAGCGAAACTGATGGGGTTGTCAGCGGGTTGTTTGTAAAAGCGCAGTGCACTGCAGTGAAAGGCGAATACTTTGGTGCCGACGGCAGTCTGCGTTCTTGGAGCAGAGCGCGTCGCGACACAACTGGCCGTACAGGACAAATTTGTTGTACCTGGTTGTATACTTTGCCCAAGCGACGCACTGACAGGACGTTGCGGAGGCCGTGGAGCCACGCCGCTTATCTCCTCTGCGATCGACGCGCTGAGGCTAGTCAAGCGCTAACTAGTGGCCCGCATTAGCATGACAGTCATTCCTAGATGGCGATACCACCGCTACGAACCAGGAGTACTGCGCAAAGGGTCAATTTTAAGTGTAATTTTTCGTGCTAAACACCTTAGCTTTAACCGGACATCAATTAGATGCGAATTGTAAAGCGGTGTAGTGAACATATAAGGCCCGTCTGTTCATATACCTCTAAAATATCAGCTGTGTATCGGTAGAGCTTTCAGCTCCTATCGTCGCATCCCGGGTGAATCTGGCTTCAAGTTCGAGCGGGTAGTGCTTTTCGCACTTCCGTTACGGAAGTACGTACGCGACTTCTTGGTGGACGCTGGCATAAAAAAAACTTTCGTGTTAAAAATTGCTGCTAATTTGATGCAAGTTTTTGTGCATATACTACAACAGTGCTTCGATGGAAGTACTTTGCGGAATACTGCCGTCGTGCATGCCTTGTATGAGGTTGAACGGGCACGTTGCTGAACAACTGTGCCCGTGAACTACCGGCGTCCCTAAAAATAAAATTGTGGTATACGCACGTGTTCCTGCACCCTGGGAAATCTGCAAGAGCGTGCCGTTCTCTGAAAAAATAAAGAGCGAAGGCAGAAATATGGACAATGTGACAGGCAAGCTCTTAGAAACTTATCAAGTGCGTAACGGGTTAGGGTGTGGTCTTGCCGAAGTCCGTATCTTGTCGCGTGCTTCAGCTCCCGGCCGATAGGCACCACGCACTAGAGAGGGCGCCACCGCCTTGCCGAGCACGCGATTTCTCGTCCCAATGTGCTTCTCCAGCGCACAACGAGAATCGCAGGGTTGCGCGTGCAACGCACGTTCTCAGATTCCACAGCCGTGAAGCTGTTTAGCTGTCCTCTCCCCCACCTTCTCACGTGCAGGCGGCTGCAACGGCGGTCGCCCCCTCTAACAGTGCTCCTCTAGCATGCTCCCGGCTTGTGCGGCGGCAGTTCTCAGTCACTGCCAGTCCAAGTGTGCGAGCCCAGAAGGTGCGCTGCCATGACGCCGACGAAAAAGAGGTGACGGGGCATTTTTTTATGGCCGTAGCAATTATATGGACAGTCTCGACTGTTTTTTTTTATTAGCCCCACTGTTTAGGGTCGTGCTTGATCGCTGCGGAGAGTCGTTGGCATTAAGCAGTGGAGCTGTAATGCAGAAGAGCAAAGTTCTTGCCTTCTACCCACCACCCACATATCCGCGCCCTGAGCCTGCTGCTACATCGGGATGACAGTGAAGAAAAAGAGATAGAGAAGTAAAGAAAGAAGAAAAAGATAGAAAGTAAGGACAGTTTTGGGTCACACAAGAGGGAAAGGGAACCTGCGCTTGGCCTCGATACACTACCACCATCACTGGCACCAGCCCAGTGTGACATTATGGTGGTAATGATAGTGGTACATGGTAGTGAACTTGACATTCTTACCCCAGATCAGCTGTTTACTCTGATTTCGCGAGCGTGACAATGACTTTACTGTCTTTGTTATTACAAAACGAGTAGGATAGTTCGACGTTTATCAGCATGAGAAAGAGGGAGAATGGGTTGCTTCAAAGACCAACATCACAAAGAAGTTACCTGGCTCCGATAACGTTCCTGCCAAACAGTGTTGTATCTTTTTTGACAATCCTTACAAGGGTTCTTTTTTTTTCACGTTATGAGCTCGCAGTTTAACTTATTTTCGGATACTAATGTCGTCACTGAGTTACACAAAAGACGATCAGGGTTTTTGATATTGTGCATTTCGAAAACATGCTTTCAGGATGTGTGCGCGCGGTTTTACGCAAAGATAGCACATAATCTAGTTACACAAACCATTTTTTTTCATTGCATACGTCATGCCTTCCATCAGCACAACGCACAACTCCATTGTAAACTGTTTCCCTTGAAATGCTGCATGCTCACTCAAAGTGGTTGAAATGCTGAAATGCATGCTTCACTCAGGCTTCCGTGCACAAGATTTTCTTTCTTTTAAACTACAATTTCTGATGTATTTCACTTCATAAGAAATGCAATGTTATTATAATGAACGTAAAAATAAACGTGAAAATGCAAAGCATAAAAGAAAGATTGAAAGCATTTCCACGCCTGTGCAATCTAAGTAATCAGCATGGATGGGAAACAAGCGCCATTATCTTGCGAACGTAGATCGATTTCTTTGTTCATGTCCTTCATCTTCCTCTTCTTTCTTCATATTTCTCTCTTTTCTCTTTCTACGTCTTCTTTTCTCGCGTTGTCATCTTTCTTTCGTTCTTTCTTGCTTTCTATGCACTATTCAAAAGAGGTATTAAAAGGAGCGCAACAAAATCTCTTACTGCTTTTTGGCAGCTTGGCTACATTTTTCTGACGGTTTACAACCTTAGAGCTATGCGAGAGGTTTTAAATCATGTCGTTACTACAAAGCGTCTCAGCGGTAGTGACTTTTACTACAAGTGTACATGACGGGTTAGTAAATGCTACTACCTCCACTGGCAGTATATGACAGTATATTATGCTGTAGTTGCGATAGACATGCGTGAAGTTTAGAAAAATTGTAATTGATTTGATTAAGAGACTCGGGCTGCGTCGCAGCATACATATACGTAAGCTGTAAAATGTGAGAATCTGGATCCAAAATATTTATTACCTATGTGAACCCACCTCTGCTCACTGGTACAACGCGTGCAACCTCAAGTATAGCCATAAATAGTGTTAACGTTGTTGGTATGTGTCCCATAGAAGCTTTGGTCCTCTCTGTGTGTTAGTGCATGTGGCCGTTTCTGCTACGAACACGTTTCTGTCTACACTGTCGTCTATACATGTCTATCGGCTGCGTATTCGCAGCGCCTATCACGTAACGCAATTAGCGATCGTTAATTACTTTAACATGATGTAAGTAGTACCAATCAGTGGCACGGGACATTGCCGCAACGCTTCATTTTATTTGATCTTATTCTTTTCGAATGGTATCGAATTGATATGGCAACGTAAATAGAACATATCAACCGAATCACCATAAGCTTGTTGAAAGACTGCCAAGGTAGTAAGTTACTAACTTTGCGTGCTAACATTACCTATAGGTACTAACTGCAGGTATCAAACGACATGGTATTAATGTTACTACTGCGTCGTTTACTAGCGGCAGTTATGTTTTTGGTAGGGATTGTTCTGACCAGAATTTCTAGCTCAAGTTAGTATCACTACTTTTTTTTATGAGTGAACTGCGCTCTCTCCGTCTAAACATCACTTTTCTTTCCCATCCCTTGCTGTACAAGACTGCAGATGGCCGTGCTGTGGTTTGTAGTCTGACCCAGTTCATTTTCCTCCTTCATCCCCTCCTCCTCACCTTTGCACCAGTTCTCCTCCCCCTCACTTGCTTTGTGCATCTCCTTGCTAAAGTACACTGTAGAAGGCAATGCTATGCTTCACGCTTTACCCTGCCCCTTTTCTTCCTCCTTACCCTAACGCCACACCTCCTCACGCCACCTCGCTTACTACTTTTCTATGCGTGGCTATAATGTGCTAAGAGCTGCTTGGCACATACCAAGCTTCTTAGCCGCATATTGCCTTTATTTAGCAGTTGGACGATGGCGTGAACGCAAAAGAAAGTAGTACGCGAACAAATTCCGCACATGGGGTATTTCACAGAAGAAGTGAGCTCGCACTTATTTCATGATGATTATCCTTTCTTATGTAAGGCCCCACCACGGTGTTCTAGTGGCTATGGTACTCGGCTGCAGATCTGAGGGTCGCGGGATCGAATCCCGGCTGCGGCGGCTGCATTTCGATGGAGGCGAAATGTTGAGACCCGTGTGCTGTGCGATGTCAATGCACGTTAAAGAACCCCAGGTGGTCGAAAATTTCCGGAGACCTCCACTACGGCGTCTCTCATAATCAGAGCTGGTTTTAGGACGTTAAACCCCACAAATCAATCAATCCTTTCTTATGTAAGCAGAGTGGGTATCGCCGTGCTTAACTACACCGTTAAACAGTTTTTGAAATTCGCACTTGATCTGCATGCTTGGCACCGTGCCAGGACATGAAGGATGTTGCCGGGGCATAGAAAAAGCGGTCATGACTGCTCACTTCGTCATGTCAATACAATTGCTAAAAATATGAAAATATCTGGTCACCGGAAGGATACGTGAGGTAGTTAAGACAAAGCGTCCCTCAAAGCAGCTTATGTGATCCTATGAGCTCGCTTTAACTTGCATCCTCCGTACTGTCACTAACGAACCGTGCGGGTTAATCTACAATAAATCAAACTGTCATTAATATGCCGCGGGCTCAGGGCCATGGCTTCCGAGCCTATGGCCAGCTGAGGTCCCTAGAGACGACACCGGGCACAAGAGCCGTCGGACGAACGACCTTTACAAATGCGAAGCCCAACGCCAACTGACTGCTTCCTCGATACTGCTCCACGCGTTCCAGGCTGGCGGCGAACAGCACGGGCGCATCAGCTCAGATAATGACAATGATTGTGGAAGGGGTCGCGGCCACGCAGCCTGTTTCCTCATAATACATAGAACAGTGAAAATTAATTTACACTTTGCAGACTTGAACGCAAATTGCCTTCCGTCTAATAAGTTTCAAACAGTTTTTCTTGACACAAGACTGTCTTGTGACGCAATTACGAAAGTCCAACAATTATGGTTAAGGAGTTCTGCGGAAACCTGAACGAGTGGGGTAACGACTATGAAAGAGATAAATAGCATCCACCCGTTTATAACACAAGGCTACAAGGAATTCAGTACGGGTTTCTCAGAAATTAAAGCTTTATAGTTGACGAAAAATTGTAGTCCCGGTCCAGGGATCGAACCGGGGACCAACGCCTATCCAGGACGGCAGCTCTGCGACTTGAGCTATCTCAGCCATCGACCACTCGAGGGCGAATTAAGCGCCAACAGTGAATTGGTCAAATATTTGATCAAATTGGTCAAATAGTTGCTACAAATTAGGAACTATTTGTATAATGATTTACACGGAATTCCATGTAACAATTCACGGAGAAATAACTGAGACGGCTCTGTAAGCTAGGCATTCCAGCTTCCTCCAATCGCACCAACATTCCCGTGGGGCAAATGCACCATTGAATGCATCAGTACTATAGCAAGCTGTGCCCTGGCTCCAGATATTGTTGAACTTGCTGTTATCTTAGAAGGTAGCACCGAGTTCGAGATTGACCGGTGCGACGGTGAAGCAACAGGTTTGCCACAGAGTCATGTGCGCCTGCTGTCCATTACCAAGGTAACAGACTTTCTCATTTGTGTTCATTGCAGCATCAAAAGCGTTTTTAGTAAGATCCTGGGTGCAGTGTGGGAAGGTTGAAATTTCAAGGACGTCTAGGTGCAGCGACGACGGTAACGAGAGATAAACTGTTAGACCAAGCAACGTTCGTTTCAGGAAATACGAATTCAGCAGGGTGCCCATGGGACCTTTCTCATTTTTGTGACGCTATGATACAAAAATAGCTCGGTGAGAAGGATGACATGGCGACACTCATTACGTTAGGCCACCGAATGTTGCGCAGTTTACGCCGATTTCTGATCTGTATCTTTCCTATAGTGTTTCTAGTGTGCGCGAGTCATTGCGGCACTGTTCCCCTTTCTGCGCTTCGATCATAAAGGGACGTGCGTAATGAACGCCGTGTTCAATAACAGTTAGAGTCAACGTGAGCAGCAAGCTTGGCGGTACAGCTCAATAATGCGTAATTTTCCCGATATTTGTGCATATATATGGCTTTGCACGACTTATCGTGTCCTTAAAAAGAAGCATACTTTTCACCCACTTATTGCATTTTAAAATGCCGTATTATTGCTACGGGGCGTCGTGTATTATTGGCATACCAGTAAAGGAACACGTAGTTATACACGAAGAGGAAGAAGTGTCATGGTGCGAGAAATAAGTCAGACCTTCTGCCGCAACTACAGCCCGTAAAATATCGTAATATATGCTTCTGTCACCCAGTGTACTTGTGACTCCCGGTGAAATGATTAAGCACTCGGTAAACACTCGTTTCTTTTAATCTAAACTGAATGTTCCGTTGCACGTTTACAAACTCTGGCTGATGGCACAGGCCGACGGCGTGAACAAAATGCAGTTTCGCTCACTGTTCCCGCTGGCCTCGCTCGAAGAACGTTATTTCGAAACCCCCATTCGCATACTGTCTTTAGATACGATGGCAGCGGAGTTCGAAGTCCTCTTTTGAACTTCACTTGTGGTAGCGTCTGCTCGACGTTCACTTGGCGTCTTCCAGAGCCGTCAGCTTATTGTCTAATTATTATACAGTGTCAGCAGTAACCTCCGCGGTGACACAGTGGTTGTTGTGCTCGGTTTCTGTCCCTAAGACGCAGGTTCGATCCCATGCAGCCGCGGCAGTCTCATTTCAATGAAGGCGAAAGTGCCCGAGTCCGGTGTACTTAGGTTTAGGAGCACTTTAAAAGGACACAAAAGTGAATAACAGTTTGTCTCGTATTAGTAGGTTAGCGTTTCACAATAACGAAAGCACAAGTCTTGCGAGGAGAAGAACCTCGGTAAGGTAGAACACGCGCAGAAAGAAAAGACTAGTGGCGACGCCGCCAAGTTGCAGAACTGATACGCGTGACGTCACAGATTTTTGATCGCGTCTGCTAAGGCCTGCATAACTATTTATCCGCAAGAAAGGCTTACATTTCGTTCCAAGGAAGCCTCGAGACTTGACAAAGGAAGTCTCAGAGTCTTTGATGGAACGAATTTCGAGAGACTGCGAAAAGAAAAAGAAATTGGCCTTCTGACGTCACGTCGCTAGGTTCCGAAGTTCCGGCGCGAATTTGAAAACTGAAACTTTGACATTCATTATCTCGTGCAATATTGGGCATAAAATATCTAAATCAAGGACAATCGAGTTCCGGAAAGCTTAGTTGTACTTCACATGTTCACTTTAGTGTCCATTCAAGGAAGCCCAGGTGGTCAAAATTACTAGAGACCACGGAATAATAAAGACATATATGGATGGATGCTATGACCGTCCCCTTTGTAACGGGGCGGTGACATGTGCGCCACCAGGCTCGTAAAAAAATTTAAGAACTATTCTTCTTTTTCCTTCTCTCTTTAGGTTGTCCCCTCATGCCTTTTAAATGTACTTGAATTACATCGATAATACTATAGCAAAAACGGAAATTCATAGCCCAGTTCTCTGCCTCTTATGGCAGAAAGTCCTTATTTTTCCCTATAATTATTTTTGTCCGCTCTCTCTAGTTTTCTGCCACCAGTATTCTAACCGTCTCTTACTTATTTCAATCGCGGCTATGTTCAGCTTCCCGTTGTTCTCACTAAAACCCAAGGCTTCATGTAGGTTAGTGCCCAAACGTACACCTGGGTGGATATTTGCGCACTCAATCTAACATGCTCCGTCGTTTCCTTATCTTCCTCACAGCATGTGCATATATCTCCTTGGTGTGCAGCGACACCTACACTTTTTAACATTTTGCGGGAGTGTTCAAAACGCAAAGAACACGACACAAATGGCACATGGGAAGGAGGCACTGCTGTCTGTGCTGGCCCTTCAAGATCAGCTGCGATTGATCTGACGAGCTGAGCGAATGGCTCTTGCCAGTGCGGCTTTGGGCTCCATTCACCCTACCGGTTTGTTTTCAGTTTATGCACATAATAAGGTATCTCTCTTCTCTCTTTATTGAGCCAGCTTTAACAGAGCGTCGCTAACGGTCCGCTACGCGCTACGGAATTTAGCGCTGCATTGCATAGAACTGGTGTATTTCATAAGCGAATTTCGTTGAGAGGCGAAACGTATTGGGCGTGCCGTAACATTCTCCTCAGCCGGAGCAAGATGTGGGTTGTACGCTTTGCTGCTCGCAATGATCGCGGAGCGCACTCGCACCCCCGTTCCGGATGCGCGTATGTGCGGCCATTTCTGACATGTACATACAAGCCTGACCGGGGCGGAGTGTGAGTGCTTTGCTAAATACGCTGGCTCAGCTAGCACGAAATAAGTGCTGTTAAACCAGAAATTTTCAGCAAGAAGAGCTTTGTTTTCGCACAGAATGGACATTGGCCGAGAAAGGGGCCACGAAGTTTCCATTGCCTCCGATGCATGAAATAAGTAAATAATAAAGGTAACCGAACAAGAGAGTAGGTTACCGCTTCCCTTTGCAAATGGTAATGCGCCGTGCATACACACAAGGAGAAGTACGGACGGTTAGACTTAGCAGCATTACACACAATCCTGCGGTGCTTCCGGCAGGTCTAATGGAAAGTGGAAGTGGTCGTTGCTGTCGAGTCATATGGCGGAGCACTTCCTATCGGTCGGCCAATGTCACATGAAACATCCATATGGGGAAATGAATGCAGAAAGCTCAGCACTGCTCCTGCCAACAAGCGCGCACTGCAAGACTGCATTACTCATGTCCGACAGCAAATTCCCTTCAAACACAAGAGCTCGAGTGCGCGTCGCCCGTGACAGGTTTACGTCAGTAAAGTAAGTGCCTGCATGAAACTGATTACCGGAGAACTGATTCATTTGCGCGGGCCGCTAGAAACTGCAAGAATAAAAAAAAACGACGAACTACAGGAGCTTCAACTACGGTGATTCGTTTCATCCAAGCAAGTTCACGCAGTTCGTAACATATAAACATGAAATTTCTGCGTAGCTTTATCAGCAGAGAGGGGAGCACTGAAGAATGTGAACCGATCACGGATAATTGATCGCAACTAATATTGCGACAAAAGAAATGTATGCCGTATAACGCACGTGAGAAGCACCTGAAAGCAGTAGTTTGGCTAGAGAGCAATATGCGATCGTGGCCAATAATGCTATGATTGATTAATGATTGATCTTGAGGTTTTACGCCCCAAAAGGGCGATATGATTATGAAAGACGGCGTAGTAGAGAGCTCTGGAAATTTCGACCACCCGGAGTCCTTTAACGTGCACCGACATCGCACATTACACGGGCCTCAACATTTCGCCTCCATCGAAACGCAGCAGCCGTGTGCCATGGCCACAAGACCGTCGCGACGGGGCCGCGGCCAATGATTCCTATACCATAAGACAGCTGTGCTCCAACGCAGCGATTACAACCAACGTGGGTCATGCCTTAACGTTAATAATGAATAATAAGAATAATTGCTCCGGTCTTAAGGCCGTTTCACATGACGCAGAAACACAGCGATTTTGCTTCGGCGACTAGAGCGATCGCGATTTTTTTCAAAAAAAAATCGCTCTCGCTCTTGTCGCAACGGTCTGCGACGAGCGACCAAAAAGTTGGAATTTCGTCGCTCTGATCGCAGCGATCCGAACGATTTCCCGTCGAAATTGCGCCGAGCAGCAGCCCCCGCGCTGTTTCGCTGTCATGGCGGTGGAGTGTGTGTTTTATGATCGGAGCGATCGGGGGAGCCGTGGATTACCGAATCTGGTATGTAGTACTATTAATAGCGACACGAGAAGGAAAAAAATAAAACCTCGTACTTTGGCATTCCTCCACTTGTATATTTTTATTGAAGCAGTGGGTTGGTGTTTTAGCTTTCTTGTGTACTACGTCGAGCTTTCGCTTCGACGTAGTACAACACACGAACGCATTTTGTTCCGTGCGCGGAGAAAGATCCCCGCTGGTTGATGTACTCGAGTTGAGACTCGACGCTATCGAATGTTTGCGACTTGCCTTGCATACACAATCGTTCTTTTTTTTTCTCTCTCTCTCTCTTTTTGAGATCGCTTGTGATTGCCGCACAGCCAAGGTATTGCAGCACGTACTTTGCGTGCACTCAAACGCGCATTGCGCGTTGTAAGTGCTATGAGCCTGCGATAATAATGATTGAGCACGACGTGGTCGCGAGGCATCCGATGGCGGGCTGCTTTTTTGTGCGCCAATTCGGCGAATGCTCTTGCTTTTCTTCCGCATCGAAATGAGGCCGCCGTGGCCGGAAATCGAACTCACATTCTAGCGGCGCGATATCGGGAGCGCGACACACGAACTTACAATTAAAGTGCTTTGTCAAGAAGCCGAGACCTTTGTATGTCGCCGGAACTTTCTGAACTGTTAATGCATGCAGTTTTCATGGATACGGGGCGCGCTAATTAACCAGAAATACTTCGCCTTACACCGATGCCGTAAATCGGGCACGTCATTGTTGGACTGACTATGCGACCAGTAACTAAATTTAGATAATTTTTGGTGTATTAATGTGTGCTTTTATAACGTACCATATCAGGAATGCTAGCAGCGTCGTTGATTTACTTTCAAAGCGTTGATGCGCAACAAGTATTATTAATAGCAGCTTTTTCTTCTTTTCTTATCTCGTGGACAACATTTTTTCCTTCACATATATTTATACGCATATATTTATAGGATTTGTATATTTCCTGCACCGGTTCTCACTTTATATAGTTATAATTAATTGTAAAACCTTCATGGCATGTAACAACACACCTTCATGGCATGTAACAACACTTCAAAGAAGATTACTTGTGCACATAAATGCTTGCAGTGTACTTGTTTTGTCTTGTTTATGATGTTCATTATAGCACATCACTTAAAAAGAAACAAAAAAAAAAGAAAAGCGGGCAAGCAGCCTGCAATGTTCTTATACAGTTGTTATATAGAAGAAAATGTGAAAGATCACAGCTAATCAAAATCATGCAGGGAAGTTGCCTTGTTGCATCCTTTTTCTGTAGGTTATATATAGTTTCCTCTTGGGTATGGACCAGTGTTGCACTTCAATAGCCATTCAGGTGTGAACGTGCATATTTAGGTGTGAAGCCATGCCACATTAAATAGAAACAGCTTGCCGACATATTTGAGAATGGTTTCATTAATACATAAATCCTGCTTTTACAAGTAAATAAATTTATAGAACTATGCATTTTTCGAACATATCTTCTGATGAAATTGAAGCACCGTGTAAATTTGTCATGGCATTATAAAACTCATTTCTGCAAATGAAGTGTGTACATTTGCACATTATGTAGTTTAATTCTATGTAATACGTACTGCAAACAAATAAAGGTCCAACCAGGAAAGAAATTGTGAGAACAACACATGTACATGTATCTCTCTATTAAAATTCATAAAGGAAAAGCAAGTGTGCATTAATGCGTAAACATGACCCAACTAAAGTACGGGACAATGCACTAGGGATGCATGGCAGAAATGGTGTGTCTTGGCAGTGCATGCTGTTTTGCAGCCATGCCTGGGAAAAAAATATACATTTTAAATAAGCGTGTTAAAAAATATGTGCACTAAATGTGCATGTTAGTCGAGGGACTCTTTAAGAGTTGCATCTTTATGGAAGTCATTCCAAGGCCTAATTACCAGCCTATTAAAGTATAGGAAAAGATTGCAATATTTATAACATTTGAATGCAAATATTATGTCACACAGAAGGGTTTTGCACTGCTTGTTCTTATGGAGCTGCAAACAACAGTTTAGCAGTGATGCCTCAACTGTCACATTTGTCTTTCACAAGACTGTTGGCCTGGTTGATATAAAACAAGAAGAGAACAACAGGAAGAGTGGCACTTCCAGCTACTTTATTCAAGGCGCTAACCCAAGAATGTATACAAACAGCAAGCATGCACGGTCCCTTTCCAACGTCATACCATCCAGCAATCAAGCAATCTCGTCTCTGGTGCATATAACATAACTGATGTATAGCTGGTAACCGACAATTTGTACAGACAACAAAACATACAAAGATTCTTTTTTACAACTTGCCATTTTTATATATTGCTTTAATCTGTCACTTGCCATGGTGGCTGTGCCAGTTTGCAAAAACAGAAAGTAAGCTAACGCTATATTAAGGCGAAAACCTTATATTACTACGTTTCAAGGCTGTGTTGCACAGTACAAAAAACCAGAGTGTAGGCGAGCATCGAATAGGTGGAGTGCATCTCTCACTTCACTGTAAAGTTGATTAAGTATATCTTGCTCGTGCGGTCAGCTTTGTTGCCTTCGTATTACAACAATGTTGACCGTGTCTTGCTGTGAAATCTCCTGCCACATCCTTGTAGGTGAAGGTGCACAAGGCTCTAGTTGCAAGCGAGGAAGACCGAGAAGGCACAGCGCTGCAGAAGAACCTTAAGCAACTCAAAATGCCATTTCTCACCACTGCTGCTGTAACAAAGCAGCTATGTGTGAAACTGCAGCAGCAGCAGCCCAAGAAGCAGATCAATGGAACTTGGCATTTGCCTTTTACATTCGCTTGGAAGTCTCTAAGCACCTGGTATAACAACACAGCATAAACCGGTATGGGCTTGTTACAATGCTCAAAATTGGTGACAATGGTGCCTGAAGCAGGTGTCCGAAACTGCTATCACTCATAATGAGAAAAAGTCCATACCCCCATCTCACCTGAAGGAAAACTAGCAATCTTTCAGTAATGTTTATCTCCCTCTCTGCACGCCTGTGCACATTTGAACCCAGCCCAACAGGAGTAGTAGCACCCACCCCAGACTCTGGGCCTTATAAGTTGTCAGTCGTCGGCTATGGTTCCATCGACAAAGACGAGGAGAATTGGAGGGCGGGGGAGAAAATACAGAAGAGCAAGGAGATGACGACGGCAAGGAAGGAGAGGATGCAGATGACAAATGAGAAGTAAAGGAATTTGAAAAAGAAGACAGTGTAAGAGGAAGAACAAGAGGGGGGAGGAGAAGCAGGAATGGAAGAAGACCTAAAGAGAATAATAAGAGCACATGCAGGAAAGCTTACACTGTCACTGTGCTCTGTTCTTTGCAAAGGCCTGAGAGTCTTCTTACAATGCTGCCCTAACTTGTCCCAGTGGCTCGTTAAAGAAATTCTGCTGACATTGTGCAGTGGGGTTTTTCCTCTGAAAATGTGCACCTATCAGGTTCATGATACTCACCATTGGTGATTACTTCTCTATGCAAGTTACTTCAGGCAGTAAAACCTTTGCCAGGACAAAGAAATGGAAAAGACATCAAGAGAGTGCTGGCGATTGCTTACCCACACAGGTTGTCATGCAACGTCAAAAAAGAAGCATCAGAATTCAATCTGAATGTTGTTTTTATGCCCCTAACAAGCTCTCAAAGGTGTGTTTTCTAGACAAAGTGGCTGAAGTGTGCAAGATGCACAGGAACAAGTTCAGTACTTGCCAGTCGCACAGAGCAGCTTGGTTGCAGCAGACAAGAAAACCTGGCATCCTACGAGCAAAGTGACAATGTAGGTGGAGAAATGGTATGTCCTCGAGGCATGGAGAAGGCAGAGTTTGAGGAGAGGAATCTGCTAGGCTGTGGCAGCGCGTGCCATGGCTCATTCATGAAACGGTTTGGCAAGGTGGAAATTGAATTTTCTTTGCATCACGACAGATGAAACTTCTGGCAAGTGGTCATCTTTTACATGTCATCCTATGGGTGCAATGCATAAAAACTGCGATACCGTCTCACATATTGCAAATATTCTCGGTTTTCTGTCTGCAGCATCAAAAACTAAACTCTGTGGGCATTTTGGCTGTAGTTTGTAATAAATATGTGCCATACAGCACTTGTAATGAGCTGCATGTAGTGACTCCAGTGCAGGTGACACCTGCCGCTGTAAGTGCCTCGTTCGCATGTTGTGAACAGGTATGGGCAAATGGCCTTGGGAAGAAAATGCGTGCAGGATGCTGCATATTCTTTGTGATCTGCTGACTTTACAACTCTCACGGGCTTCTCAGACTTTTAAGTGCACTTTTTGTGTTGCAACAAAGGCTTGCGCTCTCTGGGATTTCCACCAGTGCCATTTTAGGATGGGACAGAAAATGTGTTGTGCCAAACTACAATAGCAGCGCATCCAGCAAAGTGAAGCCGATTACTTTCGACGTTCCCAGTGGCTCGATGAAAGTGGAGGCATGGGCTTGTACAATACCAAGGAAAGGTCAAGATCTCATGCCCCATAACTACGTTTGCTAGAAGCATTTCTCAAACAGTGAAATGGAGACGCAATGAAGGTGATCTTGGTGGTGACATCTCTCTTGACAAACCCAAGCGGCCTGTTTTGTTACTAGGTGCCGTGCCGTCACTATCTTTGCACTGTCTCAGCTACCTGTCTCCTGTTCTCAAAAAAAAGAGAAAAGAAATGAGCCAATTGGACCTGGCGTGAAGTGCATTAACCACCAAAGACAGACTTTGGTGGTTAATGACACAAATATGCTTGCTGCTTGCCACTTTGAGGAAAATGAGATGGTGCATCCTCTCGCCTCCCTTTGCTGTAAGTCCAATGCCTTGAACAATAAGCAAAAAACGGCATATGTGTGGTGGAAAGACAAGGAACGACACTGTACCAATAGTTCTGGTAATGACCAAACCAGTCGAACCAGAGTTATTGAATAAATAAGTTTTGCATTCCAAAAAACATACTGTGCAAATAATTAGGTAATTGCCATGCAGGCAACACCTTTTTTCGTTTATATAACAAATAATTTGCGGCCACCAAGGTCACACAAGAAGCACATCAATTACAATGAATCGGCACTGGCTAGCCTTGACAGGTTGAACGGGCAAGCTTCTGCAGAAAGCCGACTCGCACAACAGAGCGTGTGTTGGCACCATGCCCTACAGCGTGATTTCACTGAGCTTCACTGAGCCACCCAAACAAGTACTGTTTCGCCGTCTGAAGAAATGCTCTGTGCGTTGAGGCCAATACAGCAGTTTTCTCTATAGCGGTGACCATCACACAAATGCTTCTCAATTCCAACAAGCGCATTTGATTGAGGAAATGCTATGGCAAGAAAACATTCTAAACTTCGAGGGACTCCCGAGATGGAACAGGATGGAGAGCAGTTTCTGAACCATTAGACAATGAATGCATGTCACAGAAACACAGTGTGCCCTGTTAATATTTCTGCTCGTCGACAGAATCCTTTTATTGCAGTAAAACCACGTATCTCCAAATACAGTCTGTTTGGAAATAGTACTTAAGGCCCTTATTGGCTGTTTTTTGTTTTGCAAACAATTCTGTTCTAGCAGAAAAGAGGCATAGCAGGGAAACAGTCTACTACAGCTCTAAGTGCATGACTACGCTACTAACTCGTTATAAGACTATACATCAAAAATACCTTTCGTGCACGGCGTGGGGCAGTGCAACGTATTTTGCTTCTTTGGTCAGACTCGCAGTAACCTACTACGATTAGGAAACTAAACGACATCCGTATCTTCACAATGTAGTGACGCAACATGCAGGCTTCAACACAGGTGACTGCAGCTCCTTATAAATTTGTGATGCTAGTTGTTACACATCCACACCACGGATTCCACGACGGACGATCCGTGATATCGATGTTCACAAAACAAACTATTCCACATCATGCAAGCACACACGCGCACGCACACGCGCACGCACACACACACAGAGGCGTCATTTCTCGCGGCTTTCAAGATGCGAGTTTTCGGTTAGTTGCGTGTTGCCGCGTTCGGTCACAACACAAACTAACCGTATTCCGTGCACAGACACACACATATACATCATTTGCAGATCCATAAATGTGGGCTTTGGTTAGATGCCGGCGTCGTCCGGTTCGGAGGCACTACAGTGTAGTAGGCACTTGCGAGCAAGATACACGAACCATTCGTTGACAACTTGATGCTGAACACGGAGGATCATGCTTCGCGCACACGACGACTTCGAAGAATACGCGGACCCTTCCTACGCGGCTACATCCATGGCGCAAAGTTTTTCTTCACGACGCGAAGCAGCCGAAGCAGCTGCTGTGCCGCTGCGCTACTGCCACCGCTATTTTCACGTCTTTACTGATATGCGGGAGCCGCTGTTGCGCACACCAAAATAATTTAGCCACTTGCAGCTGTTTTTAAATTACAATACATGCATGCTCTTCAATCCTGTAAAACAAAAGTTAATAATATTATAACGCAGGGTTATTTAAACACATTTGAAGATAGCCGGTCGCTCCTGTCGCGGGAAAAACAGTCGCTGCAATCGCAAGTCATCTGAAACGAAACCGCCATTAAGCGACGGGAGCGAACAGAGCGATTGGAACGATTTTCGTCGCTGAAATCGCGGCATGTGAAACAGCCTTTACGCGCGAAAAACCCACTATGATTATGAAGCTCGCCAACGTGGAGGCCTCCGTAAATTATGATCTACTAGTGGTGTTCTTAACGGGCACTGACAACGCACAGTACACTGGCTTCTAGCATTTTCACCTCCATCGATAGAGCGACCGCTGCGGTCGGAATCGAGCCCGCGTCCTTTGGGTGAGCAGCCGGGCACCGCAGCCGCTGTACCCCAACGGCGGACAGATGGATTTATGTAGGTTTAGAGTATGTATGTAATGCACGCACTCCTAACGGGGATGCAACCAACTTAGTAGTATGTATTGCCGTACAGACGACATTGCACTAATTCTTGAATGACCTCACTTAATTAAATAACTATTTAGCTCATTTTCTTACGCTTGCATTGAACGCAATATGTTCAATGGACAATCTGTAGGGCGTGTTCATTAGTGTGCAAATAATGTATTTTCATGTCAATAAATGCAATGGTCTTAATTTTTCCGGGCTTATAAGGAAGTACACGAAATGTGGAAAAGTACCACGTGAGCGGCCTTTCACACAAGGCCACTGAGGACATTGTTTCCCCCGAAGGGACCGCGACAGTACGGAAGAGGCTGCAACGAGTGGTGATATACTTCCTTAGAGATACTGGGTTGATGGGTGCCTGGTGACACATCCCGGATCAACCCATAGGAGGATCGTGCGGAACAATTGCCGTCTTTGTGTGCCAGGCTAAAGCCGCCTGATGCACCACCACCACCGCCACCATCATGGACCTTAGCAACATTAGCAACCTCAAACGCGCTAAGAACTAGCAAAGCATCGATGACGCATGCAGGCATCGGCAGGCCGGAAGGGCGAACGGTGTAGCCGCCCCTTGTCAATCTTCCTTGTAACCTGGGGCCGGATTCACAAAACTCATTTACGAACAAATTTTCGCGCAAGAGAAATTTTTTAGCGTAAGTGGATTCACAAAGCGAAAAAACGGTCCTAAGAGGACGTGGTTTTCCCATCGGTCGCTGCTACAACGGGCGCTGCGCTTGTCGGTTCATATATCAGAGATGGTGATGCTGTTACTACGTAAGCGAAAAATGCTCGTAAGTGGATTCACAAAGCGATAACGGTCGCAAAAACAGCGTAGCTAAGAGGAAATACTAAGAGTGGTCCGGAGGACTCTTACGAACGATGTCGTGACATGGTGACAAAGAATTTTCATGACAATGTAAGCCTGTCTGATGCGTGTCGTTTACGTTTTCTTAATCACACTACCTTGGGTTTGTTCTTTTAATTCTCTTGCACACATTGACATAATTTCCCCTCGCGCTTGCCAAATAAGCTTGGGGCTGCGCGAATTAGCGAAGCCTATTGGGCATCCGGAGCGAAAAATTATGCATGCAAAGGCTCGTGGTTCGATAAAAATGTCGTGATGTCGTGTGAATGGTGTAAAGCCTGAAAAGCCGTGAGGTGCATGGTTCGCATTATTAAGTGTTTTTCTTTGCGTTGCCTCTTATTTCTCCGAGTGAAACTTCTGATCCGTGGTTTCGTATGCAGTATATGTCGCAACCACGACGTTATAGGTTTTTAAGGATGGTTAGGTAGCGCACTATTGAGAAGAAAATTATACACGAGATTGGAGTGAGCCATTAATGAACCTTACTATGTTGTTCCACGGCTTTTTTTTATGTAGTTGCCTGTATTGCCAAAATGGGCACTCTCTCCCACATGCAGCCTTCACTATTTACTCTATGGGCTGATCTACTAAGGGCACAGTGCGTCAAAATGGAGCGCGTCCTGGATGTTCGTGAATAAGCAGAAACAACTTCAGCTTGTTCGACTGACCGTGTGGTAAAAAAAGCTGAAAGTTTTGATGTGGTCTAGAGTTGGGATTAATTGGCTCTAGAAATTAGCCATTATACTGATATTTGAAACTGCCTGCTAACCCCGAGCACAAAATTATCTCCTATGAATTTATCCCAATTAACGAACCTTTGATAATTAGCGCCTATTTGACTGGGTCCAGAAATATCGATAAAGGTGGTTGCGCCATGAGGCGTGTATTCAGCAACACAGCCACACAGCGAAAAATTGGTCAAGGCTAAGCCAACGGTACAGATATGAGCCCGAATTCACAACACTTCTCTTTCTTAAATGTGTTTTCGTCATTCGCTGCCCGCCATCTCTAATGATATGTCCAACATCAGGATTGGCTGAAATTTCTTCCTATGTACATTTTAGCGGCGAAGCTCCTCTTAGTCTAACCTTGTCACGCGTCTGGCGTCAGTCGTCAGGCGTAACCCGCGTGCCTCCCGACACGCGCTCGCCCTCGGCGCTCGCCTCGGCGCGTGCCTCCCGGCGCGTGCCTCTCTCTCTCTCTCCCGGCGCGTGCCTCTGCTGTCTTGTGTGTGAGAGAGAGAGATAGAGAGAGAGAGCGAAAGGCGCGCGTTGGCTATGGAAACGCTGTTTCTTAGAGGAACGCTGTACCAGCTCGTAAAGAAGGAGAACGCGCCCTCACCAGCGAGAGACAACGTTGGCGCAGGCAGCGTCTCCTAGCGAGTTTCTTGATTGAGAAATACCGACTGCTCGCGTTGGAGAAGCGTTCACCGGCAACCCATATATATATATATATATATATATATATATATATATATAGGCACTGGATTTTGACTTGCAATGAAGTGCCTGTGGGAGATTTCCCTTGTGCATAGTTGAACCATGAGGATTCGTAGCGTGCGCGTTAACTAAATTAATCCGGAACTCGGCACGATCTACGATGAACCTCCCGAGCTTCGCCCACTCATCATCATTCACTCCGTGGATATGCTGTAATTTTTTTATCGCAAGTAGTTTTTATGAAAAGGGCCATGTTACCAGAGGACGACGCCAGCACACGACAGGTCAGGTAACTGTTGTAACTTGCGATTGGTCATGAAAGCAGTACTCTCCGCAACAGTTCATGTTGCGACGTTGCCAAAATGACGTCACTCACTTCTTTCGTCGAGCGCGCCGGCGGTGTTCGTCACGTCTTCCCTGTCGCATGTACGAGAAATTTATGTCGCACGTAAAAAACGCGTAAAAATTTTTACGGGTTTTCTCAGTGCTTGGCCTTGCGTTGCAGTTCGCGAACATGGTGACGCAAACATTATGTGTCGGTGTTGGTTCTCGTAAGCGGTTCTGGCTTGAATTCCTCCAGCATTCGATGAGATATGCTGTAAATGCCGTTGCTTTTTCTGGGCGTGAAAGACGTGGGAAAACGAGCGCTGGTGCCTGCCATTATGCGGTCAACAGTATTCAGACCACTGCTCCTGTGTGTTTATGAATCCGAGATCGGCACCAGGGTAGCATTCGAAAATCGCATTTAAGAAGCCTTCGTTGCGAGTTTGACGGCCACAGTAACAGTACTTTTGCAGTCCTTGGTTTTGGTGACGTGCGGCATGCCACATTGCAGCGTTTGGGTACGTTCCTTGAGCGATGCTGATAACGTACTCTAACCACCGTATTCTGAAACCAAACTTATCCTTATGCTTGTGACTTAAGTAGCCCGTAACCTTAAAGTGACCCTTAACGCGTTTCAAGAACCAACCTTATACTTACATCTGAACTTTTCTTGTACTTATCGCAGCCATAAGTAAGGCTTCCTAAGGTAGCCCCCGACCTACCTTGACTATAGTGCCTACAATATACTGGCTAGTGTGCTGAGCGCGCCGGTTGGCGTGGCAGCTGCGCTGATGCCTTCCCACAGTCACCGCGTGGCGGCGCTGCAACTCTCTAAGGTGTATCGGTCGCCCGCGGCTCCGCTTTCAGCTGAGTAGGAGCGCGCGATTTCTGCTGCGAATTCAGTGTCTTTCGTTGCCTTTAGGACACTCGTGACAACACTACCGGACGGAGGGAAACTGAACGTTAAATTGCTGCCTGCAGAGAATAATCAACTGGCATGGCACTACAATACTACGGTGCTTTTAACACGTACCTAGTACGTTACGTCGTCTGCTAGTTTTCTTTATTCGGCGCAAAGCTATCCTACCGCAACAGAAATGCCAAATTGAATATCCTACGGCAGAAATGCGATTCACACATTTCAGTCGTGATCGTATTGAGTGTACATTCAACATGCGCCGTGTAGTCAGGTCGTGTGGGTACAATAATTCTTAATCGCGAACAGAAATCCGCCCCGGAACGGGTCAACAGTAATCGCAAATGTCCATGCACATTGCCTAGAATAGGCACTATAGTCCATGTGGCGTCCATGTCCCACTCGGCAAGTCGCGAAGCGTCTGACGGCATGGCGAACATCGACACTTTGTCCGGGTTCGAACGATAGCCGCTCCGACAAAGCGGCACGAAGCACGTTTTCTCCCTGCCCTGATGATTCGCCCGCTGCATCATAAGACTGCGCGGTTTAACACACAAGTATCGACACAGAAAACTATGCGAACAAGGTAGGAAAACACAGGGTGGACGTCACGATAACAGGAAAACACGAGGCACGGACAGCACGGATCACTGACGGAGCCGCGACGCCACGACTGAGTCAACTGACAAGTGACACGTCGACCACGTGACAACTGCGGCCGCGCCGGGCCGGTACTACCTGCACCACGTGACCCGCACCTTTGCTTCAGCGGCGCCGCCTGCCGGCCAACGTAGGAAGGCATCACCCACCCTGCCACTGACTCCCATTGTGAACCCCCTCCGCTCAGCACACTAGCCAGTATATTCTAGGCACTATACCTTGACGCTCACTTGTAAGCAAACAAAATGGCAGGCATGGATGACAACGTTGCGGAATTGGCTTAAAATGTGGATCGGCATGAATTATCGAGCTGCGGGCAGCATATGCGTAAGTGCGAATGCCGTGGCGTGCAATCAAAGATCGCCTAAATCCCATGGAGATTTGCGACAAGCATGGGTACTTGTGCCGCTTCCGCTCCACAAGTGCCGTGCTGAAGCTTCATCTATCCTTGCGAAAGGACACCGACGTTCGCGGAGGTACCTTGACGGCTCCTTATCCAACAAAGCTACAACCGCTTCAGCGAGACTTCGTTTTGTAAACAAGGCGCAACTAGTCACTTATGGATAACGGCTGTTGCAGCAGAGCATCGAAGGAAAGTGTACGCGATCGCATGTGCCCTATTTCACCGAAACAGCTGGACATGGCACGTCGGCGGAGCTAGCATACATCAGGGATCACTGGAAACAAAATGTGGTTTTACTAAAGTGAAGTTTTATTGAAAAGGGAATCAAGTGACAGTAGCGAAAAGCGGGAACAGAGCATAGCGGGACAGAAGAAAAGTACACGCACCAAGCACGAAGGGGTACCAAAGTGAGCCGGAATAATCCATGCGGTAAATGGAAGACCATACACGTTTAATTAGAAAACAATGAATTACAGTACCTAGAAAGAGATATCCGCAACAGACTTCGTTCACGCACTGCGCACAGTTCGTTCGTTTAGCACACACTGCCCGTTGGTCTACTTCGTCGTCGCAAACACATCGCTGTTTTGCAGTTGCTTGCGTAGGACCACACTGCAGTGCCGACACAAACACGTACGCAGGAATACAGCGTCCACACCTCGGTGTTCTCCGCACACGCGGAGTGGAGATACAAGCACATGGTCACTCGCAAAAGCACGTACACTGCCGAAAGTCCGGGAAACTGCGTTGACGAGACATACATACCAGCGCACACCCCGTCCGACCAGTCCGACGCCCCCCGAATGACCCCCTCTACCCCCTTTGCTCCCCTCCTTTTTCATTGTCCCGTGCAGCTGTGCGCCTGGTTACAAAAAAAAAAACACGCAAAAAATGCGCTTAGCCTCGCTCCCATGTCACTCACTTACTCGGACAAGAGCGCCTTTCATAAGGTCGCCTTAAAATCTTGTAAGGTGGGTTTCGGAAAGCCCCTTTACCTTTTCTTAAACTTAAGTTCAAGTTCTCCTTACAAAAGTAACCTTATCGCGATAAGTTAAGTTTGGTTCTAGAATACGGCGGTAAGAGAATGTAGTTTACTTATGAACTTTGATCTTTGTGAGCAGTCGTACAAACCCTGGGTTTCGGTGAAATGAACAGTGATGCTGTGTAAACACTCAGAGGAGTTGTGAAGTGGCAACGGCTTACGGTGAAGTGCCACGCATGACATATGGACGAAGTGGCAGTGACAACTTCGTGTTCACATATGACGACACGGCAGGTCTAAGGAAGACAAGTGGATCATGCATTGTGGCACAAGTAGTCCCTACCCGTTGCTCGCTGGTGTGCATCATAGCCGTCCACGAAGGCAGGCATTTTAGCTGCTGCAGCAAAATACCGCTGCTGCGAACTTTTCAATTTTCCCAACGACCTCCTGAGAATAGATCAGCGCCCAGAGGCGTTAAAGGTTGTTTAGGCATGTGGTACATGAAACCTTAGTCTCGATCGTCGGCACGGTTACGATAACAACTGGCCACTGTAACACTTCCTGCGTTGTCGGTACACCCTCTTTCCCACAAGGGCGGGTAAAGCTTAACTTACGGCATAATGAACAAACGTGACTACATCACAGAGGCTGAAAGGCAATTAAGCGACACTTAATTCTATAGGCGAACTCATAATGACGAAACAACATGCTTCGAAAATAAAGTACGACAGATATTGATCACACTCGTCAAAAACAATAAGATTACCGATAAAATTGCAGCGTCACTCCAAGCTTTAAGTCCACGGCCGGGAAGATTTTACATGTTACCCAAGATACACAAACCAGGCAACCCAGGGAGATCCATAATTTCCGGTTTTGGCACAGTAACAGAACCAATATCCAGTTTCATCGATAACCTAATCAAAGACATTCCACCAACATTACCTTCCTACGTCAAGGACACGGCTCATTTTCTAGCTGATATCATGGATCTTGTCATACCAAAAGACAGCATGTTAGTTACTCTGGACGTCGCTTCTCTATACACAAACATTCCGCATTCAGACGGCGTCAGATATGTCACTCAGGCCTACGAAAATTCATTCCCAAACAGTCCAGTTGATGGTGAAACTCTCGGAATACTTCTCAAACTAGTCCTAGAAATGAACAACTTCGAATTCAAGAACACACACTATGTCCAAACTAACGGTACATCGATGGGAACAAAAATAGGACCCAATTATGCTAATATTTCTAAGTAGCACCCCGTTCCGCCCCTTTTTTACCGGAGGTTTATCGACGATATTTTTCTCATTTGATGCCACGGTGAAGAAAAACTCGAAGAATTCTTCACCGCCTTCAACAACACCCACAAAACATTTCCTTCTCGCACACGTATTCAGCATCGACCATAAACTTCCTCGACGTTTCCGTAAGAATATCGGACAATAGGCTTGTTACATCAGTCTATAGAAAACCAACTGACCGACACCAATACCCCCTTTTAAAAGCAGCCACGTTAAGCACTGTAAGCTCGGCATACCATACAGTCAGTCCCTTCGGTTCAAGCGGATATGTTCTGGCGCGGCGGATTTTGCCTCCAACTGTGAACAACTAAGCAAGGACCTCACTCGTCAACAATACCCGCCGTCTGTCATCAATGATGCCATCAAGAAATCTAGCAAGCAGGACCGCCGTTACTTAATAAGTAAACCAAAATCTGATTCCGTAAACACCACTCCAAATCTCATTCTAACGTATTCTGCCTCACCCCCTAACATAAACAGTATCCTTAAAAAGCACCACAACACCCTTCTCGAAAGCGACAAGTTGAAAAGCGTCTTCCCTGAACCTCCACGTGTTGTCTACAGACGGGCGCGAAATATCAGAAACATTGTAACGTCATCTAAGGTGAACACTCCTAAATTCAAAGGCAGCGCAACACAGGCCCCTGCAACAAACCTAGGTGCAAGCTATGTCCGATGATGAATAGAACCTCCACAGTAAACAGCACTGCGTCCTCATACTTTTACCAAATAAGAGGAAAGTTTGACTGCGACAGCTCAAATATTCTCTACCTTCTTGAATGCACCGTGTGCAACTCCCAATACATTGGCCAAACCGAGACTCCATTCATGACAAGAATAAACAACCACAGAGCACACATAAAGACCCTGCCACACCTTCCTCTCTCCAAGCACGTAAATGATCTTAGTCATCCCTTCCATACATTCACAGCTGTGGTGCTCCAATCTGACTTCAAAACGCATTATGACCGGGAAGTTCGCGAATCTTACCTTATTCACAAATTCAACAATGCGTCTGCTGGCATCAACGAAAGTACAGGCCGACTATCTTGCTTGGCCTGTCAGGCAACTAAACCAATTAACGACTCAAGCGACTAAGTGTCTTTAATATTTTATATTTATCTGTGTTTCTTTATTATTGTTGTTGTTATTGTTTCTTTAGGGCTCCACATGCATATCTATGTGCACTATGAACTCGCGGAACTCTTAGTTTTTTCCTTTTGTCTTTCTTTCTGGTGCACATTCATGGCGCTCCTGTTGAGGTGCAGAAATGATGGTCGATTTTATTCTGTACGCATTTTTAATTTTTTGTGTGTCCTGATTCTTTCTCATTGCATTCATTTTCGTTTTTTACCTTACGATATTTGGTTCCTCATCATGTTTCTTGCTGCTGTCTTTCTCTTATTGTTGTCTGATATGTTTTGCTCAGTTCATCCTGCACGCGCACAAGGTGCAAATATGTCTTGTGTGCCCTCGGCGCTCACTCGGGCAGTCTCCGGTTGGGATGCGGAACTGATTGTCGATGCCCACCTGTTTTATTCTATTCCTATTGTTAATTTCTTGTTTGCTCTGATTTCATTTATTTTCATGTATTATCATAGGATATTTAATTCCCATTCATGTTTCTTGTTGTCTTTATCTCATTTTTATCTATTCTTTACTCAGTTCGTGCTGCGCGCGCGCGAGGTGCAGATATGTCTTGTGTTCCCTTGGCGTCCGCTTGGGCTGGGCATGACGCACTTTCTCTAGTGAACGGGTTCCGCTGCGTATGACTCGTTAAACTAAGCGACTCTCCTTTCTGTGTGATGTTTTCTCTTCTTTTTCTCTTTTTTATTTCTTCTCTCTTTTTTGTGTGTGTGCCTCTGTGCACATGTCTTTCATGGACCAAACCATTCAGGGTTGTTCGCGATTGCTCCGCGTTTCTTTTTCTATCCTCCATTTTGCGTGAAACTCAGCTCGGTTACGCTCCTTTGCACTGTACTGGTGCCGACCGCTCGCAGAGGAACCCGTTTTTCCCCCTTCCCTCCCCCCTCCCGCTTATTTGTACTACGCACACAACAACGACATTTGGCTTCAGCGCTTCTGTGCTGCACTGCGGGGGTTCCAGCAGCATAGACTAAGGTGACGGCAGCGCGAGTGTCCCCTAACGAGGGCTTACAATCTGCTGCCAGACGACTTCGGCCCACCCGTTCGGTATTATGGCCACCCGTTCGGTATTATGGAGGCGCCGTACAGAAGCAGACGTCATCTTGCACTGGCCTTTGCTTCTTGGACACACCTCTGTATCCCAAACCCCCTTTTTTTGTGAGCTCTCCCCTTTCCACCCCCCATTATGCATGTTCGTGAAGTGCTACTTAAAAACCATGCGCCCATGAAAAACTTTCGTCTTTGAATCGTCTTTGAAAAAGGCTGGTCTCCAGCCGAAACGTCAGAATAAATCCTAAATAATACGTTTGTCGCTGTGACTTTCTAAGCGTATATTTATCTCGATAGCCAGGAAGGACTTTTCTTGACACACACACACACACAACACACACACACACACACACACACACATATATATATATATATATATATATATATATATATATATATATATATATATATATATATATATATATATATATAGTTCGATATTGTAACTTCTCAACTACGTACGCAGGCATTAAGTGCTGGTGTATTACGCGCCAAAGCCGCTATTTGGTTATCAGGCAATCCGTACGTACTGTACATCTCCGGACATTTTGACTGCCTGGGGTTGTTTATGCGTACAGTTAACGCACAGCTCAAAGGTTTCTAACATTTTCACATCTCTAGAAAATACGACCGCTATGGCCGAGATTGAACCCGTGTCTTTACAGTCAGCAGGCAAGCACTATAAGCACTAAACCACCGCGTACACAGGTTTAAAACTGCTACATTAGAAATGAAAATTCCAATATTTGACTTAATCAAACCGTTCAATGTATTGTGCTACGGCGTACGAGATAAGCCGTGCTCGAATATTAACCGCCAGAGTAATTTGCTCCAATTTACGTGCGCCTACATCTAAGCATTGAATGTGTTCGAATTGCTTCCTTATCGATGTTCAGCAGATAATCGAACCTACGACATTACACTCACTACGCCTTACTGCTGCCTTTCAAAGCTGCAAATCATTCTAGCCTCAAGAGTGCAGAGATTTACGTACAAGACGCCATGACTTATGTTGTAAATACAGAAAATTATCATTGCAATCATTCCACCATGCCCGAATTTGCCGAATCATTTGCAAGGTAAAAAACATTTTATGAATATGTTTCTAAAATTGCACATGGAGGAACATATGTTAATGCGACATCATCACACTGTTTACATTTCGTTTTAAGTTGCTTTCATTTGTTTCCTGGCAACCTGGCGAGATAGCGTAGTGAACAATAATTATCGTCACCAACGCTGTATACTTTTTTCTTCGAGCTGTAGCCTTCGATGAAACGCAGCCAAAGCGGGCTTCTGCTGCATCGCGAAAGTGCCAAGCGCTGTAGCAGACGCCCGGAACCGGAAGCTGAAGTGAATAGAAAAACGATTCGCTATTCTGACTAATCTCGACAGCAGACGCTTGCTTGCTGCGAGGCTATCATGTGACAAGAAGGCTTTCTTTCGCTGTCGTTTGATCTACTATAGTCTTTCCTCCTTGCCCTCAATGTTGCCGAATAGGTTAAGTGTGCACCACCCCTATCGCATTCCTTCTCGCTAAGAGATTTCGTAGCTAAGAATTTCTTACATACCACAAAGCTTTGTGCATTCGGCCCCTGTTGTTTACGGTCGATCTGCGTCCGTCATCGATGGTTTGGTTCTTAGCGCGTTTGAGGGTGCTAGTGGAGCGCTAGTCACTGTGATATGTTTTGAAATCCCCCGCACTTTCTTAGAAGCGTGGAAAAATGACAACCGGCATAACTATGTAAGGACTAATGCTTAAAATGCGTAAATAAGGTAAACCGAGTGCTATGAGGAGGTGTATGTATGCGCGCCTTTCGCTTTTCTTTCGTACGTCTTCTATAGAATTCACTGGATTTAAGGACAGTGCCGCCTATACGATGCCGTAGTGAAAGGCTCAGAAAATTTCGACCACCCGACTTTCTTTAACGTGCACTTTCGCGTCCAGCGAAATGCAGCCACCTTAGGATCAGCAGCCGAGTGTTATAGGAGTGCAGCGCCCCCCCCCCCCCCCCGCGGTGGCTTAAAAAAAAGCTAGACGTGATAATTTCAAAACAATGTATATGTACCATATATATCATAATTACAAATTACAGTTACAATTATTATTACAGAACCATATATATATATATCATAATCACGAATTGGAATAACTTCCCCTATGCTTTCCTAGGCTTCAATGTTTGTTGTTTGATTAACTTGTTTTCAACAAATAAAAGCGAGCCCTTGACCCCCTTCCCTTTGTTATATATATATATAATATATATATATATATATATATATAATATATATATATATATATAGCTTGCAAACGTTGAGACTAGACGACAGCGCCTGTCCTAAAATATTCAGCGTTGTTTGTCCTTTGATTCTATGCAATTACAGAAGAAAAATTATTACGCAATCTCCACACATACACACACACAAATATATATATATATATATATATATATATATATATATATATATATATATATATATATATATTATATATATATATATGTGGTTGTGTGTGTGTGTGTGTGTGTATGTGTGGAGATTGCGTAATGATTTTTCTTCTGTAATTGCATAGAATCAAGGACAAACACGCTGAATTTTTGAGGACAGGCGATGTCGTCTAGTCTCAACGTTTGCAAGCTCTATAACTACCTGCAGTCAGCAATGCGATTGACCAATTGAGCATGTGAGTTCGAACGCTCATCCACTGTAAGGAAACTTCCGGACCTCAACCAGTTTTCAAATCTGCATTCTCAGCCTTTGATGAAATGCGTGGGTGTTCCACTAACGTGCGACGCTTGACAAGCGTCGTTCCACATACTATTGCCAAAAGAGCTGAGAGCAGCACCTTCGCATGAGCACGACAGCGCTCCCAGGCGCTTCCGGCGTTCCTGCGTCGCGTAGCGATGACTCACTTATTCGCGCTTGGCAGATGCGAAGGCGCTGCCAGACTAATTATCTCAGAAGTCCTACAGAGTCGTGATTAGTTCCCTGCGTACGCAGTTTCTCCAGCTCTCAGCGCTTTCTTCTTTTTTTTCTTTCTTACTTTTTTTGAGGGCGACGAGTTGGTCCGAAATAAACGCGTGCTAATCGTAAGGCAGCGCTAAAATCGTGGAATGTTAATTAACGTAAGCCCGCCTAATTCCTCTAAATAAATAAAAGAAGGGAGCTATAAACCGGCATATTCGTCACCACCAATAACAACGACAGAAACATCTTGCGAATACCAAGAATTGTGGCAATCGGTGTCATGCGAAGCACCAAGCGAATAAATTGTCTCTGATGAATGGTTTGGCATCAAGTGGCACCATTCAGTGAAACAACAAGCGAAAGAAACGTCAAGTGAAACCATCTCGGAAAAGGGGTGAGTAGCAGGCTCATTGTTTTCGATGATGTCTTGTATGGCGCGCATTTAGGTACGACGCGCTTGACCTGTGTTGCGACCTTGCCTAGAATCGCGGTGCGGCGTCCTTTTTATTCTTGCGTTCATGAGCCGCACCTTATACGGTTGTTCCGCGCTCTGCGCAGCGTCGTTCAGCGGTGTCTGCGCAGCGCCTTTTCTGCTCATACTTTCTTTCGTTGTCAGCGTCCTGCTGGAATTCCGGCGGCTTGAAACATTACAGAGCTTTAATAGCATAGGGTGCCGAAACGTTTTCGTACGATAACCTTTGCGTTTGCTGCCACTGTGCAAGCGTCATACTCTAAGCGCAGTTTGAATTAGCTTTCCGGTTTCTATTTTTTTCGAAAACAGAGAGCGTACCTAAACCGTCCGGAAAGCTCCTTTGCGTCGATCGCGTGATGATTCGAGCTGGACGCCCCTGCGCTAGCATTCGCGGATAGCAAACCCTATTCTAAAGCAATTATGGCATCCTTAGGCTAATCAAATGAACGAAACCCTGCGTGTGCTATCTTGAAGCTTTCTGTTTATATAGTTCAGATACGTTCAACTTCCGTAATCGAGGTTTTTTCAGCCCGTAAGATACTCAGCACCTGGGCGTGAGGGCGTAGGTTCTAAATCTGTACTCGTGGAGTTTCCTTCTTTTAATTTATTTCGTGTCGTATTCTAATTTCCTATAGTTACTATAAGGAAATTCAAACCTCCCTCCGTCGCGCGTTACGTTATAGCGTAACGTGATAGGGGGAAGTTTGAATGAACGACCAGACGGGTTTCTTCGTTGTGCTGGGATTGAAATGCTTGCGCACTTGAAATTGCAAGCGGCACCCAGCAGGACAAATTCGCAAAAAAAAGCACGTGAAGGCAAGCCTCAATATATGCGTATAAAATAAAGGAAACGTATTTGCCAGACACATTAAAGATCATAGCGCAAAGAGGTGGAAGTGCTTAAGCGGTGCGAAGCCGAATCTGTATGCTTTATTATAGAGGCCAAAACAACAACAACAACATGCTCTGGGAGTTGTCTGACTGACGCGCGAGCGTTTGCTACCAACCGCCTGATGTTTCGTCGTCGCCACAATGTAAGAAATATACCGTGGTCGTCGCATGATGTTCTGTTGAGACCAGCTGTGTACCTCTTGTTTTGGAAAGAGTTGCTCTGGAGAGAGTAGTGATCTCTGGAAAGTGATGCGGAGAGGTCATTAACATCGGCACACCACAAGCATGAGACTAAAAAAAAAACGACCAAAACATTTCCCAATGTAAGAAGTGTAGCTTCACGCTGGCTACCCTGTGCGACCGAACAGAACTGGTGCCTCGGTGCACCTAGAAATTCCATAGCCAAGTCCTCCAAAGGCCAAACCGGCCAAACGGCGAAACGCCAAACAGAACTGCCGCACTTGCACACTCGATAGTGCGCTTTGCGTCAGGCCATCAATGCTTCATTTCTGGCTCTATTAGACGCTTCGTGCGCGTCCTACTTTGTTGCTTTACTTCGGGGCCATGTATTCTCCTAAATCGAGAGACTTTGTGAGAACTATCGGTAGCCTCAACTTCGACATAATCGTGGACTCTTTGGTCAGTATAAGTTTGGATGAATCACCTTGCCTCTAAGTGGTTAAATATGCCTATGTAAGCCTTTGGCAGTCTCAGTATGCAATAAGGAATACCGTGCGTTAACCTGACGTGTAACAGAAAGCGAAGGCTTGAAGTTGATCGACTTCCGCAGCAGCTCAATCGCAGTCTTGCTGATAGTTCACTGTGCGATCAAGCTATGAAGAGTTCGGCGGGATCTTCCCCATCAGAATCTTCCATCGCCTCACTGTTCCAAAAAAAAAAACAGCGTTAAGAACACGGTCTCCCCTCTTCCGCAATCCGGATAGCTGCTTTACAATTAAACGTTTATGCATCGAATAAATAAAGTGGTCTTCGATGTACACTTCTTAGGCTAACTGTCAATGCATTTAGGAACACTGAATTCTAGATCTAATGTTTAGAGGCATGTCCGAAATAGGTTGACTTGAAGGGCTGCCATCACATTTACTATAACGTTGCGGCCTCGTACAGCGTTTAACCACAGCATGTGCGCTGGATTCATAATCAAGGAACACAGCTCTACATAAGGGACAGCGTCCATTTCCCTTGCTGGCGAGCTTCACAGGACAAAGTAGATTCTATACCGTAACACATGCTGTGCCGCGTAACAAAGACACTGCAGTAAAGCAGCTATCGGAAATCTTGCTGCGTACATGACAGCCCACATGTCGAACCCACCGATGGGTGCACCTACCCTGACTCTGCACACACAGCTGTAGCACGTTCAAATCTGGTAAGAGAAAGACAAAAGAAAGCAACGAGCGCATGTACAACAGAGAAAGCGAACAAGCGCGCGGAGGGAAATGGACCGCGGCAAAGCCCCCGACGTATGTAAATAAGATAAACAGTAAATTGAACCTGAGGGGCCATGTAGGCCACGTAAGAAAATTAATAGGCGTGGTGAGCGGCAGATTAATGGCAGCGCGCAGCGCGGTTTTTGTTTGCGCTCCACATAGCTTCACTGCCGCACAGTCATGTGATGTGGAGAAAACTAAGTATCATGCTGTGAAGCGTACTTCCAGCAGTAAACCGTTCGTTGCCGGAAAAAAATGTCGCCACCTAGTCACATATGCACCTTTTACGGGAAGGTGTTGCTGAAAATGAATGATCGGTACTTTTACGGCTTCGGAGCAGCCTTAAAGCGAGCAATCAACGAAGTCCCAAAACGGCGTCATAGGCTGACTTCGCAGCAACGCTCGGTCGCGTGGTGGCTAGGTTAAAACAAGCATTTAACTAATGTAAGAACGCCAAACAAAAATAAAATTCAGTTCACTGTACAGCACGCCCTGCACTCAAAGACTGCATTATTAATTTCGGGTAAATATTTTCACTCTATAATAGGCAAGCAATGTTAGAGCACTGCACGGGCCCGGGCCGGCCCGAAAGCCCGGGCCCGGCCCGGCCCGCGGGCCGGGTCGGGCCGGGTAAGTAATTGTTGGATCGGGCCCGGGCCGGGCTCGGGCCCATGAGCTTCGGGCCCGGGCCGGGCCCGGGCCTGGGTCAGGCCCGTATCAGGCCCGGGTCTCATGCGTGTCGGTAATGGCGCGTGTGTGCTTTTTGGTTTTGCGGCTTCTTGGGATTTAACGTCCCGAACCTAGTCAGGCTATGTGAGACGCTGTAATGGAAGTCTCCGGGTAATTTAGACCACCTGAAGTGCATTAGAGTACACTGAAATCGCACGATGCAAGAAATCTAGCATTTTGCCTCCATCAGTATGTTACATGTAACATCGGGAAACTGCCTCATAAAAGTTCCCGCCATTATATTAAGTGAAATACGTTATTGCGTACCACGTATCGAAAGAAATGGTAGTCAGGCAGCACTGCGAGAAGTGCGAAGCAACGGTACACTGCCCAGATTAGTGCATATAAGATGCACTCATCGGTATCATGGGAAACATTTCGAGTATGCAGCTACGATCGCATGCCCGCCTCGCCTGCTTCCGCCTTCGTGACTCTGTAGACTGGTCAACGCGACTCGTAAGTCATTAATACTTGAGGAGCTGTTTTTCCTGCAGTTTAAGCGCAAGAAGAGAAGTGACGCTTGTCACAGGGTCGCCGATCCACGCAGATGTTGCTGATTTTTTGTGCTAGCAAAGCAGTTGCAAATATTTATGATTTGGCAATTAGCAAATCAGAACTAGCATTTAACTCGGATTCTCATCACATCGAGTGTGTACTTGCTGATTCTCACGGCCACCTTTGTCTTCGTCACACTTCGTCAGTAATTCATAAGTTTCTTCATTCGTCGGAACACAAGTGTTCTCATGGCGCTCAAAAACGTGGACGCGCTCCCGAGACAGAAGTGAGCAAGCACCTAAGGAAGGTGATAACCAATATGAATTACTGCAGTACACTTTGTAACAGGCGGGTGTATTGGCACCCTTTACCGCACAAATATCTAAGGGCTTCAGAGACACCCCGTGTGGACGAATTTTTCATCCCTTCAAGCTTCCATCTGCCTTTGAACTTCTGCCACTATTAGATTTTAGCCGTTAAGCAACACACATCAAAACGGGAGACACGAACCCCTCCTCTCGTAAAAAAAAAAAAAAACGTACTGCAGCTCCGCTGCTGTGAAACCTCAGGACGTGCGTAGCACGGGCGCCCAGCGATTCCCGTTCGTAGAGTTCCCACTGCTCCGTGGACCAAAGCGCCAATGAACTCAATGTTTGTGGTAAGCAAGTAGGGTTTCCCCGGCACGAGTAGAATTTGTTAGGCAGGTTCGCTAAGTTGGTGTGCGACATGTGCGCTACCTTTTCGTTTACTTTTATCGGCTGCGGTATCACCGTCACGTGTTAAGTGTACCACGATTCGAAATCGTGGCGCGGGTAGCTCGGTGCGTGCGCTAACATAAGTTGATTATAGTAGGTAATACAGGTTTTGCGGAAGCTAAATACAGAGGCATAGACTGAGTATTCTGTGCCGCACTTGAGATGCTTAACGCCCTACATGTTGAAACAAAAGCGGAAGGGCCCAAGTTCATTCATATGATGGAACACATAACTTATTTTATTGACGGAGCAGTTGACACCTTCTGAAATGAAGCCTATACTGAAGCAATAGAATATGCGAAATCCGCGTGAAATATCCTTCCACGTAGGCGCTACCCCTCTCAGAAGTTTGCTTTTTCTCTAGCTTACGTCTTTTCCTGCCCACCGTAGTCACCGCTTTTTGCTTTCTGGCACACATCGTCTCCACCGTCACAGCCGCTAGCTGCAAGACTGCAACCACGACTGCGAGCCACAGACAGCCAGACTTCGCTCCCCTGTTCGCACCGAGGCCTCCGGCCCTCGGCGGCAACCCACTCTCCTGATTCCAGTCATTGCGTGGGATCGCGCTCCGGACACCCGACCCGCCGCGTTCGACGGGGACCACCAGCTAATTCAGTTCAGCGCTCTAATAAGCAGTTATTTCGGAAGCCCTTAGTGCGGTCTTGATTTAAAGTATAAAACTTTCAAAGATCGAGGACGGTCACACAAAGGCGACGAGACGGGCATCTAAAGCGAACAGCGAGGACATTATGTCGCTCGCTAACGTGTGTGGCTTGCTTTGACAGATCTATGGCACTGCGGTGGGGGTGATTCGGCGAACAAAGGTGCGGGAGAGGACTCCCTTCTTTGTAGCACGAAAATGTAGCCTAAGTTGGAGACAGTTGCTTACCGAGGAGTCGAAACGACAGGTTTAATAACGCTACTCAGCTTTGCGAATCCTCCCAGGAGTAGTTAGAGCGCATTCTTTTCTCCCTCTCGTTGCATTGTGCAATAAACGAAGTTTGCAGGCTAAGTTCTGCGCTATTTAATCAATAGTCCCAGCAATTATAGTAAAGCCAATTATAAATGTCCGCCGTTTTTCCACTTTATGTTGGCGTTGTATGTTGTAGTCGTTCTTTGAAAAGAAATAAGAACATTGCACGGTTAGTACTGCGTGCATGAGACAGCCAGCTATGCCTCCTCATATAACTCCCTGCAATTCTTTTGCAAAAGTGTTACAGGTGTAATTAACCGAACACAGTACCAGTTCAAATCGTGACACTGTCATATGTTTTCACAACACTCTCCAGAAACTATCTTGAGTGCGGCTGGTATGTTCACTGTAGGAGAAGACTGGACAGTGCCTTGTTTATGCTCAAAGAATAATTGGTTGAATTGGGCCGGGCCGGGCCGGGTCGGGCCGGGCCTAAAGCTTTCGGGCCCGGGCCGGGTACGGGCCGTATTTAAAAACACCGGGCCGGGCTCGGGCGGGCCGGAGCACGGCGCTTTCGGGCCGGGCCGGGCCCGGGCCGGAAGAAGTCGGCCCGTGCAGTGCTCTAGCAAGCATAATTCAAAAGAAAGTCCCCCCCCCCTCTTCCTCTGGCGCTACCCGGTCCTTGTTTTCTTTTCAAAGTAAGCTACAAGGCATGCCTACACGGCGTGGTAGCTTCTTTCAAGTAATCTTCGGCACAGGCGGCACTGCTCAGTTCCACGAGGCGGGTACGGTTCCCTGTTACGGCGACCGCATCGTACGCACATATCTTGGAGTCCCAGGAAGGCAACATTATTTCTCGAGGACCGCCTTAGAGCGTTCCTCATAATCGTATCGTCACTTTCGTTCATAAAACTCCATAGATGATCATTACGGCATGCCTACGGAAGCCCACTAATTCAATCCGACCCGATTTCGCGCTTCAGTCGTACTATATATCAGTGAAGGGCCCAATGCCTCGCACGCTTCTTGCGCTTGTTCATGTGGAGCAGGTGCCGAATTCACAAAACTTCTCTTTCGTAAGTGCTTTTTGCCATTGGTCAGTCGGCCTCTCTAATGATATGTCCAGCATCGGCATTGGCTGAAATTTTCTCTTACGAACTTTTTTGTCGTAAGTCGTTTTCGTGAATACGGGCCCAGATGAGCAGACCAGAAAACGCCTATGCGCCTGGCGCCCCACCTCATAGAGGCGCCACTGATGGCCACCTAGGGGGTGTTGTGGTCAGTAGTCCCATGATCGATTTGACTGAAGTAAATTTAAAAGGCATGAGGAAAATTTAAAGAGAGAGAAAAAAAAGTTCTTAAATCTTCTTACGAGCCTGGTGGCGCACATGTCACCGCCCCGTTACAAAGGGGACGCTCATAGCATCCATCCATCCATCCGGGAGGATGAGCAGACGACAACGCCTCGCAGCAAGAGCCGCGGCACGGGCATGGCTGAAGGGCTGGACACATGCTCCGATTTTCCATGCGATCCGACGTCGCACGGTCCGGCGTCCGGCTTCCGACGCTTCAACATACACAGGGCGACGAGCGATCAGCGAGAAGGCTCCGCCCACATCCGGCGCGTTGGCAACACGCTCGTAAAACATCGCATCCCTGTCGCTAAGGGCAAAATAAATGTTTGTACAGCCTTACTTGGTTGCATAACAGCGCCGAAAAACATTGCCGATAAAACTATGCCTTCGCGAGCGACAAACACAACACGACAGCCCACCGTCAGCGACGACTCCGAGGGTAGGCCTAGCTGCCGACGACGTAGCCGTCGTCGTTCGCAATCAACCGCCAACTCGCCACGAAGGGCTCATTTTTGCCAACACAATTAACATTTGTACTCATAGGTCGTTTGTCAACGCATACGATTAGTTTTCTCGAAATAGATGCGAAGCGCAATGGTCAAAACGAAGCGAGCCGCTTCGGTGAAACAGCCTCTGCCGATGTTTGTTTACGTTGACGCTGCGGCCGCTTCCGATCTCTCGATTGCTTAGGAAATGGGCGCTGCATTGCAGATTGGTTCACTTTAGGCGTAACATTACTCAGTGAGAATTAATTTCGGGTCACAAACGAATCATAAGCAATATCTTCGACGCGATTCCATCGACACCGGCAAATGCCTCGGTCGCCTCGGCAGGTCAATACGAGAGATCAGCGCGTAAGCTCCGCCCTCACGAAGCGCGTCCGCGTACACGCTCGTAAGACATCGTATCCTCGTCAGTAAGTATAAAATAAACATTTTTTACTGCCTGGCTTGGTCATACAACACAGAAAAACACTGCCGATGCCTTCGCGAGGGACTAGCACATCATCACAACCCAGCGTCAGTGACGACTACGAGGGTAGGCCTAGCTGCCGACCCTCTGAGTAGTAGTCGTTCTCTGTCAACCGCGAGCTCGTCACAACGTGCTCATTTTTACCTATACGATTAACATTTGCTCTCATATGTCGTGCGTTAACACATGCGATTAGTTTTCTCGAAACGTTGTTGTAAATGAAGCGCTACGGCAGAAACGAAACGAGCCGCTTCGGTGAGGTGGCCCTTGCCGAAATGTTTGTTTAACTTTCCACGGCGGATCCACGTCGCATCGCCGGACGTCGGATCACATGCAAAATCGGACCATGTGTCCAGCCTTTGAAACTCGCGGCTGCGATTTCCCCTTCGTTCGCGTGCCAGGCAGCATTTCGGGGCAACCCAGTTCGTATACGAGTCAGGTGCGTCCCGTAGACCGGCGTACGGACCCCAGTTACGAAGTGGAGCTCTCTTGTTCGGTTGACTGATGTGGCGTCTCAATCATTCCTTTTTGTTGTTCTTAGAATTCTGCCCTTCGCACATTGCCACTTATGTGCCTTAACACGCGTCATGCGGGCGCACTGGTAAACCAAACAGTTATATCCGCTCTGCGTGGCGCCGCAGCATAATGTAGCGCTCTTGCTGCAGCTTGTAGCGCGTGATAATATCGAACAGGTGCCATGAAAGTCGCCTTAAGAAGAGCAACTGTGCAGTTGCTAATACGTGTGCGTACACTCGTCATGGAAATAGAGGAGCTTGTGAATGAATAAAAGGGTCAGTTTGCGCCGCACAGCTGATGCAACTCCACCACACTCTTCCGAACTGCCCTAACTCTGGCAGCTTTCAATAATTTGAATTGTCCTGGTGACCTTCTTGAAAGAGCGCAAATCTGTAGTATGAGCTTTTTTGTCTTTTGATGCTATGCTGAAGATAATGGCGCACGATATATTTAAGGGAAGGGGGAGGGGGGGGGTGGCAAGCGCCGGTAAAACAGGATGATCATGGCATGCCTGGGATTTGTATTATCAAGGAGCATGTGTATATAAATACCAAAAAGTTAGAACAGCTACTGAATTTCTTCGTCACTTCACGGGAGATTTTGTCATAAATGTGTCCTCTTAGGGGATGCAATGCCCCACATTGGTTTAGAGCTTTCTTTACCCATGCAAGTTTTGTTACCTGCATGGAGGGCACGGTGGACCTGTTTTGTGGGCGAACATATAAAAAATCCTCATGTAGACGTCTTATTGCACCAAAGCTATATTGTCTTGCATTAGAGTCAAACTCTCTAGAAGCTTGTTATGATCATTGTTTTCTTTCATTTAGATATTTGGGGAGAGTGAAATGCACTACTTTCGAGCAAATATGCAGTCCCTGTTCTAAACCGTAAAATAGGGAGGGGGCAAAGGAGCATATGTGCGCAATTATAGCACGGTAAATACGAGGGTAGGGGATTAAAGGGCAACTCCGGCGGTTTTTGCGCCATATTCTGATATCGATGCTTTACAATGGTACTGATGGTTCTGTAGCAGCCAGGGTGGTTGAATTTGCTCAGAAACGCACCAATAATTTTAAATAAGAGACTGAAAGGCGTGTTCAAACCGAAACCGAAACGGGTACACGTTTCGAGCAGTGCATGGGATGACGTCACAGCCTCCCCGCCGTCAGAAATATGCAGCTGGTGCCGTAAAAATGACAGTCACGAGTTCACCCGACGAAGTATTGAGCTATCCTGAACTTGACAGGAACGATTTGAGCGCTGAACTACCGGCGTTTTGCGCCTTGCCTAATCGGGTAGGCAGCACTGAAGGTAAGGATGTCAAAAACACAGGGTGTTCCGCGTGTGAATCCGCTAAAATTTTTAAAATTCATTTTCAGGAAATCTACATGACTTATGACCGACTGGTTTGACATATATAGTTACACTACCGAGGAGAATACATATTTTAAATATCGTTGAGATCGGTGGACCCTGAAAAATCGCCGGAGTTGCCCTTTAAGGAGGCGAGGCGCCTCTGTACGACAGCGACCAAGCAAATAAATGTAGAAGTGTTGAAATGTGGGTCAGTTGGTCCATGATGTTAAACGCGCAAACCAGCCAAAGGACGACCGGTCGGAAGAGAGAAGTAACACACACAACGACTAGACCATGAACTAGGCTTTTTGCCCCGCCACGGTGGTCTGGTGGCTATTGTACTCGGCTGCTGATCCGAGGGTCGCGGGATCGAATCCCGGCTGCGGCGGCTGCATTTGGATGGAGAAGAAATGTTGAGGCCCGTGTGCTGTGCGATCTCAGTGCACGTTAAAGAACCCCAGGTGGTCGAAATTTCCGGAGACCTCCATTACGGCGTCTCTCATAATCAGAGCTGGTTTTGGGACGTTAAACCCCACAAATCAATCATATAAGGTATTTTGCTACTCTCCTTATGGAGGACTATATGGTGGCTGTGGAGCCGTTGTAGATGTATTCCAGTAGTCTTACGTAGTGTTCGTCTACGCCCTGATTTCGCAATGCCTGCATAACTGATGAAGTATCGACAGAGTCAAATGCTTTCTCGTAATCTATGAAGGCTATATATACTGGTTGGTTATACTCCGCGCATTTCTCTATCACTTGTTTGATAGCGTGAATATGGTCTACTGTTGAATAGCCTTTACAATACTCAGTTTGGTCGTTAGGCTAACTGAAAACTAAGGTGGCACGAATTATGTTAGTGATTACCTTGGTAAAACCTTATAGACGACAGAAAGTAAGCTAATCGGCCTGTAATTTTTCAAGTCCTTTGCTTCGCCTTTCTTATGGATTAGGATGATGTTCGCATTCTTCCAAGATTCCGGTATGCTCGCAGTAATCAGGCGTTGCGTATACAGGCTTGCTACTTTTTTTAGTATAATCTCACCACCACCCTTTAAGAGATCTGTTGTTATCTGATTCTGACGAGGTGGCTTTCCCGCTTGCACCTCTTTGAAAGCTTTCATTACTTTCTTTCATTTCATTTCATTTCATTTATTTTACCCTCAATCGCACATAGCTTTACAGAGGCGAGTGGGGTACAAAAAAATAATAAACTATAAACAAGAGCAAACATAGTAACATCAAAATAATAAAGATTACAAGACATGAAAATTCGATGTTAGGCAATACACTGAATGTATGTGTAAGTATCATCAGAAACATGGGGGAAACAGAGTACAAAAATATATATGTACAATATACACTTCACGCGTCATCACGTAAGTACTTCTGTATTGTAGAAGAAAACAAGTCATGATTTGAAATGGAAACCATGTCCGAGGGAAGGTGGTTCCAGTCGTTGGATGTGCGTGGGACGAAGGAATGATGGAAAGTATTAGTGCGGCAGCTAATGACTTTATTGGCTAATGAATTATTGGTGGAATGTTAAGCTCTTTAGAACTATTTCCCTGTTCAATATTGTTTTCGTTATCGCGGCTACTGTAGATATCTCTGTAGAATTCTTCAGATACTGTAACTATCTCATCCATATTCGTGATGAGATTACCTTGCTTGTCTATAAGCGCATACATCTGATATTTGCCTATGCCTAGACTCTCTTAGCCGCTTTAAGGCTCCCTATATTTGTTAGAGCATGCTCAATCCTGTCCATATTATGCTTTCTTATGTCATCTGTCTTACGCTTATTAACTTTGAAAGCTCCGCTAGTTCTAGTCTGTCAGTTGCATTAGATACTTGCCGTTTTCTAATCAAGTCTTTCGTCTCCTGGAAAAAGTTTCCTAGTAATCTGTCTATCAATCTTACCTCCTACCTCTATTACGCATTCAGGGATAATGCGTGATGTTATCGCTGACTTCCTGAAAGCAAACGCCTGCTTGTTCGGTTAAGGCTGAATGTCTGTTATGCGGCGCTATCCTGAATTCTTCGACTTTCCGTCTTACTGTTGGTTCACTGATCGGTTTCTTTCGTACTAGCTTATTGCCGTCCCTCCTCAAGTTTAGCCCAGTTTGAGATCTCACCATCCTGCGGCCACTGCACCTAACGCTGCCCAGGACTTCCACATCCTGAACGACGGCAGGGTCGTCGCAGAGTATGAAGTCTATTTCATTTTTATGCTCGCCATTCGGGGTTCTCCACGTCCACATCCGATTCTCCCGCTTACGAAATAACATATTCATGATTCGCAGATTATTCCGCTCTGCGAATTCTGCTAATAAGTTCCCTCAGTCAGTCCTGCAACCCACGCCACAGTTCCCGACTGACTTGTCTCCAGCCTACTTCTTGCCAACCTTATATCACTGAAGTCTTCCATAACAGTGGTGTATTGCGTCCTTACTTCACCCATTGCCGATTCCACATCTTGATAGAAGCGTCCACCTAGCCGGTCGTCATGGCTGGATGTAGGTGCATAGCCTTGTACCACCTTCAATTTGTACGTCTTATTTAGCTTAATTACGAGACCGGCTACCCTCTCGTTAACGCTATAGTATTCCTCTATGTTGTCAGCAATGTTTTTGTTGACCAGAAATCCCACTCCTAGTTTTCCTTTGTCCACCAAGCCACGGTAACGTAGCACGTGCCATTTTTCAGCACTGGGGAAACAGTATTTCTTGTATACACTCCAGCTCCACACCCGCAGCGAACGCAGCCATTTTGATAGGCAAGACGGAAGTGACGCGAGGACGCGGCCCGCTTCCGCCCGAATCTGTCTGAATCCGTGCCTCGGCGCCGGAGCAAGTCGGAGCGCTCTGGCGCGGTTTGAGTTGCTCCGAATCTGCCAGTGAAACGCACCCGCTCCCGCTCGACCAGTGAAACACGGATTCGTCGCGGCGGAGCAAAAAAACCTGCTCCGAATCTGCCAGTGAAAAACGCCAATAGTATAATAAAACCAGGTGGTGGGAAACGAAAGTGAGGGTGACGTTAAGAAAAAGGAGGATGGGAGAGTGTGAAGCATAGCGTGGGTGTGTACGGTATAACAGGGTGGGAAATCGAGGTGGGGGTGACCAGCGAAAGGGGGAGGAGGAGGATGTGGCAACCGAACATTGCCCGCCAAGGTCTCACGTCTGCTGTTACGTGGCAGCCAGTCATGCCATATGTTCCCGCCAAAACCGTGTAACAGCTGACACCTGACAAACCACGTGACCTAGCTGAGCCTGTAGAAGCCGAAAGAAGCTAGGGGAGCCACAAGCTCCACTCTTAGTCCTGCCTTGAACCACTAGTGCAAGCTGCCCACATTTTTTTTCGTTTCCTTTTCACTGGACACCAGGGTCGATATGGTTAAAGGGCAACTCCAATCAATGCAACTCCATCTCAATGAAATTTTCAATATATCTTCTTCTCGATACTGAAATCCAAACTAGAAGAGAAGCTCAGGGGAAGATGGATGCTTGAATCGATGAAGAAATCCGCACCTGAAAGTCTACTTTCAGGTGCGGAGCCCCCGTCCAGTTCGACGAGAACAACGGCGTTAAACAGTGTAGCTACTTTATTTAGCCACAAGCTTTCGGTGAAATGCATTGTTGGTGCGGCGCAGGTGGTGTGGGGTGGAGAGGGGGACACATGCCATAGGAGCGACTTCTGTTCCGAGCGTGTGTTCCTTTTTTCATCCTGCTTTCTATCTCTGCGCACACAATGCATTTGCAAGATATGTACAAGGAGCGGATTCTTTGGAAGCTTTCGCTCTTGCCATTAGTCACGCTAACACCTGTCACACAAACACCCCTGCACCCAACCCTCCCCCCCTTTTTTTTGTGTGTGTGTTCACACGTGCTGCTCTTCTCCTCTCTTTCTGAGGACGGGGGAGAGTGTGCAAAGGAGTACATAAACGAACGCTGGAGAAGGCAGTTGCCGCCCTGACGAAGACAAGTCCGCTTGTCGAAACGTTGGCTCCCGCGACATTCCCTGTTCTCGATACTGAAATAATATATGTCATGCTGGGCGGTTGAAAGTTATCTACTTTTCCTGAAAGTGAATTTAGCGATTTCTAGCGGTTTACCATACTGGACTCCGTGTGCTTAAACGTCAGTACCTACAACGCCACCTGCCCCAGCTGGTGGGCGGTCAAGAGAAAAACAGCGATACTGCAGCGCTAAAGTCGTCGCTGTGAAGTTCAGAAAAGCTGACATAACTTAATATTTCGTCGTATGACAAGACCGCTTTCATTTTCCGGCACCAGCTCCGTGTTTCTGATGGCGTGGAGGCTGTTACGTCATCGCATACGCTGAACGAAGCATTCACCAGTTTCAGTTCCCATTTGTACACATCGTTCATTCGGTTCTTTAAAATAATTGGTGAGCATCTGAGCAAATTGAACTCCCCTTACCTGCTACAGGACTATCAGTACCATTTAAAAACAGCGTATTAGTAATATGGCGAAAAAAAAAAAACGCGCAGTTCCCCTTTAATCGTAAGAAAGGCAATACGATACGATATTGCAACCCCTAAAGGGCGCTTGAAAACCATATTTAACGCAGTGCGCACTTCGGGCTGTACTTTGCTCGAATACAAAATAATAATATTGTTTTATCATAAGCGGCTTTTTCAGAACTGCTGTATCTTGCCGTTACATAGGCGCCCAAGGAAAAGAAAACAAAAAACAAAAAGGGGCGATTTTAATCCGCAACGTTGCACCCCCTGTGAACACACCGCTGTTCCCGCTTTCTTGTACGCAATCGTTTTTAGCATTTCTGCATTGGTTGAGTTAAATCGTGTTTTTTCTTCTTTTCTTTGTTTTCTGTTTTTGGTTGCTTATCAGCGCATAACGGCGCAAAAGTCCCGCTTTCATGAAGACCTTCCTTCGATGGCGAAATGTCCTTGTGCGCGGCACAGCACTACCCGGCGTTCACAACAAAAACCGTGGACTTCAGAGCTCAAGGATCATGATTTTGCAGTTTGGCGACAAGGTGCTCGGCGATTACAGTGGATTACATACATGGGTACCCTGCATGCTTGAGCGTTTATGTGTGTATATAAGTACTACCTTACACACAAGCATAGCTTTTTCCGACCTGATGAGCACGGAAACCGTTAAGGGCGGCTATTATAAATGCTTGCATGCCTCGCAACACTCCGCTTAATTATTTTTGGATCTACGGTTGTGTAAGGGTAGTGGGGAAACCATTAGAGAGAAAATATTAGATAAGCAAAGGAAGCGGCCACATTCTTTCAACACACGGGCGTTCCGGAGCTAAGGAGCTCTGGAGAGAGAAATAGCTTTGTCGTATCGGCAATAATGTTAAATGTTATAGCGCACAAAGAAGCAAGCACAGCCTTTGTCGTCTCTTCCCTACTTGTCTTTTTTTTTGCTCACTATAACAATTAATAAGGAGCTCTGTATTTAAAACCGTTCACTTGTGCGCGCACCGAATGCGAAAATGCGGTAAGCGTGTAAAAGTCGCGTCACACGCGATTTAGGAAAAGAGCGATGCAGAAACCCGTGCCAAATACATCTTTTCTTCCTTTTTTTTTCCCTCAATGCGTATCGCTCGTAATTTACGCTGATAAAGCCTTGCGAAAAAGTAAGAGCTGCGAAGCCGGTTGACACCGATCGCGTCTAATGTGTGTCTAGTAGGTCTTATGTAAAGGTATACAAGGACGGCGTACGGCCACTGACGACCGCAGTATACTCATGCCAAGGGGGGGGGGGGGGGGGGGGTATAGAAGTATCGCACGTTTCCTTCACATAAGCCCGGTCTCCAGGTGTTAATACTATCTATCTATTTTTAATCTTATAGTATCGACATAATGTCAGATTATATCTAGCGAACATGCGCAGTAGTTCGGGCATGAGTGTCGAACTCCGTCGTAAAGCTATAATATAGGAGCAACAGCGCACATTTAAAGGGCAACTCCGGTGATTTTTCATTGTCCACTGATCTCAATCAAACTTTCAGTATATATCCTCCTCGGCGCCGCAATAATTTATGCCAAGTCATTTAGTTTCCCCGAAAATGAATTTAAAATTTTTTTAGCGTATTCTCACGCGAGCCATCTTGTGTTCTTGATGTTATTACCTGCAACGCTGCCTACCCGAGCAGGCGGGTCGACTAAAACAAAACAGCGATACTTGAGCGCTCTAATCGTCGCTGTGAAGTTCAGAAGAGCTCAATATATCTTTAGTTGACATCAGCGCTTTCATTTTTCTGGCACCAGCACCCCATTTCTGATGGCGGGGAGGCTGTGACGTCACCGCATACGCTACACGAAGCGTCTACCCGTTTCGGTTTCGGTATGAAAGCATCGTTCATTTCGTTATTTAAAATTTTTGGTGAGTTTCTGAGCAAATTGAATGATCGTTGCTGCTTCACGGCTATCAGTACTATTGAAGAACAGTGATATCAGAATACGTTAGAAAACCGCCGGAGTTGCCCTTTAAGAGGCAAGGACACACTATGCAGGCGTTGTCAGCGCTTGTGTTGTGTATAGTTGATGTCAGAGAAAACTGAATTAGCACGCAACCAGCTGTGCATGTCTTGCTTTCGCTAGGTATATGTGGTATGGCTTCAAGGTGCATGACGAAGTTATGAATGATTCCTGGGGTTTACGTCCCACAACCCGCTATGATTATGACAGACGTCGTAGTGGAAAGCTTTTATTTTCTTACATGATAGTACTTTAAAATGTTAGTTGCGTTTGAATCTTATTTGTAAACATTGTACTCGCTAATTAAAACCACAACATGCAATGTCTGTAGCGGACCCTTAACTAGCCATATCGGCTACGGATCCGGATGTTCCCGCAGAATATTTTTGTAAATCATTTCAGTGGAATAAAAAACAAAACAATCTTCTCCTCCTTCTTCGGAAATTTTGATCACCTGTGGTTCGTTAACGTGCACTGACATTGTACAGTAACGCAGGCCTCAACATTTTGCCTCCATCGAAATTCGATCCTACGACCCCCGCATCAGCAGCCGAGTACTAAAGCCACCAGACCACCGTGGCGGAGAGGTTACGAGGTTATGACGGACCGTACACTATATAAAGGGTTGTTCGTTTTCAGGTGTTACATTTTTTTTTTTCAAACGGGGTGGTATTTGCCTACGTGATTTTCGGGGAAGACTTCAGTTCTTTAGTGAACCATTTCGAAATTTACTTTTAGGGGTATATTTACTAGTTGAAATTCACAAATGACAGGCGTATGGCGTCCATAGTGCGGTTGGCAGCCTCTGAAATGAACTATTTGTCACTGAAGTTCACGTAAGCCAACAGGATATACCTTTGTATTTCCCAAGGCTGGAGTGTGTGTGCACCGCGAACATCGTAGAGTGTGAAAAATACATCGGTTTGGGGCATTCCACTTCAGGGAGAAGTCAGGTTTAACTCGGCTTTCATAAAACACATTTAGATTAATATGAATCGGGTAAAATCAAAGTTTTTCCCGAAAACTAACAACACTAATACATATCGTCATATCGTCACAGCTGGTGAATGAATAAAATGCGCGGTTCGAAATTGAGAAAGCAGTACCATAACAGAGCTGTCTGTTTTCTTTTATATTTTCACGACTGATATTTGTGTGTGTGTGTGCGTGCGTGCGTATGTGTGTGTGTGCGTATGTGTGTGTGTGCGTTTGTGTGTGTGTCCAGTGAGGCACTGTACCTTGGCGTTCGTACTTGTGCATACGCATACGCATTGTGCGCAGCTTGCAGCGTGTTTCACGAGCGGAGACCTGACCTACTCACGGAAGTTTATAAGTGCCCTAATGCATTGTTCGGCCGACCATTTATTGCACGTAACAGCGCAGAAGTACCCGGCACCCCTACGTCTCACTCACATGCCCTTACAAAACATTCCATTCTAGGAACAGTGCATGGACTCAACGTCCGTCATCTACTCCATCGAGTGGAACACAGAGCCAATCTTTGAACGAAAAAAAAAACTCTGTGTGTACCGAGCATTCGTTTGAAGTGTCGCTGAAGCACAGTGACCACTTCTACTGAGTGGCAGCGCTGCCGCCCACTTTACGGAATGAGAAAGTAATCTGTACGGAAAGTAGACGTCGGTGCTCTCTACTTACTCTAAATGTTTGTCCGGCAGACATGTCGTTGTATACTCAATCGGCGCATAGAATCTTCATATGGTGACAATAATAGCGACATTCCCTGTTCTTCATAGTTTTCAAGGATCTCTTCGTCAATCCTCTGTGGATAGCATTTCTAGGCATTAAGACAGCTTATTACGACATAGAACAATAATGTAGGGTTTCCTCAAGAACGGGGATCTATAGGCAATAATTTCGCGGAACTTTTCAAGTAAAGACGTAGGGATACCTGAGCAACAGATTTCACAGACTTATATACATAGTCCCCGATGTGACACTTGAGCGCAGCGGCGGGATTCTGAGCGTCGGCGGCGCTGAGCCTCTGCTTTGACAGTTTGTTTACCAGCGGCAGATGGTCCACGCGCACTCGTTGGGTCGCTGGTTGTTCAGAAAGGGAGCCTGGACACAGGAGCCCATGGCTAGCGCGGAAACAGTCGGGCGGGTTAAGTTACTCTGATCCGAGCTCCAAAGCGGGGCGCTTTATGGAGTGCGCTCGTGCGCGAAGCCTTCGAAGCTTAACTCAACGGCGATGCGAAGCGACTGGCTTAACGTGCACGAGCGTGACAGCGCCGCCGTCTGATGAGCGTTACTTAGCATTCGCATCCGCTGTCTCGTTTCGCGCGCTTCGTTAGCACGGTACCGCTGACAAACATTTGATTGATTTGATCGATTTGTGGGGTTTAACGTCCCAAAACCAGCTCTGATTATGAGAGACACCGTAGTGGAGGACTCCGGAAATTCCGACCACCTGGGGTTCTTTAACGTGCACTGACATCGCACAGCACACGGGCCTCAACATTGCGCCTCCATCGAAATGCAGCCGCCGCGGCCGGGATTCGATCCCGCGACTTTCGGATCTGCAGCCGAGTGCCATAACCACTAGACCACCGTGGCGGGGTCCGCTGACAAACGAGACGCTGCAGTTCTGCATCAACGATGAGGAGTTCGAGTGGCTTGACTCGTGGCAGCAGCATTTACTTAGACGGAAACACTTCCCGTTGCTACTAGACGTGTCATATGTACCACAGGAAGTGCTTCTGGGAGATTCTAGCGATTTTCTACCGCGGGAAACGGCTCCACCGGTTCGTGGTGATGTTTGTACCATGTATATCAGTTTTACAAACACTTCGAGTGTCACTCTGACAGATGGAGGTTGGTTCCACGAGAACATGAGGCCCCATACCAGACGTTATAAACATGCCAGTTTGCTGAAACAATGTGGATGAAACAGATCAGTTCTGCAGTGTATACGTGCCAGTTCGCGCCCGCAAACTTACTGCCTCGTCCACGACCAACCAAACTGAGCCAACTGCGTCTTGCAAGAGAAAGGGATAGTGGTATACATGATGGGAAGGAAGCATACTTCTGCTAATCATGAAGGAGGAGAGTGTGGAGGTGAGCACAGGGGAGTGAAAGAAGAGGCCGCGAAGGAGATGCTGTCTTCTCGATATGTAGCAGTACCCACACGATCAAAGTGCAAGGTCAGGGCACCTCTCACCCTATCAAAAAGGGGGAAAAAGAGCCAGGCCTGCGCGGAATCGCAGGACAGTGACAGCGTAAGCTGAAGGAGCGACCTTCCTAGAGGCCATTGTAAACGCTTCGAGAAACTAGTGCAAGTACAGGTGGTGGGTATCCCTGCGCCATAACTCTGCGGTTTGGGCTTCTCTCTGCACAGCGGTCTGCTGTGCCCGACGTTGGCGTGCTGCAGCCGCGCGCGTGACTCTGCGATTCACTTCTTCAGCAGCGGTCCGCATCTTGCGAGGAGGCGCCATCAGGTATATCGAAAAGCCAAGTCAGGTTGCTGTCGGGGCTGCGCACGTCGCCTGTCGCGTGATGCATGGAACTATACGACAAAACTGCTTCACGAGGCAGCGCTTCGTAAAAACACATTTCGAAGGCTATTCTTCACGAGGAGCGATAGTGGTTACGGACACGGGCGGCGGCGGACAACTACGGCGCCGTTGTTGTGATCTCATAACAGCTTACGCTGTAAAATAGAGACTGGTGAGAGCCCGGCGGCATTGGATCCAGTGACTCCGTCGTTGCAGGTGAACGTTCGAACCACCTGGCCACGTCTGCAGTAGCTTTGAAGGATGAAATGAGACAGTTGTAGTTCGGTGAGGGAAATGACGCTTTTCTCTTCAGTCCTTGTCGGGAGCATGTCTCACCGTCCGTGAGGGGGTAGAGAATGAAAGCAGAGGAACGCTGCAGTGGAGTGTTCCGGAAACTTTGATAATCTGGGAGTTCTTTAACGTGTACCGACTACGCACGATAAACGGGCCCCCATCGTTCTCACCTCTATCCAAAATGCGACTCCCGAGGCCGGGTTTGAAGCCGCGTCCTTTGGGTCCACAGCCAAGTGTCATAGCCATTAGAACACCGCAACGGACTGAAATGAGATCAAAGTTCAAGTTGACCGCGTTTGCGGGAGAGGAAAGGGCCGGAAGGACGTCACCTTATCGAAAGCCACATAGCAAGCGCGACTAAAAAATATCTGTTAAATCACATAACAAAGAGAGAGATTTTCTGTTTTGAGTACTGAAATGTTCTCGAACAGACAAAAAATAACAGGAATTTCTTTCTCTAGAAGAAAAGTTCTTTTCTGTTAGTGCTATATAAGAACTTCATCTTGGATATAAGAGAAAATGTTTACGCAAGAAACATGGTTGTTCTTGAATTTAACAGATATGCCGAATGTTGAAGATAATTTGTTTTTAAGGGTCTCTTTACCTTCGTAAATCATTTCACAAATACCTCTGCAGAAGGTGTGGTCCGGTACATGGCTTTTGCAACGTCAAAGAGAGACATGAAACAACCATTGTTAAAGGTGCCAACAGAGAACATAAATAGATGTCGTAAACGATGAAACCTGTTCCGTATTACTGTGCTGGGAACATGGTCACATTTGCGGAGTACCGCAAGGACTGGAGCGGCCGCACGCGTCACGTGTTCATAGTCTGTGCCAACGTAGCTACGTAACCTTGTTGGTCTGTCCGACCCCCCTCCCCTCTAATACGCGTGATTCGTGACGAAGCAGAATAAAGGGACAATCTGAAGGAGTCACAGTGCACATGCGGACGAGAGGCAAAGTAATTCACAACACAAGCGGTGGCATTATGTCCCATGAGCCCGTCACGACGGTCTAGTGGTTATGGTGCTTGACTGCTGAACCGAAGGTTGCTGGATCGAATCCCGGCCGCATTTCCGATGGAGGCGAAAATCCTTGAGGCCCGTGCACCTAGATTAAGGTCCACGTTAAGGAACCCCAGGTGGTCGAAAGTTTTGGAGCCCTGCACTATGGCATCGCTCAGTTGCATTACAGTCTATGCATGGTATACGACACCCGGGTACCCCAATCTTTCCAAGGGGTCTATTCCACGCACTACTTGACCGCGTAGCTTCCTCGTAGGAACAAGTGCGACCTCAACGTCGTATTCATTGAAAATTCTTGCCAAATCTTCGCTCACGCCTTGCGCATACGGGATGGCCGAGCGCTTCCACATCTGTTTGGCGGCCGCTTGGTGGTTCGGCGCTACGGAGATATTATAGCTACAGAGATTTGACCTACAGGACTAATGCTTCAATTTCCCCGCCACGGTGATCTAGTGGTTATGGCACTCGGCTACTGTTCCGAAGGTCGCAGGATCGAATCCCGGCCGCGGCGGCTGCATTTCGATGGAGGCGAAATATTGAGGCCCGTGTGCTGTGCGATGTCAGTGGAGGTTAAAGGGACCCTGAAACGGTTTTGACGATTTTGTGCAAACATGGTGATCCGGTAGAGCGGGTCACTAGGACCATTACAGGACAGATTTTAGCGCTGTGCGTAAGGTGTGTAATTTACAATAAGGTTTTGAACACGCGTATCGCAAAAGGTCGCAGCGGCTCGCCAAAAAGCGTTTTCAAACGCCCCCGTCATCGAGCGATCGAATGAGAGGTCGCTGATTGGCCCCGACCCAAGTGACGTGCGCGTAATTTTCAAAACCTAGCTGCGAACAACGTGCTTCTACAACGTACTCCTTCGTTTCGCGGCATCTGGCGGCGTCACACGAGTCGCCGGCGCTCTATTACAGAGGCTAGCACTGCCGAGGCGGGCGACCTCAGTGAGGATATCGGGGTGCTATGTCACTACGGGAGGCTCGGCAGAGCGGCTGACGCGGGAGGCGCTGTCGTCTCTAGCGCGCACTCCGCAGCAGATCGAGTTGAGGAGGAACAGCAGTGGTAAGGAGGAAGGCGACAGAAATAAGCCCATAGCTGCCTTAGCGCATTGTGCTTCGCTTTATTTATGGTGTGAATGATTTCGCAATTGTGTTGCCTAATCAGTGACGCAATGTCAAAAAAACGTTTCAGGGACCCTTTAAAGAACCCTAGGTTGTCGCAATTTCTAGAGACCTCCACTACTGTGTCTCTCGTAATCAGAGGTGGTTTTGGGACGTTAAACGCCAGAAATCAATCATTAATATTTGAAACGCTCCACGTTTAAACGACGCAACATACGACAAACAAGACACGTGGAAATCTGCCCGAAATTCACACACGACCACTGCGCCATCTCTTCCATATTTAATCAAGAGTCACTGCGTTTGCTTTCGTTGTGATCAAGGGACCCGTGCGGGCCCCGAAACGTCAAGATTTTCTTTTAATACATTTCACTTTTTGGCGAGAGTTCGTTTTGTTTTGTTATTTGAACTCTGTTCTCAAAGCAAGTTTTTCAAGTCCAATATCTCCTCCGTCTTTGATCAAGTCGGCTGTTATGCCATCTTTACCAGCTGCTTTAACGCGGGACATGCCCTTGGCAGCTTTTTTGACTTCGTCAGCGGTTATACATGGATTCAATGTCCTCCTCTGATTCTATTTCTATTAAGGTGGTATGGTCTCTCTGAGAACTGTACAGTTCAGAGTAGAAATGTTCTGCTACCTTTACTATTTCGTTGAAACTGTTCATAACGCTACCTTGTTTATCTTTTAGCGCATGCATTTTGTTTTGCCCTAAGTGCAGTTTCTTTTTGACCGATTTAATGCTGGTGCCTTTTTCTACTGCTTTCTCTATTTCTCTCGTGTTAAAGTTTCTTACGCCTGGCTTTACTGATCAATTTTGATAGTTCTGCGAATTCAATCTTATCTTTTGGCGAAGTTACTTTCATTTGTTGGAGTTTTTTTATTAACTCCTTGGTAGATTAGGAAAACTTACTTGCTGTTTGCTTTGCTGTTTTACCCCCGACTTCTATCGCTGTTTCAAGGATTGTTTTCGTTATGGTTTTGTTTATTTCTTCTACATCGTCACCGTTCTCGCTTAAGGCCTCGAACTTGTTGCTTAGGGCGACTTTAAATTCTTCGTTCTTCGCTCTGATTACCTCTAGATTGCCTTTTTTTCTAGTAAATAATTTAGTTCTTGTTTTCTTTAAGCTAAATACAATCTTTGCCCTTACTAATCTGTGATCGCTGCATTTTATCTTCCCCACTACTTCTGTGTCTTGAATTATACCTGGTTGTTCGCACATTATAAAGTCGATTTCATTCTTTGTTTTCCCGTTAAGGCTTTTCCACGTCCACTTCCTATTATTGTGTTTCTTGAAAAACGTGTTCATTATTCTGAGTCGGTTCCTTTCGGCAAATTGTACAAGCATTCCTCCACGGTTATTTCTACGGCCGACGCCATAGTTGCCAATCGCCTGCTCTCCATTTTGTTTTGTCCCTACTTTTGCGTTGAACTCCCCCATGAATACTGTGTATTGTGTCCGTACTTTCTTGATTGCTAATTCGATATCCTCATAGAACTGCTCTACTTGTTCGTCGTCGTAGCTCATTGTTGGCGCATATCCCTGGATTATTTTAAAGGGCCACTAAACAGGCTCCTACTTTTTTTTTAAGCTGCCCAAACAAGCTAACTCAATCATAGAGAAGGTTGCGGCGATCACATTCTGCGAATATGGCAGCGCTGCGCGCCACACAGACGCCGTATTTCAAAAAACAATTCGCGCGCCTCTTTCCTGCGATTGACCAGTCGCGTTCGCATCCTAGGTGTCGTCACGTTCTACCGCGAACAACTTTGCGCAGTTGCAGCTCGTTGATTGGTCGAAACCAGGTCTATGTCAGATCCTGTGGCTATCCCACGGCGTGAGCGCCGGAGCAGCGCTGGCTGGAGCAACCGAAACGGCAGCGCAAGCGTCAATGACGTCAGTTGCCCACGTCATGTCACGTGGCAAAAGTAGGCGGAGTCACGGCGGCGCGCCGCGCCTACCCTCTCCTCTGCAGAGAAGGGTGGGGAGGCCGACCGAGAAAACGAAACCGCCGACGCAAGCGGCCACTTAAACCCGTGTAACTTCTTTATTATTGCACCTATTCGCAAAATTCTTGCGGGAGCATGTTCACATCGCACAGGAGCGCAGTTATATATTTAAAACAAATTTTGGACCTCGGGGTTGCTTAGGGGCCCTTTAAGTTTATGCGGCTTATTTAGTTTTTTTTACGAAGCATGCTACCCTTTCGTTAATGCTGTAGAATTCATCTACGTTGCCCGCTATATCTTTGTGAATTAGGAACCCAACGCCATATTCTCTCTTTTCGGGTAATCCTCTATAGCAGAGGACATGTCCATTGTTTAAGACTATGTAAGCTTCACCTGCTCTGCTAACTTCGCTAAGGCCAATGACATCCCAACTAACTCCCTCTAGTTCCTCGAGTAGTTCCGCTAATCTAGCTTCGCTGGAGAGGGATCTTGCATTGAACGTTCCAATATTTAGTTTCCATTTGCGGCCTGTCCGGGTCCAGTGGTTATTACTGCCCTCTGCTGCTTCACAGAGCTGACCGCCGCCGTGGACAGATGTTCTGCAGCTGCTGGACACTGAGGGCGAGGGTTTAATTGTAGACATCATGTGGGAGGCGCAGTTGGAAAAATGCTAATATAATCCTTATCCACAAGAAAAGTGACATGAAGGAGTTAAACAATGACAGACCAATTAGCCTACTCCAGTAATATACAAGCTATTTACAAAAGTAATTTCTGCGAGGATAAGAGAAACACTCGACTTTAACCAACCGAGAGAACAAGCTGGTTTTTAGGAAAGGTTACTCGACATCGGACCACAGCCATGCTATGAATCTAGTAATTGAGAAGCACGCGCAATATAACAAACCTCTTTATATGGCGTTTATCGACTACGAGAAAGCATTTGACTCCATAGAAATACAAGCAGTTCTAGAAGCTCTACGTCGACAAGGGGTACATGGCGTATACGTGAAAACCATAAACAACATATACAAAGATTGCACAGCCACACTACTCCTACATGAGAGAAGCAGAGAAAACCCGACCAGGAGAGGTGTGAGACAGGGAGATACGATATCCCCGATGCTATTCACTGCATGTTCAGAGGAAATCTTTAAACGTCTAGATTGGGAAGAATAGGGATTTCGAATGGACGGAGAATATCTAAGCAATTTAAGATTTTCAGACGACATTGTGCTCTTTAGTAATGATGGAGACGAACTACAAAACATGATTGAAGAGATAAAAAACGAGCGGAATGGGTCAGAGAACAGACAGGAGTAGCCGATATTATTATATCAATTAAAAGAAAGAAGTGGACCTGGGCAGGACATGTCATGAGGAGGAAAGATAACAGATGGACAGTAAGAGCGACGGAATGGATACCAAGAGAGGGAAAACGCAACAGAGGCTGGCGAAAGGTTGATTGATGATTGATTTGTAGGGTTTTACGTCCCAAAACCAGCTCTGATTATGAGAGACGCCGTAGTGGAGGTCTCCGGAAATTTCGACCACCAGAGGCTCTTTAACGTGCACTGACATCGCACAGCACAAGGGCCTCAACATTTAGCCTCCATCGAAATGCAGCCTCCATGGCCGGGATTCGATCCCGCGACCCTCGGATCTGCAGCCGAGTACCTTACCCACTAGACCACCGTGGCGGGGCCCGGCAAAAGGTTAGATGCAGCGATGAAATTTAAAAAGTTTGCGGGCATAAACTGGAACCAACTCGCCCAAGATAGGTTGGATTGGAAATCGTTGGGAGAGGCCTTTCGTCCTGCAGTGGACCTAATCAGGCTGATTATGATGATGATCTCAAAGCAAAGTATTCGCCAGGTTGCCACTTACGCATTCCATAAATTCCCGCAGACAGGCTTCACTTTCGTGTTATACAGATTACTATGACAGAGGGATAAACCACATCATTTTTAAAGGAATTCAGTCCTCTCGCACTGTGTGAAGGATGAAGAGCGGTGCTGTGATGGTGGAATCGGCGCACCGCTTTGAAATTCTCTGTCGACGCGCTCTGGATAGACAGACACACTTTTTGTCACAACCTAGCCACATACTGCTTAAACGAATGCATTATACCTTTGGTCCACTTCGAGCACCTTTTAAACTCCTCGATTAACATTTCAATCGCTTAATTTATATTTTATTGACATCAACTCGCCTTTTGTTCACCTAATGCGCCTTTGATTCGCTTTATGTCTCACTTGCTTCGCATAATTCACATATTATTTTGCGTCTGGACCACTGCTCCCCGCTCTGCACTGCTCCCGGGATCTGCCCATCGCGGCAAGGTTGTTGCACACGCAGTTTTGTGCGCGGACGCGGTAAGCCGAAACCTTTCCCATGTATTGCTCCTCCGTAAGAAGAGAGGCCCTAGCACATGCCATAATAGGCATCTGTAATAACGTGCGCTTGGTTCAGTTCCGGGCCGTAAGGGCAAAGTATCTCGCTATCATGGCTTGAAGCGGCGACACGTTAACTGTTCTTAGAAGGAAACGATGAGATACTTTTGAAGTGTCCGTGTGAACATGTAGTTTTGTAGCGAGCGGAAATTAAATGCGGTCCAGTCGAGTCGTCCGGAAAGCAGATTGAAAAAGGAGTCTAAACCGAAGAGATGAAAAAAAAAACGACCAGGAAGCTGCTAATCACCAGGAAGTGCTGAAACTTTTCAAATAATGAACATAGACCGGACGTTCAATACCGAGGACGCTCTTCTCCAGGAGTTTTATTTAGGGAAGGAAATTTTTTCCCTCTTTCTTTGTTTTAAGCGGCGGAATTCCGGCAATCGCTCGCCGAGGATGAGGAGAGAGTCACGTGTGCCAGTGAAAACGTTAACGAAGAGCGGGGGTGACTTTTTTAGGTCACCTAAAAAAACCCATATTCCGGTCTCGAAAACAGGATGACCGTCACAAGACAGGGAGGAAGCTTTTTTTTTTCTCTTTCCCCCAGGCGTGCTTCTCGCACGTCGCCGTGTTGTGAACGCCCTCCTGAGCTGCACAACAAGACTAGCTTCCAGTAAAAGAAGTCTTAGGCGAGGTAACGAGATCACTTCCCTTTCTTTTTGCGTCCTTTTATGTGGAGAAAGGAGTTGGTGGCTATAGGCAGCCTCGCAAACGTACGTTGAACTTTTGTTCTTTTTGTGAACCCCTCTTTCAGACACTTTTGAACTTGACACTTATTTTTCTTGCAGCTAAGTCTCATATAGCAAGTTTCCGGCGGACAGCGTCCGCGGATAAAATGGCGCGTACAACAACGTCTGCACGTGGGCAGATCCCCAATACTACACTATTCGCAACTCCAGAAAAAGTGGTTGATCTGGCAACATTGCTGAGAAAAACAAAGATGGCTTCTATATCCAGGGTCACGGCCGCGCTTCCGCTTAGCGCTGTGCTAAAGTTTCTTGATTGCGGGTTCGAATCACGATGCTTCATCGAATGCGAAAAGGTTCTTGCTGCCGAACATCTGATATTAATCGGTCTCAAAGATTTGAGCGGCGAAACAGTGGAAATAATTGCGCTGTGCGTTCAAACGTCGCACTTGTTCGGAGACCCACTTCAGACTTTCTTAAGGATAAGGAGCCTTTCCAGCGAGCCTGAAGTTGAAGAAGGCAGGTACGTGTTCATGCGTATAGCAGGCCTCTCCGAAAGATGCAAGCATTTGTGCGCGGCATTGCTCCATTGAGTACAAATGCGTCACTTATAAACGTGTTAAAAGAGTGTGGTTCTATGCGCGGTGCCGGAAGACAAACTTAGAGGCGCGGTGAACAGGTGGAGGGCTGAAAAGTTGGAACGAGCGCAATAAATCCTGAATCGTCACCAGATTAACTCGAAATGCAGACGCGCTACGTTAAACGATCACACATTACCTCCATAACCACCAAACAAATTACGAGGCGCAGCGCGCGCACGGGACGAAGGCGGCGAACGAAGGCAAGCGCTCGCTTTATATCTAGTTAACAATGCATGCGGACAAAAGTACATACGTCAGTAATAATGTTACCGCGGTTCAAGTTGAGCATAGGCACACTCAGAAAACGTTACCAGATATACACGTACAAACGGTGTCGCTATTCTGTTCATGCGCTTGCCTAAACTAAACTACACTCCGGCTCTTCGAAAAGCACGCATGATAATAAACGCGCGCACACGCAATCTGTGTACTCACCGGGGAGGAAGAAATCGTCGCGAGTGAAGTGCCTGGACCAAACTAGCATCGTTCCCGTCGCCTTCTTGCCGATGCGCAAGTTCCTAATCCATGTTTCCCTGCGCGAAGCGTCGTCTGCTTCTTTGGGGAACCGATGAAACGACGTGTTGCTGTCTTTTCATGGCGATGACACGCACTGAGGCATGCAACAGAAGTCTTTTGATGAGGATTCTTTCTTTTTCGGGCTGCTTCGAGGCGACAATGCGTCGATTAAGGAACTATAGAGCTGTTTTAGAGCCTGCGGTAATGCGATACCATGCCGCGTTTCGAGGTCGACCTTGGATCGGCTGGTTCCAGGAACGTCCGCTAGGTGGCGAGCACTTAGATGGAATCGCGAATAAGCAAAAATTATCCTAGATGGGGGTAAGTGGTTTCTCCTGTAGCATATTCCCCGATGGATGTATAGATGGAATAAACCTTATTGATTTCCTGAAAGAAGCTCCCCGATAAGATTTTAATATAGTCCGGTAAAGCGGAATGAAAGGTTCACTCCGCTTGACCGGATCTTTTGGATGGATAGTTGGGAGTAATATTTACATCGACCGAGGAGCGCTTATGGTTTGCTATGGGAGTATGTGTTTACATCTACCGCGGGGCTCTTGAGAGTAGCTATGTGGTAGTATATCGTAAGATCCATCTAGGCGCTTTTGCTGAAGCTTGCTAAGCCTAGGCGTAGTCCGGGACAATCCCTTGAATAATTTTATTAATACTGGGTCTGCCTGGGTAAATTTGGTATCCTTTTAGTCTCTTCTTTTTCCGGTCGGTGGCTTCGACGTTTGTTTTTCGATATTCCTGAATTGTCCATGTAAAATCTTGGTAATCTCTGAAGCCTCAAACCACGTCCACTCTCGCGAGGTGGGCGTGCCCGGGCCTCTTCATAACGAACTATTTCCGATTCGCACATCATTGTGGTCGTCCTTTCGATGTGCTGTATTCGGCTTCTTGTTGGAGTAGTAGGGCGGTCAGAGCGGTTCAGAAGAGGAGAAAGCTTTGACACGTTGAGTCACTGTGCACATGATTCGTTGACTCACAGTGAAGTGGTACATAACCAGGACGCACTAAACAAGCGTGAGCACGCACGGATACAATTACCCACCGACAATTCGTCGAACCAACCAATGCCCTAGAGCACCACAGGGAAGCACTACAAGGGCGCGCGCGCGCACCAACACACACACACATCACACCTCCAAAAGCGCGATGTTACCTAAAATGGTTGTTAAAACCCCCAGTGGAATGTCTACCCACGTGACCCGAAACTCCGTGGGGTGTATAATAAGGTCATGGCGTTTTCATACTCCACTAGTTAGCAAAGGCGGTAAATTGATGACATTTCCCATATTGATTCCGCTATTAGGGAGTATGTGGTTGGGGCATGGGAGTGTTTGGGGTTGATATGCACGTAAAAGCTCCAACCTCGGCTAATTTTTGCTTACAGTGTACTTTACGGAGTGGAAGTGCAGTGAATTTTACTTTTCGCCTTCGAACAAAGTAACAAAAGAAACGAGCGGAGGCAGGAAGAACGGAGTTAACGCAAAGGAAAAAAAATGTGTGACTGATGCCTCTGTCAGAGTAATTGGTGCAACACGAAAGTGGGATGTGTCTTCACTAATCAGTTCAATGCTTATTGCACATCCAGGCGCACTTGCCCATTATGTCGTTGTTTCGCTGGCACGGCACCGTTTCACGTGGATGAACCCGCGTTCACGTATTGCCTCCATAACATCCATGACCAACCCATGGTGATAACTCAAGCAGTTTACGCAGTAACCGGACAGAGTCGCAGTAAACGCCTAACGATAAAGGCATCAATCATGTTTACTTGCGTGACATTGACCCATCACCTTTGTTGCCGATGCGCTCGTGCGTCTCCGTGCGCGCGCATCGGGGCGCGCTTTGGAACGTGCCTGGAACGGTGCCGCCATCCAGGAAAGGCGAAGTGAAGCACGCGCATCAGACATGAACGGACCATACTGGAGACACGCTCAAGAAAGCGCGCGCGCCTTTTCAGTACAGCACGTGTGTTTCTACAGCCCTGCCGGGACTTTGGAAGGTGCCTGCAATGATGCTGCCACCTTGGAGATGCGAAATAAAGCTGCAGTGCTTCGCTTCGCCTCTCCTGTAGGGAGAGAGAAAGAAGCGAGATAAGAAAAACTATGAGCCGCGTTCCTATATCTGCGAGCGTGTGCGCGGATTTCTAATGCTAGAGAACCGGCCATCTTTCATCGTGGAGCGAGGTGCTGTGCGTTCGCTTCCGAGCGCACCAAAGAAATTTTTCTGCTTGTCTCTCTTTGTTGTTCTGACATGTATGTTTTACTACGTCCCAGCCGTTGCAGATATGGCGCGTGGGGTGGTGGTGGACGCCGGAATAAAACACTTTCGTGTTAATAAAGGTGTTCTTGTACGTGTCCGCTTTTTATTTCTCTATTTAAGCGCGGGTTCATTATGCGACTCACTTCATTGGAGGGAGGATTCGAGGTCTGTTTACAACCATACCCTCAAATGGAAAACGCTGTTACTGGTTGACCTTCACACATAGTAAAAATAACATTGTAGCAAGTGGATCAGGTATAGACAAACACCCGTACGCGTAACCAGAAGGGGTAGGAGATTTGGACGTCCAATCTCCCTGTCCTAAGTTTTCCGGTGTCTGATGTGCATATTACAGGCGCATATACAACCACACACCTACATACGCATAAAGGGGTCTGACACCTTTACAAATATTTAGATGAAATGCGAAACACCGCTGTATTCACACGCACATTAAGGAACCTTAGGCCAGCAGCATTATCCTGGAGTCTGGAAGTACGCTGTCGTTCATAATCGTATCACGGTTTCGACACGCAAACCATCAGAAATCGTTAATGATTCGCAGCCCTATATGTACATCTGAAGGGGCACGCACGCGACTCAAGCAGACGCGTGCGAAGGGCTTTCCCTTCACACTGGTAAAGCAGAGGTGGCGCGCATCTAGGTCGTTTATGTTGGCTTCCGGTTGGCGTTTTTACCCCGAACAGCCGCACAGTTTTTCAACGTTGGTTTCGATGCATCCGACATCCCAGTATGCACACGGATGAGGTGCCAGAATTATTTCTAATTCGCGTAGTTTTTAGCTGTTGCGTGCTGACAGGCGGTCCGGTCCGCCCATGTGCATTGATAGCTGTGGGTGTGCGAATATTCCACAATTTCGAATAGGCGCTGAATACGTCGAATATTACACTTTCAGTACTCGTATTCCGTTCGAAAGCGAGGTATTCGAAGTTTATTGGAACATTTGAAAATACTGGACTTGTGACCCAGTTTGTTTTCTTCGAAAATTCCTGATCTTCCGTCTTTCCATGCTTGGTGCCAAGATTGGGGTAGGAGGTACGCACCCATATACCTGCGTGCAGGCCAGTGTGTACGACTTTTCCCCTCTTATAGGGACTGTCTACCGCTTGGAAAATTTCTTAAGAGTGTGGTAAAAATGGGCAGATCGTGCGTCACATTTACGGGAACGAGCACGCTTTCACCCCACAAAAAAAGAAATTATGTTTTTAACTTAGCTCTGAAAGTGCTAACTCCGTCAGCGACAACGAACCGCGTGTTTGTCGATTTCCAAGTGTATGAGAAGCAGCCCACGCAGGCATGCATATTCTGCCGAAAAACAATTATGTACGTCTTGCAAGCGTACTTCACCCTATATATATGAGACACCTTTTTATAGCGTGCACGAGCATTTCGTCCTTTTTGTCGCTGCTTTCGGGGTGGCGCAAGTGGCTGCTGCCTTCGAATTCGTCTTCCTTCTAGCCACCGTATTAGTACTGCACTTGTCATGCTTGCGGCGCTGCTCTCCGAGGCGCACCCCCACGTGCCGACTTCCATCGCCTCTCCTCCTCGTCACCTCTGCAATGTCGCCCTTGGAAACGGTTCCCGTTGAGAAGCCTCCCGCGCCCGAATTGGGACGACGCGTCGCGCCAGCGCTATTGTTGCAGGAGTCTGTACTAGGAACGGAGCGACTTCGCAGCCTAAAAAAATCCTGTTTGAATAAATTCTACTAATTACTTTCGAAATGTTTGAATAGTAATTACATTGCAAGCTACAGCTGGCCGAAACTAATGTCATTACATTACTGTTACTTTTGAACAAAAATAAAGTTACTTTGACATTGACAAAACTTTATCATTCTGCCCTAACCCACACACATTTTACTCACGGCGAATTTACATTGAAATTAACAGTTAAACCATCACGGAGACAAATTGTCTCTGCTTTAATGACGCGTCTCTCTAACCCCTCTCGAGGCTTCCTTGTCCTTGCTTGCCTAAACAATATCTGGCTGGCAGGGGCACTTGGTGCCTCGAAACCTATCGCAGTTTATTTTATTTTATTTTTGTTTACAAATTCCACTGTGTCAGTTCTTAAACATATAAGACGTGAGTAAAAATATTCATCACTGTGAACAAGTACAATTCAACAAGACACATTCAACAAATTTCAGCAAAATACAAGAAAACCCGAAGGACATACATGATTACGGAATTCTTTTTTTAATGGTCAGCACCGAGTGTGCAGAGGCTCATCAAGTTCATTGCATCAACCCACCGCCTACGCAAAGAAGGAAAACCTAAAATAAACAAGGTTCGACCTGAAGGGGACAGTGTCCAGGGGATCGAATCCTAGAGTACGGCGTGCAGAGGCTGCAACAAAGGAAACGGGCCCCTGAATACCTGAGTCGGTGGTAACTGTCACGTAGTTAACACGATCGCAATAAGGCGCCGACATTCCAGAGACTGCAACAGTAGAACATACGCATGCGAAGCATGTAGGTGAGAATTTGACGTTGTAGCGATGACAAAATATGTATTTCTTTCTTTGGTTTAAACGTCCCAAAGCCGCGATATGACCATGAGAGATAGTGTAGTCGAGGGCTCTGGGAGAGTTGACTACTCGGGGTTCTTTAGCATCACACAGCATTGGCATCACAAAGCAGACGGGCTTGAAGCCCTGCCACGGTAGTCTAGTGGCTACGGCACCCGGCTGCAGATCCGAAGGTCGCGAGATCGAATCCCGCCCGGCGAAATGTTGAGGCCTGTGTGCTGTGCGATATCAGTGCACTTTAAAGAACCCCAGGTGGTCGAAAATTCCAGAGCCTTCCACAACGGCGTCTCTCATAATCATATCCTGGTTTTGGGATGTGAAACACCAGAAATCAATCATCAACAAGGGCTTCAACATTTAGTCGCCATCGAAACGCAGCCGCCACGGCCAGGATTCGGTCCCTGCAACGTTCGAATCAGCAGCGGAGTGCCGTAAACACTATAGACCACCATGGCGAGGCGCGACAAAAAAATAAACCTTACTTTTTTTGTTTTTTTTTTTGTTTTGAAGTGCTCTAACACAGCTATGTCTTGTTTGAGGCGAGATGACCAGTTAACCGACGCATATTCGAGTATGGGCCTGACCAGAGTTTTGTACGCTCTTAATTTTTCATTGTTTTGTCCAGCTGCCTAACGTGCGTCGAAGATACGAAGTTTTCGAAGAGTCTTATTACGGATTATTTCGACGGGCTTAATTGCGCCATTTTAAATCTCCTGCAGTTGCACCGAAGTACTTAAACTCTGTGACGTCTGTTAGACTGACACCGTGTTTGTGTAAGTAAGAGAAAGTGGCTGTTTCATGCTTGAAGAAGTCATACAGTCTTTTTGAAGTTAATAGACGTGCAGGTTTAACTTCAGTTACAAAACAATCAAAAAGCATAGTTGAGCGCAACCTGCTCTTAAGCGTCAGATGCTATTTTAGACGTTGCAGTTCTCTGCATACATGGTGCAAAATAGTGCGCGTCTGCATACGGGGTGTTCACCGCTTGCTGCTGGTTAGCCTTGCCATCCCACAGTCACATATTCCGCCCGCCACCCAGTGGGCAGAGAGTGCCTGCTAGAACAAAGTATAGTGGCCAATCCCGGAAACCAGCGCCAGCCGCCTCAAATCAGCGGCTTGCACGAGAATCGGGACCCCCTGGACGTTGCAGCTGGTGAACGCGTTCTCTTCCAAAAAAAAAAAGGAAGATGCCGAACCACGGCCCAATATTGCCCGAAGCTTCATTATTGAGCTTTTCGCTTTATAGAACATGCAACGGAGACTCAGCTTTCATTACTGTCATTGCCCTTGTGCACAAACTATCATTCTTATCCTACTAACAACCTTTTAATTAGTGGTGCGTGAACATCAAGTTTCCCAACTACGAATGGGGTACAAATATACAGATTGTTTGTCGGTTTTACGTCCCAAAACCAGGATATGATTGTCAGAGACGCCGTAGCTGACGGCTCCGGAATATTAGACCACCTGGGGTTCTTTAAGGTGCTCTGACATCGCACAGTACACTCTTAGCACGGTAACCTTTAGTTTATTTTATAGGTACACAGAAATGAGAAAATATTCTCCTTTACTAAAGCGTTCGCACCCGCGCTTTTTTATCTCTTGCCCTCATGACCTCAGCCCACTAATGCACCTTCAAAAGGCGACTCGCGGGCGCACTTGTTGCACATGCAAGCAGTATAGAGACGAAGAAGACAAAGACAGTGCACGTCGATTTGCCCGGTGCACAGTGTCTCGCAAAGCTATGCGTTTGTGCTTAGCTTCGCGCCACGAGAACATGCGTCCTCTGGTGGCGTCCAAGTAGCTCCTAGGCTACCATAGGCACGAATACTTTAGTATATCAGAGGGGTGGTACGGCGTGCATAGTTGTGGTACGGCATGAAGCCGAGACCATTCTTGCCGCGTCTGCCGTCGCCCCGGATTCGAGGCGAATGTCTACGCTGAGCTCGGTGTGAAACCTTTAGAAGTGTTCGCTGGGCCTCGCAGGGTTCCGCGGGGCATTTCCCGAAGCCTCGGACCATGGCGAAATGGCGGTATGCCGAGGCGAACCCCGATCAGCCAAGTGCCGATCAGTTACGCTGCTTCGCTAGCCTTGCGCCACTATGTACCACGAGTTTCGCTTTTTTTTAAATTTTTTCAACGGCAGATGCATTTGCGGAAGTAAACCTTCTTCTTCTCTCCTGACGACGCTATATAGAACCTCTAAATATTTTTTTATTTTATGAGAACTCTCTTTATAACACCCCGGATACCTCTCTCGCGACGCACGCCTGTCTGCTTGACGTGAATTAGAGCTTATCGTACATCAAACATTACTCCGTTCCATCTCCCTACTAGCACATTCAAATACGCTTTCTCCCTTCGCATGACAAAGTAATGGAATTTTTCTTACCTTCTGAAGTTCGCGTATCACACGTCTCACGATTTCTTAGCACTACTACTGATGTACGTGTAGCTCTTTTATGTCTATTTTCCATTTTGGTGTCGCGGTTCCTGCGCTTTGTATTTGTTACGTACAAGCTCTCTCCTGGCGTAGCCCTAACGAGGTGCACTATGTACAAATAAATAAATAAATAAGAGCGTATAGTACACCAGCATGGTTACATGCGAGGAAACGGCGCTGCCGAGCACGTCGCTGAAGATGCCTGTCGTGATAAAACTCGAGGCGCTCTTGTCGTGGGCCGCCTTCACACCGCCATGCGCTTTGTAATCATACCGGCATAAACACGACTGGTGTTGGCATCTTCCTTAAACCCGGAAGCTTACTGAATTTTCGGTAGTATTACTGGAGCGCATGGTCTATCTTACCTAGCATTCCAATCGATTTGAATATTGGATAATTTCGAATACTTCGTTTTTTGAATCGTATACAAATATTTAAAAAAAAATGTAATATTCGGTGAATATATATGCAAACCACCTACTTTTCGTTTATCGTTAAATGTAGCAGTCAGTCAGTCAGTGGTTAGACACTGATCGAATAATGCGGAAAGAATGTGGGTTATACGCAGGAATTTCTTTCGACATATGTGAATGATGCCACCGTAGCCTCTATCCCCTGGCACCTCTCGTACGTTCGATGTCAAGTTGTGCATCACAATACCGCCGACAGCCGTGATGGTGTGTTATCGAAACCAGATAATTAACCACCTACGCGTTTAACGAGGGCACGCTGTTCCCAATAAGGCCTTCCATGTTCCCGAGTTAGCTTGTCTACTTGTCACGCTGCCCCGCCACAATGCTCTATAGCGGCTAAGGCACTCGGCTGCTGATCCTAAGGTCGCTGGATCGAATCGCTGCCGAGACGGTTCCATTTCAGTGAAGGCGAAATATCCTGCAATCTAATAGGGCGTCCTTTATAATGGCATCGTGATTTCTTGACGTAAAACTCCGTAAATTATCATGCGCTGGTACTTCAAAAATAATTGCTGGGTGTTCAGGTTCAAAAAGCTTGACATGAGTATGAGACACGCCGCATAGCTGAAGGCTCCGGGAACTTGCACAGCCTGACGCTTAGTAACGTGCACTGGTAACGCATAATATGTATAGGCCTCTAGTATTTCCTCCTGCATCAAGAGCATGACCGCCGTGGCCTGTATCGTACTCGCCTCTTTCGGGTCCGCAGACAAGCGCCGTAAGCACTGTACAACTGCGCTGGCTTGTGCTTTCGGCGAGGCGGCTCGCCAGCAGAACGCTTCGCTCGAAGGGCAGCAGGAAAACGACCGCACACCCGAGAGTAGTGCGCCTTTCACGGCAGCCTATACTGGAAGTGTGCGAAGCGATTTATGGAAAGTCCCTCAGTATTCGATCTTACAGCTTGCGAACGGCTGTTGGAATTTACCGCTGTATCCAGCTTTTTACGTCATTACCTCAGCAAACAGAACGCGTCCCCGTGGACGTCGACGCTGACAGTCGTTGGGATGTGGGAGATGTGGTACTTACGAGCAAGCGTGTACTGCTACGGCTGCCCAAAAGCAATACACACGTGGAAAGCTGCAGTTCCTAATGCCTACAAATACGCACCTGCTTGTATAAGAAAAGCACATGGTAAGGAAATATTTATCGCTAAAACAAGACCATGACGACGAGGAACACACTCAGCGCTAACATTCAGCAGAAAAGTAAGCGTACGTGTTCTTCACTACCTACCTCATTGCCCCGGCCCGTCTTGATCCAGCGCAGAGGAGTTTCTTACTCTGAGGGCGGCCGTTGCGCGTTGTATGTAGCTGCGCTGCAATGAGTTCCCATTAAGGCCACGCCTCACGTCTACCTCTACGAAAGAGCGTTTTACCACTTGCGTGTTACGACCGCTTCGCGTGAAAGATGGGCCAACCGTGTTGTTATATAATTGGAAGCTCTCGGTAGTCCATAAACATTGATATTTTATGTGTGTTTCACATAACCGCAACTTGCACAACTGTCGCGGTATGGGCGTTAAACCTGTGACTCAGTAACGGAATATGCTAGCCGGTGGTGTAGGATGCATACTATGTAAAGCAGCGAATGTCGTTCCAAACGAGCCAGCCAACTCTGGGAGCGCAAGCTTATGGGGCTCCTTCGTGAAACTTCGGGTCTTTTGAAGACCTGGAGATTTTTCCGAAAGCAATTTCACATCTCGCTTCTAAGTCTTTTGGCAAGGTGCCGCTAATAACGCGTTCGTTGACAATAAGTGCCACCTCCAAGTTTGCCTAGCTCAGTTTTTATTTGAATATTACTTAACACGGCATTAAAGCTGCTTGAAAGGACGAGGACATGAACTAGCTATGGACCAACCAGCCCGTCATAATGTCCGTCATCGAATAGGAATGCATGCTTTTTATATTTTCCTTGCAAGCATATTTTATTGCAGTTTTTCAAATCTCAAAGCATTCCACGACATTAATGTAAGATTGATCGAACTCTTTCTGTTCAACGCAATTTCCGACGTGCTGAGGCCACTCTGAAAACATAATTTCATCATTGTGAAGCTCAAATCTGATAACAAAAGACTGATCGGGTAATTAAACCTCTACGCATTTTATTGTGTGTTCTGCCTACGCTTCAATAACCGCAGGGCGCATGTTACAGGCCTCCCTAAGTATCCATTCTCTAAACACATCAACCGGCCCGATCACTATTTTGAACGCAGTAGAGCACCTAGAACCCGGTTTTCAGCGTATACGCAAGCTTCCACAGCGCGAAATAAACGAGTTCCGGTTCTCCCACGGAATTACCGAAAAGCCCTGGTGGCCGGCTCTCCTCTGTGACCATTCGTGAACTCTCATGGAAGGAATCCGCTATTATTTAGTTAAGAGTAGATATGTGGTACATAAAAGAGCTGATCAAAATGAAGTTAGGTCCCTGAAGTCGAGACTTCGACAGAATCCCATCTGGTCGCGAGGAATAATGTCCACGAAAAAAAACACACTGCACAGACCTAACTAAAAACGCATTACGTTGAATACATTTTTACGACATTCGTTAAGTGCATGTATCTATTACGCGCATATATACATAAAATGTGTGCACGTGTTTGCTTTTTGGTCGGTGGAGTGTGTTTTTTTCGCCTAAGATAGGTTAAATACGATTGGCGTGTCTCTCCCTTTTTCTCGTTTCTGTTGCGCCCGTCCTTAGCAACCCTATGAGGAGGCCACAAATTACAGAGTTGGAGTGCATCGTGCCTCCTTGAAAGCTTGCTGGTGTATCTCTGTCGGTCTTTACAGCGCGACAACGTTTCACTCTGCTTAGAACTCTGTGCGCCGCACATGACTACGAGATTTGGCCGAGCTGTTTACTGCAGAGTTCATTATCCGTTGAATGCGTTTTCTTTTTTTGCCAAAACCCGAAGGGCCGTTGAGGACCCCATTAACTGCATCATTATGGCCCGCCAAGCAAATTTATTATTAATTAGGAAAAAAGTTGCAGAGAAATAAGGAAAGGAGGGAGGTGAACCACTGCAGAACAACCGGTATGCTTTACTCTCTACAAGGGTTAAGGGATGGGGGAGGTTGCAAGTTCAAGAAGAAAGAGAGGGAAAAGAAGCCCATAGCATGGTTTAGGTCAATCGCCTCTGTAGGTTGTTGTTATGTGGGGTTTAACAGTCCCAAAACTAGCTCTGATTATGAGAGACGCCGTAGTGGAGGGCTCCGGAAATTTCTACCACCTGGGGTTCTTTAACGTGCACTGACATCGCACAGCACACGGGCCTCAACATTTTGCCTCCATCGAAATGCAGCCGCCGCAGCCAGGATTCGATCCTGCGACCCTCGGATCAGCAGCCGAGTACCGTAGCCACTAGACCACCGTGGAGGGGCTGTCGCCCCTGTATGGTATGGGACATCACTGCTACAATCGCCTGTGTAAGCCCGTTGTGTTCAGGAACTTCAGCGCTGCCTTTGTCGCCTTCAGTTGCGATGGCTTGTGTGGTCGGCATTGCGAATGACATCGAGTGACGTTGACTCTTGCTCACCCTCACCCTGGCGGGCCAGGGTGAGCAAGAGCGGACGCCACTGATTACCTCTGCACATTATATCGAGGGGAGTCGCATAAGATGTGTTGCTGCGTCTCCTCGCTACGACATGTATCACTGCCAGGATAGGAGTGAACGATATGCCAGCAGGCACCCAGCTCCCCGAACTTGTCGTAAACAAGATGGAGGTACTTCAGCTGCTCCATGAGTGTGGTAGCTCAGATGTGTTTCTTAAAGAACTACAAGTAGCAAGGATCTTATGGCGGCAGGCATAATGGCCTTTATGCGCACCGTTAGCGCCTTACGGTTTCAGGCTGAGGCATGCACCATTCAGGCCGTCAGATAAGATTCGTGGAGAAGTGAATTCGCAGATTTGCGCCATAATATATTCTCGACGGCAGCAACGGCAGCAACAAATCAACGACATGAAATTATCATGGGCCCTTTCCGTGTCGAGGAAATAAAAGGAAATCGGAGCCTGTCGCGAGTACACCGAACCTACTACTCGTCCTTTCTTATTTTTATTTTTTATGAATCAGCGAGTTCTCGCTGTCTAGGTAGGCGTTAAGTGTAATCAATCACAAGTGGCTCGTACCCACATGCATATACAAAGAGAGTATGAGCAACGCGGCACAAGCTAGGCTATACCAGCTTCGCTTGAAGTTTCTTTCTTTCCTACTTTCCTGTTTCTGGTTGCTTTGTTTCTTTTCCGAGGCTGATTCTTTGTTCCTTCTCGAAAGTGTCAAACACGGTGGTAGAAAATCCGAGGTATTCTTGTGGTTCAGAAATGTTCACTTTTCCCCGCCGTGGCTGTGCAGTGTAGAACCAACAAAACAAGTGTCTGTGTAGTGAAGTGGTTAAGGTACCCGCCTTCGCAGGATGGTGTCCACAGTTCAAATCTGAGCATCTGTAAGAAATTTTTCTCAGAGGCGCCAGGGGTTCCCTTTTCTTTAGCTTTGGCGTGACGACCCCAACGCTGATTACGCCGACACAGGCTAGACTGTATAAGCTTCGCTTGAAAAGAACAGCTACGTAACAATATAGTAACAAAGGAGGAGTCATTCCCTCTAAGATGGAGGCAATGACGCTCCACACCGGCGCGTCATTGTGCGATGTCACTTGTAGTGACGTTTACCGCGATCCGACCTGTCCGAACCCTACTGAAATGTTCCGTATGGTCGTTCCAATAATTCCGTATGTTTCCGTAAGACTCATATGGAAAAATATGGAAAATATACGGCAAGTATATGGAAAACTTATGGACTTTGTATGGAAAATATGGAATTATTGTAATACGGAAAGGGACTTTTTCAGTAGGGAAGTGTTATATACTGAGCCACATGTGCATATTATCGCTTATCACCTACGGAAGCAGCAGTGGTCTTGTCACGAGTTAACAGTCATACTATAAATGGCTGAGCGTCCTTTGACTTACGTTCATTCCCAACTGGCGTCCGACTAAGTTACAACATTGCCGACAAGGGTGGCACCACGACCACCGGGAGGCGTGCTCCTACTGGAAGCTCTCGAGTGTGAACCGTTAAAAAAGCACCGGGCATCGTCAAGCTGATCAAAAAAGACAACGTTTTGACAAAGTTCAAGGACTGGATCCTGAGTGGTTGGCCTTCGACACAACTAGACGGAACGTTTACACCGTACGAGGTGAGGAAGACCGAGTCTTCGTTGCACCAGGATTCCATACTCCGGAGAAATCGCGTGATAATTCGCGAAGCAGCAAGGCAGCGAATGCTCCAACTCCTGGACGCAAATCAGCAAGGGATGAGCGCTATGAAAGCAGCGGCTAGAAGGCTTATGTGGTGGCCAAAAATGGATCACCAAATTGAAGAGTATGTAGGATTCCGCCAGCCATGTCAGAGCAACAGTTGATACGCTCATAAAGTCTCCAGGTGGTCGAAGGGTGCTTTACATACCGATAATGAACTTCACACACAGAGAATTCAGGCGACAAAACATTTAGAACGTGGGAATAGATCCGAACGTTGCGTTCCTCACGCGAGCTACGCACAGCAGTCGGCAAAGTAGGAAGGAGCATCCTATCTATGACGTCAAAAACGAGTGCCATGCCGACCTCTCCAATTGTGGCCCACGCCGCCAGTAGCGCATATGAATAAAGAATTTTTGAGACGAAAATATGTAATTCTGAAGCACTCGAAAACTTACCACACTTGTGCAGATTTTTTTTGTGTGTGGCGCTGTTTTGTGTATCACCATTTCAACGCTCACGTTCAGAAACGAACACACAAACCATCATTTTGAGAAGCTCGCCATCGCAAGCAAATCATAATGAACCAAATAATCGAAAAATGGGGAAAAAATGAGTTTCTTCTTACAAGCTTATTTTCTGCCCCACCACACCTTTCCTCATTCATTGAGGAATGGTGTGGTGAGCGTATGAGCTATATGAGCATACGGCAAACCACTCATAGCTCTTAATGGCGCTCACAAGCATACCGAAATAACAGACGGAGAATCATGTACGTTGTTGAACTTTGTTACGATTTGAGACTTTCTTTGAAGCAGATGGACACACGACAAGAGACGTCCGTACGCTTCAAGCGCATCTCGAAGATTGCCTTTTTATTAGCGAACGAAGAAAGGGAAAGGGGGAGAGACATTGCGTAAGGGCAAGCGCATACAGTCCACATACAGGGGATTATACAGTTCGGGCACCGACCACTCAAGGCGACTACTAACGGGCACCGACCACTCAAGGTAATTTGTTGCGGGCCGGCATGTCCATTCGTTCCGTCTGAACAGGCACGGCGTGGGCGCCTTTGATGCTGGTTCACCCCACGCGGGCGCTTCACGCTCACTGTCCTGGTCGTTAAAGATGTCGCACTGCTCATTTGCTGGGTACACACGGGCACTTTAGGGTTTAGTGATGGATGGCTTCTCATTTTGCCATGCGCGCTGTCCGGCGCCAAGGACACGTCTCGAAGAGGCGGGTGCGGTTTCTCGGAGTCCAGAATTAAAACATACGTAATCTTAACTGTACATCTGCCATGCAGATAGATAGATAGATAGATAGATAGATAGATAGATAGATAGATAGATAGATAGATAGATAGATAGATAGATAGATATGGCCCCTTGTTAGCCTGACGGTGGCACGCTTTGCGTGCCCTGCGCGCGCAGCATGAAGGCTGCTTGATACTTTCGGCCGATTTGTCCTACTGGCGTTAGTCAGATATTGCTGTGTGTGTTTGCAGAACAGTTTGTACGGAGTGGTCGAAGCAACTTGAGCTGAGCTTCCTTAGTGTGTATTAAACCACCGCGGTGGTCTAGTGGCTGTTACACTCAGCTGCTGATCCGAAAGTCGCAGGATCGAATGCCCGCTGCGGCGGCTGAAATCTTGATGGAGGCGAAATGCTTGCGGCCTGTTAATTGTGGGATGTCAGTGCACTTTAAAGAATCCCAGGGGGTCGAAACTTCCGGACCCTTCTACTACTGCGTCTCTTATAGTCATATCGCTGTTTTGGAAAGTGTCCAAGAGCCCGAGGCTGTAACCTAGGCTGGGGTGCTTGTGGCCCTACCCCGACCTAATCGCCGGACCTATTTGTTGAATAAAGTTTTCTCTCTCTTTCTCTCTCTCTGGTGTAAATTGCTGCTGGCGTTGTCGGCTAGCCACCACTTGCTACAGCGCATCAGTCTATATCGCTTTCCGAGTGTTATTGATACTGAGCTACAGTTTCGAGCTTTCTCCTGCGCGATAGTACACTGTATTCAGTTCAGTTGGTGTATCTGGTCGCGTGGCTCTGCTTGGTGCAGACAGTGCTGTTTTGTCGTTTCCTGGAGCTTTATTTCAGCTATTTACTATATCTAACAATGTTATTTTCAAGATCTGATTGATTTGTGGGGCTTAACGTCCCAAAGCCAACTATGATTATGAGAGATGTTGTAGTGGAGGTCTCCAGAAATTTCGAACACCTGGGGTTCTTTAATATCCACTGACATCGCACAGCACACGGGTGTCAACATTTAGCCTAAATCGAAATGCAGCCGCCGCGGCCGGGATTCGATGCCGCGACCTTCGGATCAGCAGTCGAGTGCCATAGCCACTAGACCACCGTGGCGGGGCAATCTTATTTCCAAGAAATAATGTAATAGCTGTGCGCTTTATTAGGCGCGCTCCTTTTTTTTCTGAGTTTGTGAAAAATGTGGCTTTGGTAAGCCATAGCACGTGAGTGAATTTCTTTCTTCTAGATCGATGCAGGCACCTGCCGCGAAAGCACCAAGAGACGGCGAAGACAAATTGGTGCTCCATAATGCGCCAGATTTAACATTTGCTTTGACAGTTTTCTCATATTTAAATTATGAAGAGCGTTGCTGCAATTGTAACGGCGTAGCTGTTTAATTGCAGCTCGCATATGCATCCGCGTAGGGTGCGCCGAAGTGATCATCATCATAAAATAAGTGCCATTGCACTTCCGTGCAAAGGCCATTGTGTGCGATCTGCACACACACACACACACACACACACACACACACACACACACACACACACACACACACACACACACACACACACACACACACACACACACACACACACACACACACACACACATCTAAACATATTTTTTTCTTACGCTCATGCCTTTAGCCCACTACTACTCAAGAAAGCCTATATGTGCCAAGCAGCTCCTAACATAGCATAGCCATGCATAGTATAGTACAGTAAGGGGCTGGAAACGTGAGGACGGGTGATGTGGGGATGAGGAGGTAGGAAAGGAGAGAATGCAATATATAAGGAAAGAAAGAAAGGAAGAAAGGAAGGAAGAAAGAAAGATTACAGTGAGGAAAAAGACGAAGCCGAAGATGTAGAAAGGCATAAAAAAAGAAAGAAAGAAGGAAGAAGACGATGATGAACAAACAAGAAGGAAGAACTCAATCTGCGCTCGCAAGGTGGTGGTGCTTGCTTGCCAGCTACTCTGTTTATTCAAATTCCACCAGCGCGAAAATAGAATCATTTTTTTTCCCGTTAAGACTGAAAGTAAGCCGAAGTTGCCGAATGAAAGTGGGTTGCCTCAGCCATCGTCTGCTAGCGCCGTACATTTCGGCGCACTTCTTAAGAGACGCTTGTAGCATCAAATGTTCGCTTGCTGTTTTATGTCAGAAAATATGATGAAAGCCTCCTGCAAATGCATGCGAATATGCACTCGCCGTGCGTGGGAGCGCGAAAAATCAAGTAATTCCGTTTCTTTCTTATTGTTACTTGAGAGGGCATTGCTGGGACGGACATTCTGTCTGCCTTATATATATATATATATATATATATATATATATATATATATGCGCGTGTAGCGCTTATCGCTGCTGCATTTGTGCTCTAATATACTGCAGAAGACCTTTCATTTACGGTCCCGCCCTTTCGGTGTAACACTTGGCTTTTTCACTTGCCGAGTTTGTCAGAAAAACAGTCGCATTGAGTACCCGGTGGTGCCTCGCCTACACTGGAAACCAGGTAAGACCTGAACATCATGTCGAAGGCGATACTCTGCAGACGTGCAGAAATATCGTCTACATACGCGTCAGACCTGCATATATTGATGGGATTGTTAGTATATAGTGAATTGCCTTCAGTGAATTGTTTTGTTTCTAAAGACAAAGAGTGCACAAGTACCTTTGCCTGCGATGTTAGTGCTTGTGCGGTGTAAAAAAAAAAGATAATAAGGTCTCTAAGGCTATCACGGCGTTCGTGGGTGCTAAGGCGTACCCTTCGAGATCGGAAGTTCACAGGACACCTTTTCACTCTTACGCCGCATGCTTAAGGCTGAAAAATTCTTCTTATGTGCTTGCAGAAGGTTCAACGGTGCACGAACCAGCACCACCTGAGAGATTACCGCAGGATAGAGCGAGCAAGTTGGGAAAACAATACAATTACGCGCAAAGCCTAAAGGTTTTCCCCTGGTGGGCGCACCTCTTGGCCGACTTCCACCACGAGGTCAAATCGAGGCGCTGTATGTCTCCATTCAATCAACTGAGTTCAGTGCCACAATGTGGACCAAACTTACGTGGCCGTGGCATCGTCTACGCTACGTCGATGTATGCGATCTAGGGACTTTCCACGTGCTTCTGGCGGTTATCGCAATGTTTAAAACGCCTAGCAGAATGTTGGACAAAACGAAATGATCATTCCATAAATATATCATAGCGTCCTGCTTCAGCACTGGTCGTCTCGAGCTAATTAAGATTGATTGCTTCGTCCATGGCACAGCTCACCGTGACGTTGGCCTGCTCGACTAACCCAGATTCGCCTTTCTTTGCTCTTCCACTAACTATGTTGCTTGGCTCAGAACGCTATGCGCCGCTTCATATATGTTGCAGTTGCCATGCGCTGACTTCCTTGCATCATTTAGATACTGTAGGGAGCTGTCGGTGCCGGTGAAGTCATTAGCGATGTCAGCCGCGCATTTGCTTCCGACTTCATGGAATTGCCAGAACCAGACAGAGCGGCGACACTCTTCATACCGTCTTTTCGTTTCTCGTCTTTTTTTTGTCAGAGATTGCTAACTTTACTAAGTCGTTTATCCAATACTTAATATAACTGAAGAATTTATCTATCCCAGATTTCAAATGCGCAGCCCTTAAACATTCCCGAACGTTTCGAATTGTTGCCTTGTTACCTAATATGTGTTTAAAGGCAATAGATTTTTGCCATCAGAAAGCCATTCGAAGGCAACATGAAATACTTAAAGCGGAACCAGGTCACTACCAATCATTTCATGCTGGCTGAACCACAGCTGGAACTTCCGTGGATATTATTGTGACGGAGTTCTCTCTAGTAATCATTGTATAGGAAACAGCATTGTTGTTCTACGTCGTGTTATCTGGGATTCCGAAATTTCTCGTGTATATATTATTCTATACCTGCATCGAGGCTCTCTCAAAGAAGCATTGCACCGCTAGTTATGTTAGTGACGACATCAAAGCATATAACCTGTGAGAGCATGCTTCTTTGGGAGGGCTCTACGTGTCGGGAATCTTGGAAGAAAAACAAAAGAAGTATATCACAATTTCACCGATAGGGCGAAACAGTGAATGCGAAGTGAGGCTGGCCACTAACTCTTTCTGGACACGATCTCACGTAACCCCATAGAACGCTGATGAAAGAGATTACGGCTGCTCCAGGGACACCTTTCGCAGTGCCTTCGCGTTGAGAGCGCAGTACGTAGAAGGGTTTAAGAGCCGCCCTCTGGTGGCTGCCGAGATAGCGAGCGCGCCTGCGATGGCGACCGCGGGAAGTCCGCAGTTACTGTTCGAGCTCCCTCCCCCTCCCCCCTCGCGTCTTTTCATGCTCGTTATAGACGGGCAGGGCATTTACTCTCCGCTTCGACGGCAGGCGCCCCGATTGGGGTGATGTTATCTCATACGCCTTCCGAGCGACGGAGATTGGCCGGGCTCGTTTGATCTCTGCTTCAACCGTGTTCGTCACCCCCACTCGCGTGCTTTTACCCGTGGGTAGAACGTACGATGCACGGGGGCTTGTTATCAATTTGGACTTTATACGGCACATGATACAACGGCGACGGCAAAAACCTGTCAAGATTGTCCACATAATTGCTATCGCAATTAAACAAAACAAGATCATGAGCCATTCCACTATGTTAAAGGGATGAACAAACCATTTTTAATGTACCTAAGGTACCTGTTTTCATTGCTTCAACAGAAAGCTTACCGCTCAGATTGCCGAATCGTGCAATGGCAATGAAAAAAACGCCTTAAAATATTTTTTGTCGATTGACTAAGGAGTCTTAAACGCAGGAGACGTTGGAAACAGGGGCCGACAGCCGTTGGGCGTCTTTGTGCCAGGTTCTGCCACGGCAGAGTGCGTGCGCGCAAAGCCTGGAAGACGCGCATGAGCCGCGGTTAAAAGCAGTATATTAGTCGCCGTGAAGGGGCCGACGATTCACCGCGTTGACTCCTTTTACTGGGTAGAAAGAAAATAATAAGGCGGGGAGACGTTTTTATGTAGCGACTGCAATTTTACACCCGGGTCAAGGTTGTATGAACAGCAACAGGCGACGTACAGCAATTCATAGGCTGCCAGGCTACGCCACGTTCCAGATACCGCGATTTCAGTTGTCCGTCCCTTTTATGTAGATCGCCAGCTCAGGCGCGCACCGGACGGAGGTGCCATGCATTTGAAAGGAATCCTCGCGAACACATATTGTCTTGAGCGACACACAGGCACACATATACGAATTAACTTTCATCGGTGGTACGGTAATTGCTTGCCTCGATTGAAGGACAAACAAGACGCTGACGATGTGCGCAGGCGGCGTCCGCCACCCTTGTGCTGGTGAGAACACAAATGTACCAAAAGTTAGGCATCCAAGTGGTGATGTCATTACATGGATATCATGCTGACGTCATCATTTTAGTCACTTATGCTCTGACTTAAATGCTGTGGCACTTTATCTGAACTGAGCTATTCTACAACAAATTGAGGGGAGGAAGTTATTGGCTGGTATTATTATTATTATTATTATTATTATTATTATTATTATTATTAAAAAAGGTGGTGATGTAGTGATGGCTATCCACAGTTCTCTGAGATCTGTTAGACGCAAGGACATAGAAAAAATTGCTGAATCGACCTCGATCGAAATTAGTCTCGAGCTCTGTGAAAAAATGGTGATTGGGTGGTTCTACATGTCACCTAGAGTTTCGCCAATTTCTTTTAGTCAGATCATCTCTTCTATTTAAAATGTCGTAATTTCACATAGGAAGCACAGAATTCTTGTACTTGGCGATTTTAACAAACCTGGAATAGACTAGATCACTCTTACGTCATTTCTCAGAGAACACGTGCAGCCTATTGTTGGATTTTCTCGTTTTTAATTCCGAACAGCAGCATAATAGCATGGCCAATTGCTGCGGTAACGTCATATATCTGTCTATTTCTAATAACCAACCTGTCGAAGTGTCACACTCTTGTTCTTCCTGACAAATTTCTCCCACCACTCAAACTAACACTATATTTCAGCAGAAAAACCAAGCTTTCCTGGCAAAATCGACAAATCGCGCAGATTTGCTTTCAAGCGAGGTGACAACGTCGGCTTATGCCATGACTTGTCCACTAGAGATTGGTCACTGGTAACACACAAACCCAATGATGATCAAGTCAATCAGTTTACGGAACTTATCTTGACCAGTATGCGCAAGTTCATTCCCCAGTATACACCTAGTCTCTGTAAATATCCCTCCTGGTTTTCATCAGAACTTATAAGTGCAATGAAGCATAAAGGTGACGCCCACAGGAAGTCTAAACGTTCTCCGTCAACTCATTGGAAGGAAGAATTCTGTCGTTTTTGAGCTTTCTGTAAACGCCTATATAAACGAGATCACAGTTTATACATTTCATTTTTAGAAAAAAAGCGCCTCTGACAGGCCGGCTGAGTGTTGAAAGTATATACGCAAGCGGTCGAGCAGAAGTGGCGAGTCTTTCAGGATATTAGATTCAAATGGAGTAGAAGTTCAACCCGTCGCTGACCGTTTTGCTATGCATTTCTCATCTCTTTATAAGTCCCCAAACCTCTATAGCTAGTAACGGTCAACAGGTTAAGATAGTTGGCACAGCTTATGCTGTGTCGCTAGATTAATATCTCATTTCAGAATGCATTAAGCGCTTGAAACCATCCTTTTCAACTGGCCCAGATGGCATCCCCTCAGCCATACTAAAAGCCTATGGCAATGTACTTGTACCAGTACTGACTACAATATTCAATAAGCGTCTGCATGCTTCAACTTTTCCTAGCATGCGGAAAACTGCTCGCGTTTTCCGAGTATTTAAGTCTGGCTGTAAAAGTGATGTCTCCAATTACCGCCCGATTTCCCTTCTTTGTGCCGCATCAAAGATCTTTCAGCTTGCTCTTCACAGAAGATTGTCTTTTGATGTCAAACATTCATTGATTTCGAATCAGCATGGGCTTCTCACTGGCCGAGCAACTGTCACTAAACTTGCCAGTTTCATGATGCAAATATCCACACCTATATCGCAGAGGACAGGTTGACGGTATTTACTGTGACCTTAGCAAAGTTTTTGACGATGTCAGCCATTGGCTGATTGTGGATAAACTTGCGCATCTCGATGCTTATTCTTCATTTGTGAATCTCCAGCATTATTATTATTATTATTATTATTATTATTATTATTATTATTATTATTATTATTATTATTATTATTATTATTCAGCCTGTCTACGCCCACTGCAGGGCAAAGGCCTCCTACCATGGATCTCCATTATCCCTGTCCTGTGCTAACTGGGCCCAATTTATCCCCGCGAACTTCCTGATCTCATCTGCCCACCTAACTTTCTGCCGCCCCCTGCTACGCTTGCCTTCTCTAGGAATCCACTATGTTACCCATAATAACCAACGGCTGTCTTCTCTTCGCATTACATGGCCCGCCCATGTCTTCTTAATTTCTATTAGTATGTCCCTAACACGCGTTTGTTCCCTAACCCAGACCGCTCTCTTCTTGTCGCTTAAGGTTACACCTACCATTTTCCGTTCCATAGCTCGCTGCGTCGTCCTCAATTTAAGCTGAACCCTCTTAGTTAGCCTCCAAGTTTCTGCCCCATAGGTGAGTACCGGTAAGATGCAGCTGTTATACACTTTCCTCTTCAGAGACAATGGTAAGTTACCATTCATTATCTGAGAATGCTTGCCGAATGCACTCCACCCCATTCTAATCCTCCTAATCACCTAAGCCTCATGATTCGGATCAGGGGTCACTATCTGGCCTAAGTAGACATATTCACTTACTACTTCCAGTGCCTCGCCAGCTATCTGAAATCGCTGTATTATTATTATTATATTATTATTATTATTATTATTATTATTATTATTATTATTATTATTATTATTATCGGCGAAAAACTTGAAGTTCCTGCACCTCATACGTTTTCTAACTACCTTTCGGATTGGCCCAGAGAATTTCGACTTTTTCCATGCACAAGCCCGCATAGATTTGAGCGCCCCTCTAGATTTGAGGAAGGCGCCTACACCACAATACCCGTCTCCGTCTAGGAGCTTCCAAGCGCAGACGAGGGTGATGTGGTTACATAAAACGTACCTGTGCAGTCGCTTGCAAAGAGAACGTCCGCTGGCGATGTGTTCCGACGCCTGCCGTGGTCCCACGTCTGCGGCGGTACGAGCTCTCAAAACTAGCGGCCACGTAGCATGCGATGATAAAGTCAATTCTTCTTTCATCGAGCCAATAAGCAAAAGCTAACGCTGGCTTCGGGATACATAGAGCTACGAGGCTTTGTAGCCGCAGGGAAAAGTAGCAGAAACAGTTATCACATGGTGCACTTCGTATTAGCAGCCACAATCTTTGTAACATGTAACCAGCGAGAGTTGCATTCGCAAGTGACATCAGCCGCTCTTCATGCGTGAAGTTTCGTTGTTTTTTTGCGAAAAGCAAAAGAAAAAGAAAAACATCAGTATTTCTCTCGATGCAGGGGTTTAGACAAGCGCGGCCACAGTCTTGCTGCTACGGCACTGTGCTGAATTGAAGGTGGCTGGATTGAAACCCGGCCGCAGCGGCTGCATTTCCTTTGAGGCGAAAGTTGAGGCCCTTGTACTGTGCGGTGTCAGTGCACATGAAAGAACCCCAGGTGGTCGAAATATCTGGAGCTCTCCACAACGGCGTCTCTTACAACTAGATCGTTGTTTTGGGAGGGACAACCCCAAAAAATCAATCAATCAGGGCTTGAAACAATGACTTTTTCTTTCCCTTAAGAGCTTATGTGACATCGTCATCCCTATGGCTAAAAAACTCACCCTTGACAACAAAGATCAAACATCTCTAATTAAGAGGCTAATTAGTAGATCTTAATTAGTCGGCTAATTATTTAGACCTTTTTTAGATTTACCGAACTCCACTCAGCTACCACTTCATGAAGAGGTTCTTGTTCTTTCTAGAACAGCCTATTTTTAAGAATTTTTAAAAATGCTCGCTGAAACGTCCTGCATATTGCACTTTCCGTCATCGCAGAGCACTGGACAGCCTCTACGACGAGGCGGAAATTTCTGTCGACGCTAAGTTGCCTTGCATAGGCTAATTAAGAAAAGTTAGCTGAGTGATACATTTGGAACAGTTAGCTAATTAGCTAGCTAAGTTAGCTTGGTACACTTGGAACGTGGTACATAATTCAACAGCTTTGTCTCCTTGTAGAGATTGTCTACGAAGATGAACAGTGCCGCACAGTTGCGGCCTTGTTTTTAATTTCTATACTCTGCATGTGTGTGTGTGTGTGTGTGTGTGTGTGTGTGTGCGCGTTATATGGCAGGAACCTTCGCAGGGTATAATGCGTCACTTCGTGCTTCATTAGAACTCATGGTAGCGAACGTTGCCGCGTGTTTTTTGAGCCGTATATTTAGCTCTAATTGAGCGCGCTTTTGCGTAGATAAAATCCCCAAATCCACTTTGCTAGAGGACATGCCTCATGCCGCTTTCTGGGTTTGCTGGAATGCCGAACCCCCAGAGCGTGGGGGTTCGGCATTCTCAGCTTAATCCTAGAAAACGATATTGCGAGAAGCTGGGATTCTGCAGCCTTGTCTTAACCCTGCCTATCTACGAAGACATTTTCGTAACTTCGTCGCGCGGCTTTTGTTTTTTTTTTACTCTCCTTGGATTACATTTCGCAACGGGTCTTAGATGAAAGTTTCTTCCCGTGCAGCGCGTGTTCGCAAAGTATGAATGTGGCTATTATTGTATGCCGCATATCTCGGAATCGAAGGGCGTCTTCTAGTGGCACGAGTACGGCCATGCTTGTTTCTTGCGCCACCCCTCCCGTTCACCTTTGACTTAACAACGCGTTACAAAATGCGTTACAACATGACAGTATACAGTAAAATATAATCTGCACAAAACAGAACACGTTAGGAGTTGTATATGATAGATATTTTTTTATTTACTGATTTGTACTGCCAATCCACAGTGGGTCATTACAGCAGCGTGATAAGTGAAATAAATATACAAAAGCGCTACATTCCTTACAAAATCAGCTATAAAGGAGTGTGTACAGAAGAAACATTGGATACCAATATTATTATGAAAGTTTGAAACGCATTCGTTCGGGTGAAAAGATGCTAAAAACCGTAGCACCTCTGTATATACAAAAAATGGCCGCAAATCTGCTTGCTTCCTTCAAATGACATCGAAAGACGAAGTTCTGGAGCCCCTGATACGTAACACCCTCGCGTAACGCTCTTCCCGTCCACTCTCACTCCTCCCATAAAGGATGCAACGAAAGTTTTCTGTGATTCAATTCAAATTTACCGCGTTCGCCGTGCTCCCGCGTCATCTGCAATGCACCACAGGGACCGACTACTCGCCTTACACAACTGTACTTTGACAATCCGGTATATATATGCACACGTGTGACCTGCCACGTGGTGCAGGTGGCAAGTTCCTGTTCAGCGTAATTGCAGAATAAATACTGGCAGCACAGGTGTGAGCTTAGCGTGGGCTCGTAGGTATCTCTGCATCACACAGATCTGTTATGGCAGCGGTGGCGCACCAATTAAGTCTACGCTGTAGTATGTATATCATTTCTTATACTCTCCGCCCAGCCGCGCTGACGAACGGACACTGCCCTTTCCTTCTCAACACGGAGGTGATTCTCAAAGATAAGTAGTAGGGGGGATGAGTTCACGATAACTGTCTCCCCGCGGAGGCGAGCACGCACGAAGGCTAGCGGCCGAGAAAAGACAGGAGAGAGGAACGGGACAGTGTTGTTTCACCGTTTCCGGCTCAAGCAGCATCGCTTCGACACCGTTTCGAACGCGTCGAATTTTCATTTACTAATGTAAAAACCACTCCAGTGTGTATTCTTAATTAACTGAATGATGCAGATCACCAATACGTACATAAACGCTGCCTCATATACCCCTGAGGTTTCCTTTGCCCTTCATAACGTTGACGTCTGTGACCCCGTCAACGAGGCCCAATTTTCATGGCCCGTATGGTTGAATCTTGTGAGAGACAGACCGACCGACCTACTAAGTTTTAGGCAGCCCATGAAAGACTATCGTCGTTAATAAAGTAAAAGTATTACACAGAAAGGCGAACAAGTATATATGCAATAGAGTGGCATACCAGCACTGCGCATATCTCAAAAACTTGTTAGAAATGTTATCGGGATATCGAGGCGCAGATATGATATCAGAGCATAGCTATTTTATGCTAAAAGGGCATTTAGTTCTGAAGATTGTTAATGAGAATTAACCTATGAAGACAAATTCGCGCGCGACTCACGCCGCACGTAAGAAAGAAATCAGGTGTAGCTTGTACTGGTTGCGCTCCCTTTTCATATGTGGGTAGGGTTGCATAAATTGGCACAAAGTTACGTGTATGCACACCAATTATACTATGTTTCCTTCTTTTCGCCTTGGGGACTAAATATTTGGGGACTAAATATTTATTCTGAATAGAACCCAGAAATCAATACTCATGACTTTTGTTACTCATGACTGTTGTCGTAACGACGCTGACAAAAAGCAAGTCACTGGTGAAAACGTTCGCTCTAGGGAAATTTCTTGTCTGATGGTTTTCAACAATTTTATTGCGACAGCAATTATATGGACAGTCTCGACGGGTTGACGGGTTTTTGCCGTCGCCGTCCCCTTCATATACCGTACAAAGTCCAAATTGATAACCCCCCGCGCATCGTACCTTATACCCGCGGGTAAAAGCATGCGAGAGGGGCCACCGAACAGGGCTGACGCAGTGATCAAACGAGCCCAGCTCATCTCCGTCGCTCGGAGAGCGCCTGCGACTTCACCCCTCTCAGAAGGCCTGGGCGGGCCTTCCGTCTTTAAAAAACGCCCCTTCCGTCTTTAACGAGCTTGAAAAAGCGCGAGTAGATGAGGCGTGGAGGGTTCTCGCTCGAGCCGCCATGCACTGTGGACTTTGCGCGGTCGCCATCGTTGGCGCGCGTGAATCCGTCTACGAGTGTAGGAAGGAGCTCGCTCGCTTGTTGCCGCTGTGCTGGGCCAAGTTGCTCCATGGTGCAAAGTGCACGCTGCTTATCGCAGTCGTGTAGTTTGAAGCACGTGCCAGAAGACATTAAAACAACAGGACATAGCTCGCAGCTCTGCTGGGCCGTTGTCTCTGCCACACAACCCTCAAATGGTGCTTTAAGCACCTGCACGCTTACTTAATAAGCCCACGTTCACTACAATTCAGATTGCCCCTAAAGCTTCTAGTCTTACATCGTATATCATATCATATATTGCTATCATATTCATTACTTCGCCATTCTCGCAAAACTGATTTTTTTATTCACAGTTTTGTCACTCTTTTCTCTAGACCCTCTCTGGATTGAAAGAAGCTACTTGTTCTTTGTCACATTTTGCAAATCTAGTTACACTCTTTCTTTTTTATCTCTTGCGATGGCCGGAAATCGAGGCATCACCAAGTAAAACGTTGAAGAAGAATGCGTAGCCCTCTCATTGCCAGCTTACGCGTAGTCCTCATTTGTCCCTGTTTGCTTCGGCGCAGTACACCTGGATCAGGTATAGTTACGTTTATGAAGGAAATCTTCATAAGCGTTCCCTTCACATCATATATTGGTATAGTATAGCGAGGGGGTCAGAAAGGAAGGTGAAGGAGAGGAGGAGGGGGCAGAGTAAACCATAACATAGCCTTGTGTAGTGTAGTATAACAATGGGGTGGGAAAGGGAAGTGACGTTGATGCGGAGGGGAAAGAGCAAATCCTAGCATAGTATCCTGTAGTGTAATATAAGTAGGGGAGGTGGGAAAGAGAAATGAGGAGTAGGAGGAAGGAATGGAGTAGGGGAGAGGGTGAAGCATGGTATTGACCTGTAGGTACAGTACAGCAGGGGTCGGAAAGGGAGGTAAAGGTAAGGAGGAATGACGTGATAGTGAGGGGGAAAAGCAGGAGGAGGAGGGCGTCACAAACGGACACGGCCCGCCAAGCCAGTTGAACTTATACTCGTGTGTGTCACACCACATAACATAATGTAACACCTAGTCACGAGATATGTTCCCGCCAAAACCATGTAAAAGCTAGTCACGTGACAAAACACGTGACTTAGTTGAGCTTGTAGAAGCCAGAACAAGCTATGTCAGCCACGAGGTCCCCTCTTAGTCCAGCCTCGCACCACTAGTGCAAGCTGCCCCCCTTTATGTTGTTGTTGTTGTTGTTGCTGTTTTTTTTTTTTGAACATGACAATATGTACTGTGTAGTTATTTCTCGCTGATTTTTCAATGTATTAGGACCTTGTCACGTCGTCAATTTAGACGTAGAAAGGTTTAGTGACACTCGATTTACAGTGCACCTGTCAGCAACTTCATTTTATCTAACTTGCTTTCTTTATTGGTAGTTTGAATGGCAGTGCTGAAACGTTAGAACATTGCCTATTGTAGAGACAGCTGGACTGATGTAACCGTATTCTTAGGCCAAATGCAACAAGCATTTATTTTCAACTTATAAGTAACAGTGTATCTTTTGATTCTATTTATTTCGAGCGGGATTTTGAAAAGCGATAAAGGAATATTTACGCGTCTGCAAAACTCAGTATCTGCCAGCTCAATTTTTCTGCGTGTGTTTGCACCGAACATTCTGAGAGAAGGTCGTGCAATAAGCCTACGCAATCTGTGACAGCAATAATATCTCTTTTTTTGTTTATAAGAGCCACACATGATACATGGCTGCAATGAGCTGCTTGACTTACGTGAACATGCTGGCTATATGATGTACTTAATTCCGCATTCTTTCAGAAGTGTTGCCTAACATAACGGATCATTGTCCATTGCTGCTTTTGGTCTAGACTGCGCTTACGCTTGTGTGGCTGATCTAGAGTGCATTAACATACAAGTTATTTTGTATGCAACCACACAAACAAAAGCCATCGTAGGGAAAAGAAGTCAAAGTCTGCAGTTAAGTATAACCAGCATCTAATTGGAGCACACTTCCACATACACAAAGCAATTTAGCGAAATACTATCGTTAACAGCAGTAATCATGGACCTTCGGACGCTCCTACAGGGATACCCAAGTAGCCTCGCTGAGCTATCACCATTACGACGCCTTACTGTAGCTGCAAGGCATCAGTCGCAGCGGCATGGGACACCGCTATACTCTATTTGCACTCCACCACAGACGACATCTCGCAGCAGAGTAGCAAATATTTTGCTGCCATTGTCGTATTTCCTGACCAGTGCAAGGTGATTGGAACATAGCGGGGCTCACTTCCTGCAGCCTGAGTGCGCGAGAGTCTGTGGGCACAAATCAGTTGCTTCTGTGCGACTGGCTTGTGCGCGCAGACTCTCGAAAAAAAAAAACAGAATAAACCTGAGAGCCATCATTACTGTCCTCATTGCCCTCATCAGCGTGGCATGGAAAAGCACAACTTACTTGACAGCTGGTAGCGTAAAAGTGGAAGAGGCGTGCAAGAGAGTGGTGCAAGAATACAACTCAAGTTACAGGACATGTCCTCTCTCATTGAATCATTGCTCCTTGCTGCCTAATCCACTGGAGGAAACTTTTCTGCAGTAGGCCTGCATTTGCCTTTTTTTTTTCTTTTGCTCTCTAAACATGACAGATGTGTAGCAGCCATCCCGCCCTTGACAAGTGGCACATAACAGAGCAGTGCACTTGCTAAGGAGAGGTGTTTCCCAACTCGCATTTATTTATTTATTTATTTATTTATTTATTTATTTATTTATTTATTTATTTAACATGCAATAGGTAGACAGAAGCAGGAGTAATAACCGCTATAGAAGTAAGGAGAACAACTAGAAACTGAAATGATAGAAGAATCCACATTTTCAATGCAGAATAATCCATATTTTACACAACACTAAATATAAAACGGCAACAACAAACGAATAAGTATAATCGATATAACAAACGAAAACGGCTAGCAACATGCGCGCAGAACAGTTCACTACATTGAAGAATCTAATAGTAAAACAACACAATACACAGGAGGGAGTTACTTAAATGCAGTGCGCTGTGGTATAGCATTAATAATTAATAATTAGCTAATATAACATTTTCACTCGGCTATTGCGAAAGGAACACTTACGAAACACTTATTTCCTTAATAACTCCAATGTTGCAGTTATAAACGTTATTATAACTCCATGTTATTTTCCAACTCTGCAGACAGACTACCGTAGATGGTTGAAAAAAATTGTGGGTAAGGTAGTTTACTTGTTCACTGCTATAACTAGACTCTCCAATTCACCGCATACTACAACGTCGGCTGCTTCTACCCCTGGAACTATGATTGATTGATTTCTGGGGTTTAACGTCCTAAAACCAGCTCTGATTGTGAGAGACGCCGTAGTGGAGGTCTCCGGAAATTTCGACCACCTGGGCTTCCTTAACGTGCACTGACAACACACAGCACGCAGGCCTCAACATTTCACCTCCATCGAAATGCAGCCGCCGCGGCCGGGATTCGATCCCGCGACCTTCGGATCAGCAGCACAGTGTCATAACCACTAGACCACCGTGGCGGGGCATGGAACGACGAGTCCCAGTCGGACACATACATGTTCGATAGCCGTGTGTACTTTACAAGAAGTGTTTTGCACCATGGCAAAGGACGTCAGGGATCCTGCTCCACAAGCTCGACCCTCTTTTCTATTTTGCGAAGCATGAGGCTCTTAATTTCTGTCAGCTCTGCTAAGGTCCAAATTATGACTAAAGTGCTTTGTGGGCTAACCCTGAGAGCAACCGAGAGAGCACATCTTCAGCTGAGGGTTTCCTGTGGAAAAAAAAACTATGCAGTATGTGGCATATACTTCCAGTCGTTTTCACAATCCACTATTTTAACACGACAGTGTTTTATGCCGGGGTCCATCGCGACCCCAGTACGTCCATTCTGTGACGGGAGTGATGCAGTAAAACATGCATGTACGAACAACAAATTAAAAGGCGCAGAAAATTTCGGATGCTGCGCTGGGAATCGAACTCGCAGCGACCGGCTCCACGACAAGAGGTGACCGAGGCTCACCGCTGCGCCATAGGCCATGTTTTCCCAAGCCATACGAACGCGGCTTCATTTCTTTCGTATCTCGCTTCTTTCACTCTTGCTCGATGCGTTCGTCCGGTCTTTGAGAGCGCATCGAGACGCACTTTGTCTAGAACGGTGCCGCCATCAAGGAGAGGCGAAGTGAAGCGACGGCCGGAGTGGAGAGTGGCGCGCACCTCTCCAGTCCGGCCGTGGCTGTACTTCGCCTGTCCTGGATGGCAGAACCGTTCCACGCCGACTACAAAGCGCGCCGTTCGTCGTAGACGGCGTTTCCGCGCCGTCTCCGTCTACTCTTCAAGTAGGATGGCAACAAGAAAACTGTTGGTTCAAGTGCCCCAGCACGGTAACGACATCGACGGGTAATTGCGTCGTCAGCAGACATGATTGATGACACTGTCGAGCGCCATTTACTATCTACTGCGTCCAGTTATTATGTGAACTGCTTTAGCAACCACAAGGGCGATGCGTGAACGTGGGTTCATGCACGTCAAACGGTGCCATGCTAGAGAAACACTGAAAGCAATGGGAAAGTTCATCATCATCATCAGCCTGTCTACGCCCAATGCAGGGCAAAGGCCTCTCCCATGGACCTCTCATCATCCCTGTCCTGTGCTAATTGGGCCCAATTTATCCCTGCAAACTTCCTGATCACATCTGCCCACCTAATTTTCTGCCGCCCCCTACCACGCTTGCCTTCTCTAGGAATCCACTCTGTTACCCTTAATGACCAACGGTTGTCTTGTCTTCGCATTATGTGCCCCGTACACGTCCACTTCTCCTTCTTAATTTCTATTAATATGTCCCTAACACGCCTTTGTTCCTTAACCCACTCCGCTCTCTTCTTGTCCCTGAAGGTTACACCTACAATATTCCGTACCATAGCTCACTGTGTTGTCCTCAATTTAAGCTGAACCCTCTCAGTTAGCCGTCAAGTTTCTGCCCCTTAGGTGAGTACCGGTAAGATGCAGCGGTGGCGGTGGCGCAGAGGTAGAGCATCCGCCTCGCGTGCAAAAGACCGTGGTTCGAATCCCGGTTCCGGGCAATTCCCTACCTGATTAAAAAAATCCGCGCGTTGATCGAATTGCATAAGGAGGCTTGGGGTGCGACCGGATCCTGGCGACCATAGCCGGTAAGGCACTCCCTCACCAGAGCAGGATTGGCCACCCTGGTGCAGTAACGGCCACAACCTCCCATGAATACGCCAGTTAACCTTTGGCAAGTTCATACCGATGTGCAATAAACATTCAACAGTTTAGATGAAGACACATTTCACTTTCGTGTTATACAGATCCCTCTTAAAGAGCCCACATTTTCTTCCCCAGCATCTATTGTCCTGCCCAGCATTTTCCATAAACACATTAACTGCTTGGTGTAGTGTTCCCAACGAGAGTATCTTCATCAAAACTCAGCAGTTTCTTGCTTAGATTGTGGTATCTGAATGGATAAATTGTAACTGGTTCCAAACCGAAAACTCGGATTCGTGGAACCGCATATCCGCGTGTTCTTGCAGATGCTTGTTTTTTTAAAATGTGACGAATGAGGATGCTAACATATGGTTAAGAATATTGACGTGCAGAATTTGGGCCTTCATAATTTATGACATTTTCGTGGTCGGCGCCATCAACCATACATGACATGTATTGCACTGTGTAACCCTGACACTAACGGTAGAGATGGGGTTACCTTAAAACACCGGTCTGTGCAGTTTGAGAAGCAGTTCCCATGAGCTGCTCCGTTTATTACGTCTTTTCTTGTACCACTGGAGCGTAAGACGGGGTAGCACATGTCGCGAATTCCTAGTACTTCTCGACTTCTATAAAGTTTCCTTTCGGGCCTCCCCTATTGCTTGAAATTGGTGGAAATCAGCTTCTACAGGGTTTCAATTTCGTCCCGCAACCATGCGCTTGTGTGTGCGTCATAAGCGTCGTTCATTGAAGTATTCCTATGGGGTCTAGTTAAGTTGGATAAGCGCATGTTGAGTGGTAATACAACATATGTACTGTTTATTACGTTGCAACGACAATACTAAAGAGATGTGCAGTTGACATTACGCAAGAACCATAATCTGACCTGCTGGTGCAATAGGTTTATTTACTATATTACCCGTATAGGAAGAGACGGTGTGGCCTAGCGGTAGCGTGCATGCTTAGCACCTCGGGGGCCCAGGATTGATACTCTCTTGCAGCTTGGTAGGTTCATGTGTCGTTGTGGGCTTCTTACGTCTGCTTTTCAGGCGCAGGCTACCAAAAACAGTATACCTTTCTTGTTCTCAGGTCTGTTCTGAGGAGGTTCTAAATGTCTATTTTTGTGGGTTCTAGATTGGCATAGGCTGCATAAAATTCAAACATCTGTGGCGCATACTGGATACCACGGGCCCAGCACTACGGGTACGATCAACACGGGATTGTAGTATCGTTAATTGTGACGTACTTGACGACTGCATCATGTTAGCGATGTGAAGATTAGTCATTCACTTTCGTCATACATTTATACCCTTCCACCCAAAGGTTGGGGTATACAAGGGGAATGATACCCCAAGGACAGCACCAAGACGTAATGATTTGTGGGATTTAACGTCCCAAAACCAGCTGTGATTATGAGAGACGCCGTAGTGGAGGGCTCCGGAAATTTTGACCACCTGGGGTTCTTTAACGTGCACTGACATCGCACAGCACACGGGCCTCAACATTTCGCCTCCATCGAAATGCAGCCGCCGCAGCCGGGATTCGATCCCGCGACCCTCGGATCAGCGGCCGAGTACCATAGCCACTAGACCACCGTGGCGGGGCGGCACCAAGACGTAGGCGGCTAGATAGATAGATAGATAGATAGATAGATAGATAGATAGATAGATAGATAGATAGATAGATAGATAGATAGATAGATAGATAGATACGGTCAAAGTGACTCAAGTTTGCCAAGAAATTCTTCGCATTTAAAAACTACAGCGGCGGGAAATTGAGTGCATGATTTTTAAGTTATTCAATCCAAGCGCACCACTGAAACTGGTGCACGCATCGAGTGCACTAACGTACTTGGAGTTTTTGATGACAAACGTAATCTGGTTTCCATGGAATCTAGTGTTCCACTTGCTCGTCATCGTAGCTCGTAGTTGGCGCATATCCCTGGATTATGTTAAGCCCACATCGCTTATTTAGTTTTATTATTGCGAATGCTACACTTTTAATGCTGTAGAATTCGTCCACGTTGCCCGCTATTTCTTTGTGAACAAGGAAGTCGACGCCATATTCCCTTTTTTTCGGGCAAGCCTCTATAACAGAGGACATGTCCATTGTTTAATACTGTGTAAGCTTCGCCTGCTCTCCTCTGCTAGCTTCGCTAAGGCCAGTGGTGTCCCAACTAGCACCTTCTAGCTCCTCGAGTAGCAACGGTAGCCCAGCTTTGCTCGAGAGGGATCTCGCGTTAAACGTTCCAAGATTCAGTTTCCAATGGCAGCCTCTCCGGCCGCCACGAGGATATCTAATTCGCAATGAAAAGAATACGGGCACAATGCGCAATAGTCATGGGGGATTTTAACGCAAAATAGGCACAAAACAAAGTGGAAAACACGCGATTGGAAACTACGGTGTTGGCCATAGGAATAACCGTGGAGACAAGCTAGTACACTTTGCAGAAAGAAACCGACTCTGAATAACGAATAGGTTCCTTAAAACGCATGAGAAGAGGAAGTGGACATGGAAAAGCCCAAACGGGGAAATAAAAAAATAAGATTTATTGTAAAATATGCGAACAACCCGGCATAATTCAAGACACAGAAGTAGTAGGCAAGATAAAATGTAGCGATCACAGATTAATTAGTAAGCGCAAAGATTAGTAAGCGCAAACTAAGCGCACAAATTGCTGCGCACCTCTTTATTTGCAGCAGGCAGTTCCAAATGAATATCTTTAGCAATCACATTGCCATTCTTTTTCGGGGGACACCCTAAGTTTTCTGGCTTTTATTTATTTTTTTTCACTCTCCCATTTGCATTCACTCTGCCATCTCTGGCGATGTGCTTCTAGACTTTGTCGATTCCCCTGGCTCTCTCTTAGCGTTTACTCTTGCCCTTTGCGTTCTGTGGTGGGCACCATTTGACTTCTTTCACCTATTCACGCTTCTACGGTACGCGTATTCGTTCGCTCGATATCTGCTCACTCTCCTGCTCAACTTTCGGACACAAAGAAGACAATTTAATATTTGTGGCAAATGACTCAAGTTCTATGTTCTGGCAATATAGGAGCTCTCTTTTTCTCTAGAAATGTCTTTCTCTGTCTCTCTCTCTCTCTGTCCATATTCGCATCCATTATAGTCTATCTTAACTGCTGGACCGATTATGATATCGTTGATGTTCTATTACTTTTGTTTATTTTCGCATAGGCTGCTATATTTTTGTAAACCGAGTCCTAGATTATCGCTTCTGTCAAGAAACACACACACAGTCGCAGGCACCCGCATGCATATGCACGCAAGTGCACATAGGTCACACGCGCACGCAGACGAGTACGTGTACGTACATGTACACATATGCATCAGTTTGGCGCGAGTCTGCGTGGGCATGCGCACAGGCAAGAGCTATATGAATGCGAAGGCGGCTCCCAACGGAAAGCAAGGAAGGACTTGTTTTCAGATTAATCAATATTCGAGTATATATAGCGCTTCATATCTATGACGTACTACGCACAGCAACTCAATATGTCAGTTACGGCATCATCTGGGTGTTCTGCGCTCCCCGCGCTATCCATCATATATGTAACCTATCATCGCCAAAAATATTCGCCTGCGTATTGAAAGAAGTATCTGCGCTAAAGCTTTCCAAATTAATACCCATGGCTACGGTGGTCGGATGTCCGCACGCGCCCCTTATATAAACATGTCATTAATCTCTTCGACACAGAATGAGGCAAAAGAAAGCCCTCCATTGCAAAAATAAATGCCATATAAGTTTACGGTGTTGATCCCGACATAATTGACTTTCATGGCCTTCTTGCTTCATAATGCGTTTCATGTTAGCTGCAGGTCTCGGTATACTGGGGAAGTGGGACTGTCTCTATTAGCGATCGAGCAAGCTAGCGGTGAAATTTGAGCAGTACGCCTGCCTCCAAAGGATGAAGCGTTCAACTGTTGGTTTTGAAAGCCCCCAATATTTCATCCATGCGCGCGAACGCCGACCGTATTACTTACCAGCTACCGGGTGTATTGGATGTCCGACTGCTTTATAGGGCTAATGCATCGGTCGTTTCAAAGCACTGCCTCTACGTTCTCCAAGAAAAAAAAATTATTGCTCTTTAATGTTAAAGTGCCCCAAACGCTTTCACAGCAACATAAATTGGTAATTCTACAAGCGCAAGAAAACATTCTCTTTCAGGGATATCATGCATGTTTTTCTATTTGCATATTTCCTGCTCCATTCAGTTTTTCTTAATGTCGCATGAAACTAGCTCCAGCTTAGCAATGAACATTGAACGTTATTTGGTGATAATATTATGAGTTGATTACCATCCGTCATAGTCAGTTATTGCCGCTTGCAGGCACCCACATTATCGTTTATTAAGGAATCGGTGTATGTATATAGGCATCATTAAGCACGTATAAAAAACTATGAGGCATGTAAGGCACTTGGTATATCGAAAGATTTTCTAAGAAATGGTTTCCCAGCAAACAAAGATTAGTCTTCTTTATAAAACGAAAACACCTACAAACAGTAAACTCTGTGTCAGAAACTGCTTTAAAAAGACAGCTACTTATATCCAGTGTCTTTCGTGATTACCTAATGAGTACAAATTATTACGGAAGTACTCATTTTATTCTGTTGGCCGCTTTACGAATATATAACGTCCTAATTATGCGCACTCGAGCAGCGAGTTTCTTTCATTTTGGCTTTGCATAACCTTAGCGCAAAACTTTCAGAAGCGAAGTCCTCCATTATCAAATCAAAATTGCAATATTCCCGATGAGAAATACAATGTTATATTAAAGGTTCTGCGTCCGTCATCAGAAAGGCTCGTTAAATTATACTTTTCATGGTAGTCCGTTTACAGCTGAATGTCAGGTGAATATCAATTAAGGAGCTCACCCATTAGAAAAAAAGTGCGATCATATCCGGTGCATGACGACATCCGCATTGCACGTAAAACACGAATGCCCATTAGGCATTCATAAAAAGCGACATTTTTTTTAGATTCGTTGTATCGTGTGAATATCCACATTTCTACGAATGAATTATTTTTATGGACGTGCTTTCGATAATCCGATTTACACCCCCGTCACTTTGCGGGTATGTTGTAAAGATGTAGAGGCTGGATGTCTCATACGTCTAATGGATCTCCATCTTTAAAGCGCTTACATCCATAAGATTTCTAGTGGCTTTTAAAAAGCACTATTCATAGCACTCTTGAATGACCTCCTGGCAGACTAGTCTGCCGAGAGTTCATTTTTTTGTGGTCTGTATCTATAGACGACACAAACTGCGACGCAAAACACTGAATTTTACAACCAGCATTCTTCTGGGAGCCATGGCAAGGGTGTCATTTCAATTTGGAAGATTTCATGGAAATGAGAAATAGAGCATAGCAGAGGAGGCATAGATATTCTAAACCAGTGAGGCATGATAAAGAAACCTGCTGGTGCCACTGCATTTGTTGTCAATAACAAATGCGTAACTAATTAAGCGAATGGGCACATGACATTAAAAGTGAGCCCGCTCATAGTACACGCAAGAGAGTTCCCTCAGCGCCGTCTGCCGTCACTGTCTTGCTTAACAGTCTCCGTGGAAGTCCCAAAAGAAGGTTCTCTTCTTCACTGGACGTGAATGTGTGCAGATATCATGGTGGGCTGCTCGACAGGTAAAACTCGTGAAGTTAGCTGCATGGCTGGATGAAATTATTCGTGAAGTTGCAACTCTTACAATAACGCTCACAGTTGGAAGCATTCTAAAACGAAGCACTTAATAACAGCAGAAGTTTGAATACTCCCCAATGCACATGACTTATCTGCTTCGGAGCAGCTGTAAGATATGCGGCTAAAGCTCCCTGCGACAGTGGCTGGTTTCATTAGACAATGTTTGGCAGGGGTGCAGGAGATGGTGCAGTAAAGAACTCTACAGAGTTTGACAACACGGAGTCCTTGCGCGGGAACTTAAATGCCCAGTACGCAGGGTTTTCTGTTGTGAATGAAATGATTTTCCAACGTTTAAAACTGCGAGAAGATGAGAACACTAGAAAGAAAACACAGGAGGCACCACAAGCGCAGACTGCCAACTGTTTCTATCTTGGAAACAAGCAACAGAATTTCAACCAGGAACCTGGACACGTATCCACAGAGTCCCTCACCCGCGGGCCGATAAAACATAAGAATCTACCGAGTACTCATGTAAACCAAGAATGGGATCGAGAAATCACAGCTGAGCGCAGTGCATATATCAGCACGCCGTCTCTCTTGTTGTTACCCGATGAAGTCGCTTTCCTGAAATGTTCCTTATACTGAACTGTGTGCACCCTTCACACGAATTCTTTTCCTTGTCGGTGGTTTTTCGGTAGTTTTCTTTGTTCTTTAGCTCTAGGCTTAAACAGCGCCTCAGCGTCTGCGTTTCATCGGGTTTCAGTCTTTTCATAGTCGGGTTTTTAATTCCGTCGCCTTCACCTTACTTCTGTTAATTGTTGTTGCATCACGCCTTTCCTTTAAACTTTTGTGACTTTTTGTTGTCATACTTCGACTTTATGTTGTCATATTTTCGCTTTTACTTCGGTTATTTATTATGTTACATCGGCAATCCTCTTTTCTACCACATGCTCGGGAGACCTCGCCAGCTTTTTTTGTATGCATTGTTAGAACGGCTTTCGATTCCCTGTGATTGCTCGATCCGATTGTTGGTTTGCATAAATATTCAGCAGATTCTTACATTTTATTGGCACATGGGTGAGTGACTGTGTTGCCACGTGTCCAGCTTTCTGCTTGAAATTCTGTTGTGTGCTTCCCAGAAATAAAGAGTTGACAGTCTGCCAGTGGCGTAAATAGGTGGGATGGAGCCCATGACAATTTTCGCGCCCCATTATTATTATTATTATTATTATTATTATTATTATTATTATTATTATTATTATTATTATTATTATTAATGTGGAAAAGAGGTCATCTGGCTCTTCTGGGCAAGCGAATTAGCGCTACTTGATTGATTGTTCCTTACTTTGAACTACAACCCTCTTGCGCATCCATGCATAGCACGATACACCAGTAGTCCACAAGGTTAGCAAAAAAGTGAAAGAAGAAATCCACCTTGGCGGTCACCTGCTGCCGTCTCGCTTTACACAAAATATGCGAAATTCATAAGCTACATACAACCACACGAAAGAGAACGACAATGTAGTCACGTAACCAGTTTTAGGGGCGAAGCTCCTCTTAGTCTAACCTTGTCACGCGTCAGGCGTCAGTCGTCAGGCGTAACCCGCGTGCCTCCCGGCACGCGCTCGCCCTCGGCGCGTGCCTCTGCTGTCTTGTGAGAGAGAGAGCGAAAGCCGCACGTTGGCTATGGAAACGCTCTTTCTTAGAGGAACGCTGTACCAGCTCGCAAAGAAGGAGAACGAGCCCTCACCCGCGAGAGACAACGTTGGCGCAGGCAGCGTCTCCTAGCGAGTTTCTTGATTGAGAAATACCGACTGCTCGCGTTGGAGAAGCGTTCACCGGCAACCCATATATATATATATATATATATATATATATATATATATATATATATATATATATATATATATATATATATATATATATAGGCACTGGATCTTGACTTGCAATGAAGTGCCGGTGGGAGATTTCACTTGTGCATAGTTGAAGCATGAGGATTCGTAGCGTGCGCGTTAACTAAATTAATCCGGAACTCGGCACGATCTATACGATGAACCTCCCGAGCTTCGCCCACCCATCATCATTCACTCCGTGGATATGCTGTAATTTTTTTATCGTTTTCCGCTGCATTACCATCAGATGTACTGTTCAAATTAACTTATTATATACCTGAAATCTGCATACTATATTTTTTTACCCATGCTAATGATGCGCTGCGAAGTCGTTCCGGGAAACCCCGTTGTCTCCTCGTTGTCGCATACATTATCCACTTTTGTGACGCTAGTGCTGATGTTAATGGTGACCAACTGTTGTCAAGAAAAACGCGTTCTTTATGATTAAACGCTTTATTTGGCGAATGTAGGTAGAAGTAGCTAAGTGTACTTACCTAAACATTTACCTTACGTTTGTCACCTCCACCACTCACGCTCGGACGACTCACCCTTGTTTCTATAGCTCCTCTAGATCGACCCCCAAAAACACCAAACACTTCAGTTTTGTGACGCAAATATCTTGCCTCTATACTAACTAGTCCACATTGGCCTACTGATTGACCATGTCAACAACAACCAAATGTTTGTACACAGGCAAACACGTGATCCACACTCTCACTCATAAACTCTCAGGTATTCATCAAAACACAAGCACACGTCCGCCGCGGTGTTCTAGTGGTTACAAAAAAAATGCGAGCCCAAAAAGTGCGGGATTAAATCCCGCCTGCGGCACTCGCATTTTCGATGGAGGCGAAAATGCCAGATGCCTGCATGCTGTGCGTTGTGAGTGCACGTTCACGAACCCCACGTGGTCAAAATTTCCAGGGCCCTCCACTACGGCGTTCCTCTTCTTTTATGTCTTTAAGTCCTCTTCTCCTACCGCCCCGGTCGTTGAGCCGTGCTCCCGACATGGGCTGCAGAAAATAGCGTCCTTTCCTTTATCTTTCCTTTCACACACACACACACACACACACACAACACACACACACACACTATATATATATATATATATATATATATATATATATATATATATATATATATATATATTGTCACGGTGCAAGAATACTAAAGACGACGACGATCTCGAGAGGAACAAAGGTTGCGTAGCAGTGGGGCGCAGGCTGACGGTCCGCCATTGGGGCTGCACCGGCTAATCTCCCTGTTCTAAAATATACTACCATCAGAAGCGTATCCCTGTGCCCGTTTCATTTTGGTGAGAGGTGCGGGGTATCGCACAAGACGGAACTCCGCAGCGGACTTGTGATCAACCGCTCTACAATGCCCACCGACGACCAGGCCTCTGGATCAAACACGGCGCCAGCATCGGCGTCGTCAGCATCCTCGACGCCGCAACATTCAGTCGTCCTTACTCATCCTCGTGACCCTGGAACTTTTTCCGGCAAGTCCAACGAGAACGTGGATCAGTGGCTTGGCTTGTACGAACGAGTTGCAGCGCACAACCGATGGGACCCCACGATGATGCTTGCAAACCTTCTCTTCTACCTCCAGGGATCAGCACGCATTTGGTTTGACACGCACGAAGAAGAGTTGACCAGCTGGGACTTATGTAAGCAGAAATTGCGCGATCTCTTTGGCCCACCCGCCGGTAGCAAGTCCGTTGCCATGAAAGACCTGTCTTGTCGGGCCCAAACATCCACAGAGTCGTACGTCGCTTACATCCTTGATGTTCTAGCTCTTTGCCGCCTCGTCGACTCCACCATGACCGAGATTGACAAAGTAGGCCATATCCTTAAGGGCATCGCCGATGACGCGTTCAACTTGCTTGTCTTTAGGGGCTGCTCGACGGTGGACGAAATTATTAGTGAGTGCCGTCGTTTTGAAGACGCCAAGAGCCGTCGCATCACCCAACAATACACGCGGCTTCCAAACACCACTGCTACGTCTTCGTGCGAAGACGCTCATCAGTCCCTCCAGCCGCGCACTGCGGATAGCGTTGTGCGAATTGTACGGCGGGAAATCGAGGCTGCGGCACCATCGCTCGTGCGCCCGTCAGAGAATACAGAAGAGACGGTGTCGCTAATCAAGGCAGTTGTCCGCGAGGAACTTGCGAACGCAGGCATTCAACCGGTGTGCTCTATTACCCGGCCCCCAGTCACACCTGCTGCTTCACTTCGTCGGCCATCACCGATGTTTCGACGTTACCGAGACCCGGCCCAGTGGAGAACACATGACGACAGGCCCATATGCTTCCATTGTAGCGGCGTGGGTCACATTTCCCGCTACTGCCCTTACCGCCAGTCCACTTTTACGCGATCTCCGTTTTTCTACCGCCGAAATGACAACCGACGTCCGCCGTTTAGTGCCGCTCCGAATGATCCGACGTACTGCGACCGTGGCCAGGCCTATGACGACTCATACCGTGGCCCTCCTGCATCATTCAGACGCTCGAGCCGTTCACCGTCGCCACACGATCGTCGGTCCCGCTCGCCTCTGCCCCGCCGTCCTTCTTCGCCGCATCCTTCCGCACGATTATCCCAGGAAAACTGACAAATGCAGCTCCCGGAGGTGACGCTGCATTGGACCCCGAACCTGCAAATCCTCTGATTACTTTGCCGACCGACCAGAACCTAATTGCCGTGGAAGTTGATGCCGTACCAGTAACTGCCCTGATCGACACCGGTGCACACATTTCAGTCATGAGCGCTGATCTTCGGATGCGGCTGAACAAAGTTCTCACACCTGCCGAGTCCGCCATTGTAAAAGTAGCTGACGGAGGAACACCCGCCGTGCTGGGAATGTGTGCTGCTCGTGTAAGCGTCGAAGATCGTCACACATCCGTTTTGTTCCACGTCCTTGACCACTGCCCTCATGACGTGATCCTCGGCCTTGATTTTTTATCGGCTCACTCAGCTGTCATTGACTGCTCAGCTGGTGTAGTCCAGCTTGATTTGCCTGATACTCCCGAACTTCCCGACACAGCGCAGGTCCATCTCTGTTCCGCTGACTTTGTTCGGCTACCGCCGCAAGCACTGACGTGTATCAGTGTTGTGCCCAATTTCTGTGTGCCGGATGGCGACTATGTGGTCACTCCAGACGTCAGCGCCTTACTATCGCATGGCGTGTCTTTCCCTAACACGGTAGTGACCATATCAGATCACAAAGCTTGTCTGCCGCTACTGAATTTTGCATTCTGCCCTCAGGTACTACCTAAGGGCATATCCCTCGCCACTCTATCACCGTCACACGAATACCAGCTTTTGTCCCTCTCGCCGCATCAGTCTTCGACCAGCTCTTCGGCCACCTGCAATTCGTCTGCGGCCACACCACCTCGATCGCACGACGACATCACGAAAATGATAGCCCAAGACCTTTCACCCTCACAAGCCAACGAACTCCGCGATCTGTTGAACCTGTATTCCGATATTTTCGACATAGGCGGTCGACCTTTTGGACAAACCTCGCTAGTGCAGCATCGCATTCATACCGGCGATGCACCGCCCATTCACAGGCGGCCTTATCGCGTGTCACACGCAGAGCGCCGAGTCATCCAGCAAGAGGTTGATAAGATGCTCAGCAAAGGCATTATTGAACCATCATCCAGTCCGTGGGCTTCTCCTGTCGTTTTGGTAAAGAAGAAAGACAACACCTGGAGATTCTGTGTAGACTATCGACATCTGAACAAGATTACAAAAAAAGATGTATATCCTCTGCCGCGCATCGACGACGCGTTGGATTGCCTGCACGGTGCGACGTATTTTTCATCAATAGATCTCCGCTCCGGTTACTGGCAGATCTCCGTCGACGACATGGACCGCGAGAAGACCGCCTTTGTTACGCCAGATGGCCTTTACCAGTTCCGGGTCATGCCTTTCGGCTTGTGCAACGCTCCCGCCACCTTCGAGCGCATGATGGATACGATCTTGCGCAGCTTTAAATGGTCCATCTGCCTGTGTTACTTAGACGACGTTATCGTGTTTTCCCCAACCTTCGAAACACATCTTGAACGTCTTTCGTGTATTCTTTCAGTGTTCCGTGCTGCAGGCCTACAGTTAAATTCTTCAAAGTGCCACTTTGGGCGCCGCCAAATTACAATCCTCGGGCATCTAGTCGATTCGTCTGGCGTCCGCCCGGACCCCGCAAAAGTTCGAGCTGTCCTCGATTTTCCTGTCCCAACATGTGCTAAAGACGTCCGCAGTTTTGTTGGCTTATGTTCGTACTTCCGTCGATTCGTAAGGAACTTTGCGAACATTGCTCGACCTTTGACCGACCTTCTCAAGAAAGACGTACCCTTCTCATGGGGCCCTGATCAAGCTGCTGCTTTCACAAGCCTTATCACACTGCTCACCACACCGCCGATTCTTGCTCACTTTGACCCATCTGCCCCGACAGAAGTCCGTACAGATGCTAGCGGCTATGGAATTGGCGCTGTTTTAGCCCAGAGTCAACGGGGGCACGACAGAGTTATTGCGTACGCCAGTCGCTTGCTTTCCGACGCTGAACGCAATTACTCAATCACGGAGCGCGAATGCCTCGCACTTGTATGGGCGGTGGGGAAATTCCGCCCATACTTGTACGGCCGCCCCTTCACTGTTACGACGGACCATCACGCCCTTTGTTGGCTCTCGACACTCAAAGATCCCACAGGACGTCTGGGGCGCTGGGCCCTACGTCTTCAAGACTACACCTACACAGTGGTGTACAAGTCCGGCCGACTACACCAGGATGCCGATTGCTTGTCTCGACACCCTGTCGACGGCCCAGGCTCCGATGATGCGCCTGCTGGAATCTTCACGCTATCCGCCTTCCACAACATCGCCCTAGAACAAGAACGTGACGCAACCTTACTCGACCTCATCACCCGCCTCAGCGCAGATCCGCCTGACCCTTCCCTTCGAATGTACCTCATTCTGGATGGCATCTTATACCGCCGCAATATGCGACCTGAAGGGAACGAGCTGCTCTTAGTCGTTCCCACGCATTTGCGGGCAACTGTACTCGCACAGCTCCATGACGAACCCACCGCTGGTCATCTTGGTGTTTCCAGAACATACGATCGTGTCCGGCGACGATTTTTCTGGCCAGGACTCTACCGTTCTGTGCGACGTTATGTTGCGGCTTGCGAACCTTGCCAACGTCGCAAAAAGCCCGCTTTGTCTCCAGCTGGATTACTCCAGCCAATGGACATACCCACCGAACCATTTTATCGTGTCGGCCTTGACCTGTTGGGCCCTTTCCCTACATCCAGAAATGGAAATAAGTGGGTCGCCGTCGCAACGGATTATGCTACCCGCTACGCTATAACACGAGCCATGCAGACCAGTTGCGCTACTGACGTTGCCGACTTTCTGCTGCAGAATGTCATCTTACACCATGGAGCTCCTCGCCAGCTCCTCACGGACAGGGGCCGTTACTTCCTATCCCGAGTTATTGAAGACCTACTTCGATCTTGTGCAACCAAACACAAGCTAACGACCGCATACCATCCTCAAACAAACGGGCTCACAGAACGTCTGAACCGCACACTTACTGATATGTTAGCGATGTATGTCTCCTCCGATCATCGTGACTGGGACGCAGCCCTTCCTTTTGTGACGTTCGCTTACAACTCGTCACGCCACGACACCGCTCTCTACTCTCCGTTCTATCTGCTCTATGGCCGTGAACCGACCTTGCCTTTCGACACAATCCTGCCCAATGACCTGAAGTCCCCTTCTGAATATGCTCGCGACGCCATTTCTGCAGCGGCCCAAGCACGTCACATTGCTCATGACCGTCTTTCTGAGTCCCAGTTACGACAGAAATCTCTATATGACAGCCGCCATCGTGATGTCCAGTTCTCCGTGGATGACCTCGTTCTCCTGTGGACTCCTTCAAGGCACGTCGGCCTCTCGGAAAAGCTGCTCTCCCGCTACTCCGGCCCCTATCGCGTTGTCCGACAACTCAGTGATGTGACGTATGAAATACTTCCTGCCGATGCATCCTCGTCATCCGTGTCATCTGATGTCGTCCACGTCAGTCGTCTCAAGCCATACCACGTGGCCGCAGTCTAGCTGCGCCGGGTCGGCGCTTTTGCCGCCGGGGGTGATGTCACGGTGCAAGAATACTAAAGACGACGACGATCTCGAGAGGAACAAAGGTTGCGTAGCAGTGGGGCGCAGGCTGACGGTCCGCCATTGGGGCTGCACCGGCTAATCTCCCTGTTCTAAAATATACTACCATCAGAAGCGTATCCCTGTGCCCGTTTCAATATATATATATATATATATATATATATATATATATATATATATATATATATATAACTTTTCTGGAGTGGAAGCGGCCCACCGAAAGTGAAGCCGTCGCCGCCATGTTTCTCAAGGAAAGAGTAGCAGACGACCACACAGACGGCGGAGCGCGCGTAGACAGCGCGACGCTGTTTCGTTGTGTTTAAATGCTGTGCCATGTTTTTTTTTAATCATCTAAATATCTGAGAAGGCAATGGTGACTTCCTGCGTCGCTTTCGGCTGCACAAATCGCGTTAGGAACAAGCCTGGAACAACATTTCACGTGTAAGGTCTTTCTCATTTTCTTCACGCACGGCTGCCAGTTTTCAGTGCATTTTGCTCAGTAGAGGACAATTTCAAACGTTCGGATTGTATATTGCATCCCTACGCCTGCATCAGAGTTAAATGTAAGTTTTGAACACTTGTTAGTGCTTCGTTTTCAGATGTGTGCATACATGATTTGCTATGGACTCGACTTGCTAAAACACACGCAAGGTCTGTCCGGTGCGTGTATTGGATCGTCTCTGCAGTGTTTGTATACGAGCTTTAGAGGAAGGGCATCTTTCCGGAGCATATAAACGCAGAATTTGCTATGCGTACGTGTCGGCGAATGCGCAAATGCAGCGATCACAGTATACGGCGTATTTCTCCCGAGCTACTGGTTTCGAAAATAAAGAAAAAAATTGAAGAACTGTGTGTAGCCTAATGACTGAGAACATGTGGCGTTTCGCAGGGGTGGATGGAAAGCTTAAAACAGGCACTCGATCAAGCTTGCTCTTTTCACATCGAACAACCCGACCTCTGTCTTCAGCATTTGACGAAATTCTGGTCGGGACGCATGCTTTTCGGCGTGTGTCCCGTGTAAGAAATCTCCTATGTACGTTTACAGTCAGAAATAAATAAGAAAGCTTTCCTAACGCACCCAACGGGTCTTGATAGACGCGGGTCTCAGAAGACTTCAGAAACGCTTAGAGGAACGAACCAATTTGGAATATCGAACGTGGAATACGAAAAAAAAGGCATGCGGTTAGTTAAGCCAACATGCAGAACGCACGCGCTATAAACGGGTTTGATACTTGCTTAAATAAAGGGCATGACGTCCTGCATTCCAGCAGATTGCTTTCTTCCCTGCACCCACGCGTATCACCATACGCGGCAAAAAAAAAAAAAAACCCGCTCCCCCCGCTGGCACACAAAGCCCAGGCCAGCGCAGGAAAACGGAGAGGGAAATTCATCCTCCTAAGAATGCGCCTTCTATAAATCGGACGGACTGCAAAAAGCAAGCAGAGTTGCAAACGAGCTATGATGCACGTGTGAGCTAGCCCAGGAATACAACCGCGCCCAGCCCAACGCGCCGACGATAACTCGGTGAGCAGCTAAACAAACCGTTTTTCTTATAACAGATAGTAAATGTGTTAGCTACTAGCACGACTACATATTCTCATATTCTCATAGTATTCCGCACAGACAGGAAACCCATGCATGCGACGCTGGACATAACCAACCGACGGTCTCCGATAATAGCAACTCGTAAGAAACGGACGGAGAAAATAGATAGATAGATAGCTCGATAGATAGATTCATGGCGAAATTAACATTGCAAGCGCAATAAGGAATATAAATTACTCCTTGATTAATCCTTGCCTTCAGACAAGCCGTACACTACTAACCTTTACACAAATCCTTTAGCTGGCCGAAGAAATTCGGACGAAGTTAACACTCTGAATCCACTTCCTATAAGGAATGTGCGCGATAATATGCCTTCACCGCCACAATAGATAGTTTGCGTGTCTTTCCTGGGGTGTATGTTTGCGTGGATGTGCCGCTGTATATAGATATGTGTGTATGTATCTGTGTGACTGCTACCTCCCTGATGCCTATATATTTCCATTTTGTCTTCGCACGTCCATTCCGGCATAGGAAATTATAGATTTCTTTACTCATTACACATCATGCAACCGCGACTTACAACCAGCGATTTGTTTTGTTTTTCCGTTTACGTACGTCGCAAAAAATAAAAAAAAATACTTATGTTTTACCCACGTGGAAGGTCGCAATAATTTCTTTTACCCAACTTCTACAACGTTCGCGATACGCACGGAATGCGGTGCGCGAAAACATACCTGATTAGCTACAACGTTTAAATAATCATGACGTCCTGCATTCCATGACGTCGCAATAATTTCTTTTACCCCAACTTCTACAACGTTCGCGCTACGCGCGGAATGCGGTGCGCGAAAACATACCTGATTAGCTACAACGGCGCAGTTAAAACCGCTCGCTAAAACACGACTTTCCACGCGCGCCCAGCTACCTGTCAGAGCAATTTTAATAGCCATGACGTCCTGGATGTCGCGATCAACATAACTAGATAATCGCGGACATTTTGAGACCAAATACTGTACAAAATAGTAATGCGCATAGAAGTTATCGCGCATGAAATGCTTTGTAAGCGTGTACGTTTAACGATGCGGACCCGCGGCTACTGAGACCGCCGAGGGTCACAGGTTCGACCCCCCCCCCTTTTTTTTTTCAAGGATGGTTGTCATAAGCTCGAGATTACGTCGGTAGGGGGGTCCTGGCGACGGTTGAACACCTGAAAGGCTTTCAGTTGTTCAAGTGCCGTTTACAACTCACTCCTACACCAGAACAGGAATTGGCCTCCCTGGTGAAGTACATGGCCACCACCTCCCACACGATGTCTACAACTAAACCCTCGCCCTCAGTGTCCAGCAGCTGCAGAACATCTGTCCACGGCGGCGGTCAGCTCTGTGAAGCAGCAGAGGGCGGTAACAACCACTGGACCCGGACAGGCCGCCACGGAATCTAAACATTGGAACGTTCAATGCAAGATCCCTCTGAAGCGAAGCTAGATTAGCGGAATTACTCGAGGAACTAGAGGGAGTTAATTGGGACGTCATTGGCCTTAGCGAAGTTAGGAGAGCAGGCGAAGCTTACATAGTCTTAAACAATGGACACGTCCTCTGCTATAGAGGATTACCCGAAAAGAGAGAATATGGCGTTGTGTTCCTAATCCACAAAAATATAGCGGGCAACGTAGATGAATTCTACAGCATTAACGAAAGGGTAGCATCCGTCGTAATAAAACTAAATAAGCGGTATAAACTTAAGATAATCCAGGGATATGCGCCAACAACGAGCTACGACGATGAACAAGTAGAACAATTCTACGAGGATATCGAATTAGCAATAAAGAAAGTACGGACGCAATACACAGTAGTCATGTGGGATTTCAACGCAAAAGTAGGAACGAAACAAAGTGGAGAGCAGGCGATAGGCAACTACGGCGTCGGCCGTAGGAATAACCGTGGGGAAATGCTAGTACAATTTGCCGAAAGGAACCAGCTTCGAATAATGAATACGTTCTTCAAGAAACACAAGAATAGGAAGTGGACGTGGAAAAGCCCTAACGGGGAAACAAACAATGAAATCGACTTTATAATGTGCGAACAACCAGGTATAATTCAAGACACAGAAGTAGTGGGGAAGATAAAATGCAGCGATCACAGACTAGTAAGGCCAAAGATTGCACTTAACCTAAAGAAAACAACTAAATTATTTACTAGAAAAAAATGTAATGTAGAGGCAATCACAGCGAAAGACGACGAATTTAAAGTCGCCCTAAGCAACAAGTTCGAGGCCTTAGACGAAAACGGTGACGATTTAGAACAAATAAACAAAACCGTAACGAAAACAATCCTTGCAACCGCGATAGAAGTCGGGGGTAAAACAACAAAGCAAGCAAAAAGTAAGCTGTCCCAATCTACCAAGGACTTAATAAAGAAACGCCAACAAATGAAAGTAACTTCATCAAAAGATAAGATAGAATTCGCAGAACTATCGAAATTGATCGGTAAAGCCAGGCAAAGAGATGTAAGAAACTTTAACATGAGAGAAATAGAAAAAGCAGTAGAGAAAGGCACCAGCATTAAATCGGTCAAAAAGAAACTGCACTTAGGACAAAACAAAATGCATGCGCTAAAAGATAAACAAGGTAACGTTATCAACAGTTTCACCGAAATAGTAAAGGTAGCAGAAGATTTCTATTCGGAACTGTACAGCTCTCAGACAGACCATACAACCTTAATAGAAATAGAACCAGAGGAGAACACCGAAATTCCATGTATAACCGCTGACGAAGTCAAAAAAGCTGCCAAAGGCATGTCCCGCGGTAAAGCAGCTGGTGACGATGGTATAACAGCCGACTTGATCAAAGACGGAGGAGATATTGTACTTGAAAAACTTGCATCGCTCTTCACGAAATGTATCAAGACATGCAGCGTACCTCGCAGCTGGAAAAATGCTAATATAATCCTTATCCACAAGAAAGGTGACATAAAGGACTTAAAGAATTACAGACCAATCAGCCTACTCCCAGTAATATACAAGCTATTTGCAAAGGTAATTTCTACGAGGATAAGAGAAACACTCGACTTTAACCAACCGAGAGAACAAGCTGGTTTTAGGAAAGGTTACTCGACAATGGACCACAGCCACGCTATCAACCTAGTAATTGAGAAGTACGCGGAATATAACAAACCTCTTTACATGGTGTTTATCGACTACGAGAAAGCATTTGACTCCATAGAATTACAAGCAGTTCTAAAAGCTCTACATCGACAAGGAGTACCTGGCGTATACGTGAAAACCATAAACAACATATACAAAGATTGCACAGCCACACTACTCCTACATGAGAGAAGCAGAGAAATCCCGATCAGGAGAGGTGTGAGACAGGGAGATACAATATCCCCGATGCTATTCACTGCTTGTTTAGAGGAAGTCTTTAAACATCTAGACTGTGAAGAAAAGGGCATTCGAATAGACGGAGAATATCTAAACAATTTAAGATTTGCAGACGACATTGTGCTCTTTAGCAATGATTGTGACGAATTACAAAACATGATTGATGACCTAAACAGGGAAAGCATTAAAATTGGATTAAAAATGAATAGGCAAAAGACCAAAGTTATGCTCAATAGCTTAGCTAAGGAACAGGAATTTAAAATCAACAATGAACCCTTACAATGAGTAAACGAATATGTATATCTGGGACAGTTAATATCAGGAACTCCTACCCAGGAAAATGAAATTCTCCGTAGAATAAGGCTGGGCTGGAGCGCATTCGGAAGGCATTACGAAATCATGACCGTACACTTACCGCTCTCATTAAAGCGAAAAGTATTCAATCACTGCATTCTCCCAGTACTAACGTACGGTGCAGAAACATGGAGAATGACGAAAAAACTAGAGATGAAACTAAGGAGCACGCAACGTGCAATGGAAAGAAAAATGATAGGGGTAACGCTAAGAGATAAAAAACGAGCGGAATGGATCAGAGAACAGACAGGAGTAGTCGATATTATCTTATCAATTAAAAGAAAAAGTGGACCTGGGCAGGACATGTCATGAGGAGGAAGGACAATAGGTGGACAGTAAGAGCGACGGAATGGATACCACGAGAGGGAAAACGCAACAGAGGTAGGCAAAAGGTTAGATGGAGCGATGAAATTAAAAAGTTTGCGGGCATAAAGTGGAACCAACTCGCTCAGGATAGGGTGGATTGGAAATCGTTGGGAGAGGCCTTCGTCCTGCAGTGGACCTAAACAGGTGATGATGATGATGATGACAAATACATTTTACGTCAGCTGGCAGTCGCACAGTGCCGCATATTTGGGCTATATCGCATCAGCTGTGTTCTTTTGTTTTCGTCGATGCCTACAGCTGAGTACGGACGCGGCAAACCTTTTTTTTTTTTTGCTCAACTAGAAAACACGGTTCGCAATTGGCATAAGCATAAAGCTGGTTTCTGTCTCAATGTTTCATTGTGAGGCTGCAAAACAAGTCGAGCGTTTCTCTTAACACAATGCCGTCTATGGCGCACCCGCGTAATTTTAACGCGATAGCGTTAGAGAGCTCGTTCCGCAGGAATACCGCCGTCGGTGACGGCGTCTCCACGCGTCTCTTGTGAGCGAAAAATCGGCCGTGAGCGAAAAATAACAGCTCCAAAAATGGACAACTATGTCCATCTAGCGGAACACATCTCAAGCAATGTCTCGACTACCATGGCCTCCGAGATGGCGAGCGCGCCCGCCATCTGCCATGCGACTACAGCAGAGCCTGTATGCGGTCTCGTCGGATGCTCTGCATCCACTTTTTTAGTATTTCATTCTCACGACACCATTAAAGAAGTGAAGTACTGCAATCGCCATTTCACCGACCATAAGGCGATGCTTGTTGCGGTTGGCCGGAAGAGGTCTCCAGAAGAACAAATCGAACAGCTGCCAGATAGCTAACGCACGAAGGACGACAGAATGTGACCATTTACGAATAAAAGTGTCACGCCTACGCGCAGTTCATAATACAGGACCATGTGACCACATCACTGTACAAAATTTTCAAGAAGTTGATATAAAAGTGTTGTTAAATAGATCGAAAACCTTAACATTACTATAGATACGTCGCGCGCGCGTGTGTGTTTGTGTCTGTGCTTGTGTGTGTGTAATAACACACATTAATAAGTATGCACTGAGTGGTTGAAGTGCACACTAGGGGCCGGATGTCGCTATCGCGTTCAACTCTTAAAGGCGAAGCTTAAGGGTTCCCCAATATTTTTCCTGTAGTAACGTGGCTGCCGCTGGCTTCACTTGGCCCCCATAGGCGGCTGCTGGGACTTCCACTCCGGAAGTTTAATGGAACCTCCTTGATATATATATATATATATATATATATATATATATATATATATATATATATATATATATATATATATATATATATAGTGTACATTTGCCCATATCAAGAACAGTAGGTAGAGTGTATTACGTGAAAAAGTTAAGCTATAAGCCGTCGTAATTTTGCATAAAACCTCTACTCAATACATCAAGGTTATGTAACAGTTGAAAATCGGTTTTTTTTTGTACTTGTGCCATTCCGTGGCCTAGTACGATTTTCTTAAGCTTGTAATGTTCAGTCGAGCTTTCTTCGAAATATGATGCAGTCTCTTCACTGAACAACAACAACCCTTGGGCTAAGAAAATACCACAGTCATCAATGCAAGCACACCATTAAGAAAACTCAACCAACTAAAAACGAATATGGGCGCCGACCATGGACCCTAGGGCGGTCTCTCTAAAGTAGTGTTCATGCCACGCGCGTCGAAATTATGAAAAAGTAACGCGCAAGAAAACCCTGCCTTAGTGAACATGGCGCGCGAATTACAAAAGAAGCTCTCTCGTCACACATTCCCGCCGTCGGCGACATTGTGTAACCCATGAGAATGTGAACTTCACTGCGTCCCTTGGACTGTACAACTCCTCTGCAAGATGAGCGGCGGGTCTTTTTGTATTCGTAACTAGCCACGCGAACGACGTTGCAGTGAGAGTAAGCCCACCGGCCAAAACGCACATGCGCTTTGCAAGCTTTAATGCGATAATTACCCCGACAACTACAGAGAGGCGATCGGGCGGCGTCACAAGGCATCCTTGGCGCCGTTAGGTCCTAAGTGAACAAAGGTGCGGCTTGCCGCAAAGTGACATTGACAACCTTTCCTCGGGGCGGGATGCGCTAGCATGACCGTTTGTGTCCCCCCCCCCCCAGGCTACATGTCTCCAACGTCGTACCAAAATGCCCAAACTAGCACTCTTCAAGGGGCCCTCAAACCATATTTGGCTCGCTGAGTTTTGCATCGAAAAGGGTTCCTTGTATTGTCCTGAGGTAAATGCAGAAAGAATTTTCGAGATCGATGCAGGCAAACGCAAATTATTCAACTTACATATTCATAATAAAAGCAGATGACAGATATGGGCATCCCGAGACGTGCACGCTACTTCCATGCAAAACGCAGCGTACAGTGGTCAACTCTCATATCTGTAACGCCGGAGCGTCGTGCTCGGAACTGCACGAGCGACATCTGCAGTTGGAAACGGGACACCTCTGAGCATGCGCAGCGCCACTGACGCACATGCCTTGCATTCTCGACCCTTGGTTATCACCGAGGATGCAACAACCGCTTTGGCCGTCAGTAGCGCTGTCAACGGTTTAGCGCAATAACAAAAGAAACAAAAAGGAAAAGAAACGACGCGTATTTTTGGCAGCGCCCGACGCAAGCTGTGCTGCGTTCTAATTCTCCCTTCGCGGTCACATTGTCCCAACAACAGATTTACGCCCACTTATGAACTGTATATGTTTTCTGTTTTTTTTTTGGGGGGGGGGGGGTGTCAGGCTGCTCGGAAGCTGTCTTTTGGATGATATAGAATTTTGCACTTCCAAATGTGAATAGAGTGCTCGAAGCATTCTATAAGGAAGGTCGGCTTGCTGATGCTCCCCGTCATCGGTCATTAAGGGCTACAACCGACGAAGGACCGACTGATCGTCGCATGAATGGGCAATCCAAGCTACATTTAGTCGCAGGCAACGCATCGTTAGTGAATTACAATTAATAGTAGGTTTACGAAATAAAATGACAGCACGCGGCAATAAACGCAATGCGCTATGAAAAATTCACAGAGCGATGCGCAATATACATTATGCGGCGCATTGCCCGTACGATATGATACCGAAAACCGAGAATATAGGTACGCAGTAGAAAACGCGCCGATGCGGGTGATTGCACTTTTTTTTCCGGCGCTATATGGCTGACAGCGCTTCTGCCGGCCAAAGTAGTTATCGCGGCCTTGGCGATAGACAAGGACAGAAACTGCAAGGCAAGCTCGTCAGTGGCGATGCGCATGCTCAGATGTGTCCCGTTTCCAACTGTAGATGTCGCTCGTGCAGTTCCGAGCACGACGCTCCGGCGTTATAGATATGAGAGTTGACCACTGTACATCTTGCAGAACCAGAACCGTGCTGCCCTCTGTGGCCTTCCTGCCACAACCACCACATGGGTCGCACAGCGCACCTTGCGTCAGTTACAAGCAAAATGAAATTGCAGTGCATAAATTTGTACCTTTTAGTAGCTTTGGCAAGCATAAAACACCTTCTCAATTTTTAATTTTCTTATATTATATGCATTGTAAGCATGTGTGATGCATATTTTTATTCCTACGGTTCCCGGCCAATCAGAACCTGCAGCAAAATCAGCGTGGTGATGTCATATCCGGCCCCGCCACGGTGGTCTAGTGGCTAAGGTACTCGGCTGCTGATCCGAGGGTCGCGGGATCGAATCCCGGCCGCGGCGGCTGCATTTCGATGGAGGCGAAATGTTGAGGCCCGTGTGCTGTGCGATGTCAGTGCACGTTAAAGAACCCCAGGTGGTCGAAATTTCCGGAGCTCTCCACTACGGCGTCTCTCATAATCAGAACTGGTTTTGGGACGTTAAACCCCACAAATCATCATCATGTTATATCCGCTCGGAAAATTGTTGATTCATGGCGCTGCAGTCAGCGCGGAAACCGATTTGAGGTAAAATTAAAATATAATACGGTTCGATTTCGCCGCTTTCATTGGTGTTTCAGTCATCATCAAGTCCCACACAATGCAAAGATACAATAAAATCAATGTGCGTAAAATGCGTTTCAGGGCCCCTTTAAGCAGCGACTTTGACAGCTGCGCCTTACCGCTACAGTCGGGCACCCACATTTTCCGTCCGGTCCATGTTGGGGGGACTCGGCTAAGTGCCCCCTCGCAAGTGGCGCCCGGTGCACTTGCGCCCCCTTGCTCCACCATATAGTTACGCCACTGCAGTCTGTGCTTGTGGTGTTTTGTGTGTTTTCTCTCCAGTGTATCCGTCTTCTCGCGCAGTCTTAAACGCTGGAACAACTATGAAGCAACTAGCATGCCAGAACGTTCTACTGAATAAAATGAAACTGGCTGCTATATATATATATATATATATATATATATATGAAAAAGGCTGGCCTCCAGCCGAAACGTCAGAATAAATCCTATGTTTGTCACTGTGTCTTTCTGATAGTATATTTATCCCGATAACCAGGAAGAACTTTTCTTGATATATATATATATATATATATATATATATATATATATATATATACCGGGTGTTCAAAGTTAAGCTTTATGATTTTTTAAAATTAGGCGCTCGAAGGCACGTGAGAACCACTTGTGCAAATAAGTCAAGCGGCCAGGGGGACAGAAAGTTAGATGATAATTATCGCTGTCAGCAGCCCAATTAACTTTTTACTGGCTGCGGTAAGTTGGCATGTTTACATTGAAAAAATGTAGGCAGTGGTGTTTGTACACAGTTTCAGTTGGAAGATTTTTTCTAGCACGCCTGTGCTCCGTGATATCCGGCTCCAAAGTTTACTTGTCTTTCGCATGATTACGCATGCAAGAGGGTGAGGGTCCGCGCAAAGCTCCTCCCTAAAGTGACGCATCTGTTGTGTGCGCTGTTTAGTGTGTGAAGAGGGTGGAAGCGTAGGCATAGGGGATAACAGTTACCCTTGCCCTCTCGGCCGGCGAAATCAAAATGTGACAGCGCGGTGCGCCATGAGCCTTACGCGTGATCCTGATGAACGCGATAACAGGAGACCATTTTTCGCGACGTTTTTTCGTGACTTTAGATGACACGGAGACATCTTCTTGTGAACGCGTTAGCTTGACTGTCCTGTACTAGGGTGCCTCTGGTAGCACAGCGTCTCTGCATTGAAGGTCTACCAAGGAAATCCACGTGCAGTCCTTTGGAGCTAATATGGCTGCTTCTGGCGTGAGGTATTCTACCAAAGAAAAAGTAGACGTGGTGCTTGCAATGGCTGAAATGAATGGCGACGCTTCGTTAGCAATGGAGCTTTACGCGTCTCGCCACCCACACCGTCCCCTTCCAACAAGGCCCACTTTCATAAACCTATTTCGACGCTTTTGCACAACAGGCTCTGTCCACCTTCCAAGACGGACCACGAAGGCAATCGTCGATGAAGACTTTGAAATCGACGTTGTCGCGTGCGTAACCTCGATGCCAGAGCTCAGCATCCGACAGATTGCCGATAAGTGCGGTCGCAGTGTCGGAACAGTCACAAATGTTCTAAGAAAGCACAAGTTCCATGCATATCACGTTTACCTTCATCAGGACCTATATGAGGCGGACATTGAAAGGCGAGTTGACTTCTGCAATTGGGGCCTCATCAAAACTGATCAAGAAAATGACTTTTTGCACAGAATAATTTGGACTGATGAAGCTCGGTTTTGCCGAAATGGAAGTGTTAATCTTCACAACGCCGTTTTTGGGCACAAGAAAACCCACACTGGCTGAGGCAGCACAAGCATCAAGTTCGCAGGAGTGTGAATGTGTGGTGCGGCATACTCGGGGACAGGATCATCGGACCTCACTTTTTTGAGGACAACTTGAACGGAAAGATGTACACAGAAGAAATATTAGGTGTTGTCATTGATGACCTTGTCTGCAGTGTTTCCCTGAATGACCTGCGCCAAGTATGGTTTCAGCACGATGGAGCACCACCACATTTTTCTACCAGGGCGAAGAACTGGTTGCACAGACGTTTTCCAGAACAGTGGATTGGGCGCGCAGGAGCGATGTTTTGGCCACCAAGATCTCCTGACCTTTCTCCACTCGACTTTTTCCTTTGGGGCCACGTTAAAGATCGAGTTTACGTAACAGAGCCAAGCGATGTTAATGACATGAAGGACAGAATAACATCTGCCTGTGCGAGTATTCCTGCAGAAGTAGTGCGCCAAGTCATCGAGTCGACGCGAGAGCGGTTCATGCTTTGCGTTGCTGCCGAAGGCAGGCATTTTGAACACTTTTTGGGGCATTGACGTCTTGAGAGGTGAAGAGTTTCCATGATATTTGTGCATGACCGAAATAAGCTTATGTAGCAGCAGGAAATATGCGTTAGCAAGGATAACACTGTTTTAGTTATTATTGGTGGAGTTGTTGCTCTTAAAAAAAATAAAAGTTACAGTACTCGGACATCAGCAGTCACGCTATTCGCGTAGCCCAGGCAACGACCACGCACGCTTCTCTAGTCATTATTACGCACGCGCACTAGGCATCCAGATTCTCCGCTCGCACCATTATCTCGGCATGGTATCTGCCACTATCGTTAGAGGCTCTGCAGTTGCGTGTTACGACACTGGTTGCAAGGGTTCTTCGATTTTTGATTTCGGCGGCCGAGAGGGCAAGGGTAACTGTTATCACCTATGCCTACACTTCCACCCTCTTCACACACTAAACAGCGCACACAACAGATGCGTCACTTTAGGGAGGAGCTTTGCACGGACCCTCACCCTCTTGCATGCGTAATCATGCGAAAGACAAGTAAACTTTGGAGCCGGATATCTCGGAGCACAGGCGTGCTAGAAAAAATCTTCCAAATGAAACTGTGTACAAACACCACTGCCTACATTTTTTCAATTTAAACATGCCAACTTACCGCAGCCAGTAAAAAGTTAATTATTCAATTTTAGTTAATTGGGCTGCTGACAGCGAGAATTATCATCTAACTTTCTGTCCCCCTGGCCGTTTAACTTATTTGCACAAGTGGTTCTCACGTGCCTTCGAGCGCCTAATTTTAAAAAAATCATAAAGCTTAACTTTGAACACCCGGTATATATATATATATATATATATATATATATATATATATATATATATATATATATATATATGACGCTTTTAACTGTACAATGCGTACCTTTCACGCGCACTCGCTGTCATTTATTTAATAGTAAGTAGACCGTAGAATATTAAGTGAAAAAGTGAAGCTCCAAGCCTTAGAAATTTTGCATAAAACTCAATACATCCAGGTTATGTAGCTGTTGTCAAAGAGCTAATTTTTATGACATCACGGGAGCACCTGTCGCAATCTTATTGTAACACCGCCATTTATCTCTCGTTCCAGGGTTTGGTTTTAACCAATTTCTTAATCTAAGCTGTTTGGCGCAGTGAGAATAGCTTTCCTGATACTAAAAAACTGCACTTTACCTGGTCTCAATGTATTCATGTTTATCTATGCAGTGTCCCTTTACAGCTCTAAGTGTACTGTGAAGCTTCAGTAACTCTTGTAATAACAGTAAGAATAGGAAGTATGCAGCATCCGCTAAGTTGCGCGAAGCCAGATCACAGCGCAGCTGGATGATATTTTACTGAAACAGGTCACTTTGTAGCCATATGTGACATTTCTGGTGGGAACATGCCACGTGGCATCGCGTTAAGTAACTTTGGGTGATGACGGGACATGTTCAAGCTAAGATCACGTAACACAATGACACGTGACATGTTCCGCCAACATCACGTAACGCAATGTCACGTGACAGGTTCTCGCCAAAACCACGTAACACAGTGTCACGGGGTATCGCATGATGTCTCAAAAATTACTGCTAGCTTAAACAACATCGCTGTTAAAACTGGCATCACAAAATTTTGACTGTACCCGCCATGGTGGTCTAGTGGTTCTGGCACTCGGCTGCTGATCGGTAGGTCGCGGGATCGAATCTAGGCCGCGGCGGCTGCATTTCCATGGAGGCGAAATGTTGAGGCCCGCGTACTGTGCCATGACAGTGCACTTTAAAGGAGCCCAGGTGGACAAAATTTCCGGAGCCCTCCGCTACGGCGTCACTCATAATCATGGCTGGTTTTTTTTTGGGGGGGGGGGACGTAAAACCCCAGATATCAATCAATCAATCAATCAATCAATCAATCAATGAGAGTTTTGACGGTAAGCTTAAGCAGCTTCGCTGCTAATCATAATTGCTGGCGTTTTACGTGCCAAGACTACGATTATGAAGCACGCCCCGTAGTGGAGAGCTCCAGAGTAATTTTGACCACTAGGATTATTCAAGTAGCACCAAATCTAAGCACATGGATGTTTCTTGCATTTCGCCCCTATCTAAATGCAGCCGCTGTAGCCGGATTCGATCCTGCAAATTCAAGGTTGGTAAGCCAACACCGTAGCCACTAAGCCACCATGGCGAGTGGGAAAGCTCACCAGGAAGACTTTGTTAAAATGCTGGCACTGAACTATCAATACACAATTGCTCTTGTTTTCCTTTTTCAGTGCATATCATACAGGTGCGTGAAGGAGCGAGTCCTTGTTGGCACTTTCAAATATGACACTGTGACGTCTATGAGTGGATTTTACTGCCTCTGTAATTATAAGCCATGCATAAGACATATAGTCTCAGAATATTGCCTGGTGTGCACTGGCAAATCTCATAAGTGGAGGCAACACATGTATTGCTGAGTCATCGTAGGGGAAAAAGCTTTTCGTCTCTGTTCAGGCCATCATACGAAAATGATTTAGGCTCTGTAATATACTTGATTTCAGCAAGCGAAAAGGTGTAGCAGGGATTTCAAAGTTACAGCTTAACCACATGAAAGAGACTACGTAGATCAGTCTTTTTCACCAACGATAGCTCTTTCAGCGCCGAGTCACACTAGAGAGTGCGTCGTCTGAAAATTGCAGAGCTTTCACTACAAGCTTTATCGAGAAGCCTTCGAAGCAAAGCAAAACACAGTAGGGCTTCTACTGGCTTTGTTCAAATAAAAGCCGGCTGAAAGAATTGCTAGCCAGCCAAAAGCAAGTTTTCCAAGAGAAGAGGATCCGCAGCGTAACTCAACGAACTAATGGAACAGAGATATTCTGTTCTGATGCAAGTACTCTGGACCTGAGGAGAGCCATTTAGCTACGCAGTCATGTGCCCTCGAGTATTCATCACCAAGAAACTGGAATGTCGCTAAAACAAACAAGCTCCTGGCACAATAAGAGGCACCAAAAACTGGACAAGTCGATGTCTAGAAAGTCCAGAAACACTTGCGTCGTCAAAAGGTACATGTTGCAAATGGGAGTGGATTTTACACCTGTACCCTATCAGAGTAATTGAAATGTTGTACAACAGTCAATATCAGAATAAAAATTATGTTACATGCCACAATGGAAAAAAGTACAAATTCATTCTTGTATAGCAGTCTGACAAGTTTAATTTTTACATCACAAGAAAATCAAACACTTGCGGCAAGTTGACTGAGGTTTCTACTCATATGTATGCCTTTTGGAAATCAGTAAGAGAAGCATGAGAAAACGTCCGTTCGATGGCGAATGATATGATTGAGTGCCTGAGGCTTGACAGATATTTGTAGTGAGGAGGAGGCTTTAAAATGAAACTGAACCGGAGCGACGAAATTGCGCAGAGAGAAAATGCGCGCGAACAGTCGACGCCCAATAAACAAGTATAGCGATAGCGATAGTAATGTTGTGGCTACAGGTTGTGTTAGCCTGGCAGACCTGGCCGGCAATCGCTCCGCCCGAGCGTTACCGTTAATGTCGCATGCGTCACCTCGTGTCACTCACTCATGTCTCTTGGAGAAATGTTAAAAGCAGGGCCGACACCCTCTCGCGAACCGTCCGTGTACCCTCCAGATACATAATTTGTTAAGCGCACGCGTGTTGGGACCCTCTTTTTTTTCTTGTTGTACACTAGTGCGTTTCTTTCAAGGCAAAAGCGCTTGCAGGACCAGGTGTAATGGCTAATATCTCCCACTTTATTGCACTGCGTGCAAAAAGGCGAAGCAAAGCCCCTAACTTTGAAAGACCATGCGGGAGTGCATGCTGACCCCGTTCTGACTCCGTACAGCAGAGTTCACTGGCCGCGGCTAAGTCCTCTTCTAACACAGGGCTGGTGTGGTGGCTTCCATAAAAAAAGGAAATTAGCACTAAGTGCCTGTTTTGCTAATTTGATTAACAGGAGTTCTTATCGTCGGTTGTCTTGAAAGTGTTTCGTTGACCAGGACAGCTGCTCTTTCGTTGCCGTTTATACCAACATGCGAAGGTATCCACTGGAAAGTTTTTCTAATTTCTTGTTGGGCCGCTTTTTCCAGCGATATTAACGATTGTCGGGAGAACTTCTCTGGAGTAGTTCCACGAGATAGCTGTTGAATTATCGACTTAGAGTATGAGAGAAAGACGGCTTGTTTTCTGGGTCCGTTCTTCAGTTTGCGTAGTGCAACAGCAATAGCAGCACTCTCTGCAGCCGTTGAAGAGACTACGTTGTCCAAACGGCCAGATCATGCATAACCAACAGATGGAATCCAGTATGCCGCAGAGCAGCTGTTAGTGTCCATACCAACCAATCCATCCGTGGAAACATGTAGACGGTAGTTGTACTTAGCATACAAATACTCAAGCACCCGGTAGCATGCTTCAGAAGGAGGGGTTGATCGCTTGGATTTCAGCCCACGAATGCATAGTTCAGACGCCTTCGAAAATACAAGGCGGGTCACCTCTCTGCCTTTGTTTGGGACTCTTGGCACCAAGCATCTCTACAATACTGAGAGTGGCATAGGAGTGAGACCTGGGCCTATTTCTGAGCTTCCTGATTAGGGTTGTCTCAGGTAAGGACTCACTCAGCTTTGGGTTAAAAGGACTTTGGTAGCGATTGACATGGCGGAAAGCTGCACTCTTCAAATTGCAGCGCGACCAAGACGAAGACAGGAGACACATGAATCACACAGACGAGCGCCGACTTACAACTAGATTTATTTGCACTTCACCAGTCTTTTTTATGCAAATTCTTTCCGCATCACGCCAAGCAGTCCAACAAAACACACACACAAAAAAAACAGAGATGTAAAGCATACAGGCAAGATAAAACCTGCGCCTGTGCACTCCCTCAAGGTACACACTCAGGCATGACAAGGCGGTTCATCTCTGGGGGAAAAAATTTCAACGCAAGCCTTCAGAACGAAATCAGCCAAGGAAACAAAACAGCAACAAAATCCTAAGGATAACAACACAAGTCGAAGATGAAACTGATGACCAACAATAAACACGGAAAGCTCGTGAGGATGAAACGAATAAAAACTAGAGCAATAACTCAGCGTCGAATCGTAAAAACTAAGAAAAGGAATGAAGGAATGACCAAAAAAACACGTGACGACGGGTGAGGGTGAAACAACAAGGCTAGGCATAACCATCTAACCAGCTTTCCGTGTTTATTGTTGGTCATTAGTTTCATCTTCGACTTGTGTTGTTATCCTTAGGATTTTGTTGCTGTTTTGTTTCCTTGGCTGATTTCGTTCTGAAGGCTTGCGTTGAAATTTTTTCCCCCAGAAATGAACCGCCTTGTCATGCCTGAGTGTGTACCTTGAGGGAGTGCACAGGCGCAGGTTTTATCTTGCCTGTATGCTTTACATCTCTTTGGTTTTTTTTTCGTGTGTGTGTTTTGTTGGACTACTTGGCGTGATGAGGCAAGAATTTGCATAAAAAAGGACTGGTGAAGTGCAAATAGATCTAGTTGTAAGTCGGCGCTCGTCTGTGTGATTCATGTGTCTCCTGTCTTCGTCTTGGCCGCGCTGCAATTTGAAGAGTGAACCAACTAGCCCAAGTCAAAATTCTGCGGGAAAGCTGTAGACTGTTTTCTACAAGACAATGCAGCGACTTTATGACCTCAAGCGAGTGGCCGACATGCACTTGGACAGTCACCCAAGGTTTATGCTCGCTCTGCATTACGCCCTTTTGACCAGCCGCATACTTTACCAGCTGCCAATGATACGTCCATCAAAGACCCAATATGAACGACTAGAGGTTCTAAACTGGAAAGGTATTTGCTTGTCCTTAGGAGTTTCACAGGTGACATCAAACAAGAAAGTCTTATTCTAGAGTCAATAAATAAGTACCTTTGTCTACATCAACAAGTAAAAGCAAAAGTGCTAGCAATGTCGATTGTACAAAAAATTTTAATGTATTGAGTAAGATATTCTAAATAATGTGAAGCGTTTCTTGGCAAACTTGAGCAACGTTGACCGTGCAGCCGCCAACGTCTCGGGGCTTTTCTTCCCGTCTCGTGCACCCGATATGCACCGTGAATTACATGGTAGGGTACGAATGTACGATGAACATGAGTGATTGATTTTTTCGCTATAAACATAACATACTCGTCATGCACGTCACGATTATCGACTGCAGTCACGCGTTTCTCATATCCGTAATCTTCAACCCGTTGTATTCGGGTATATGCCACGTGTGTTTGATATTTTATGCAGGCCATATTAATCTTGGGCTAACTAAAACACACATTTCACATGAAAATAACTAAGGCATGCCGTTTGTCGTAATATGAGATTGAAATGTAGATGTAACAAACACATAGATAACCACGAACGCAAAGCGCTGTAGTATTCGAAGCCACCTACCAATCGAAGCGGTTGGCAGGTGTCGAACCCGGGCCCCCAATGTGCCAAGCAAGCACGCTACCGCTATGCTACGGCGACGCCTCCCACGCCGTAAATATAGCCCGTGCGTGACCCCCGAAATATGCCTGACCTCCAAAAAGGCATTGCCGAGGATTTGCAATAGCAATTTTAGCGAGTTGGTAGGTCTTCATTATCCATCAGCGCTCACGCACGATGACAAAGGAACGACACAGACGACACGAGCATTTTTACTACCGTACACAGCCCAATGCAGCGGTGCTCCATGCCTCCTGTGAAAATTCCCATTGATACTCGTGTTTCAAGAGCCCCATCAATCGTTTTACGTCTTGGCAGATACAACAGTAACTCGGCGGGTGTTATGTTCCCTAGCTTGGACGTTTCGGCCATTCAACATTTTTAGTGTACTTGATCAGAGCAGGAAGTGCACTAAAGAATTCAAGGGCACTGAATCGGCGCACTACCTGCGCTGTTGTGAGAAGTCCTCGAGGTGTTTGTAAAAAGGTATTGTCATTACTTAGCAACATGTATCCATATGTCCGAGTTATGATGAGGCAGCTATCAGCGAGACTGAGAATATACGAAAGCGAGCTGAAGGTAAATATGTGAATGCATAGGCTCGGTATGTCCTAAAGATTAAAAAATAAGAACTCGCGTGACTCGCGTCTCTACAGATGGATTAAGGGCGTGATCCTGTGATCAACATGAACGATAGCTCACAAGATTATTAAATTGACATGCTTGCTATTTACTTCACCATTTAGCGACAATAAAACCACCTGTAGCGCACGCCCCCGTTACCTATCCAACACCCAAATAAGCTGAACGATAAGAGTGGAACAGTGTGTATGTGCCTCACCGCATCAAAAACTTCAGAAAACAAACGTGATGAATTAAGGATGTTGTGCAACCAGGCTTGCACAAGAACGTAACACTGAGAGAATTGTTCGCCAACATTTGTGTGTGTTTCAATGCATAACATCTTCGAGAAAAGACTGCTGCGCACGCCCCAACGGCTACATATTGGTCCTTACGCGGCCCCTTCGTTCTGTGAAGTGCGATACATATTCCGTTCTTTCGCAAAGCAGACCAAGACAGGACCACTGTGCAAATGGTCACAACCGGGTGGTAGACGTGTATCTTCCCGAACTGCGCTGAACAACAGGCACGCTAGGGCAGCGAGGACCTTGGACTCGAACCGGAAGGGCCCGTAGCAGGCGACACGCCGTTTTTACTATGAACCTATTCCGCAACAGTGTTTCACATCTCGCACACTTAAATGCCCCATGATTGAGCATGACCCCAAGTGGGAAGGCTTTTAGGAGCTTGCTCGCCAAGCTTCTTTGCTCACGCCTTGTCCGTTGTCGGCGGCGTGTACACTAGTTCTCATTGGTCCGGCCATAGGCGCAGCTGCGCACTCTCCGGTGATTTCAAGAATGCTCACTATATGGCGCGCCGCCGTTCAAGGCGGTGCACGCCACTCTCGGCGTGTGCGCTAGTTAGATAGGTGACCGCTAGAGGGCCGCGCCTCTCGTTTGGCGCGCTTCCTTTCTCTTCACCGGGAGCTCACTCAGTTATAGTGAACTAGAATATACGGGTAGTGGGCTCAGAGAGCGGCCCAGGTGACGCTTCTCACGTTGACGGCACGAGATGGCGCCAGTAGAGCATGGGCTGTATGCAGTATGAAGCTCGCGCGCAGACTCGCGCACCATACTCGCGCTGTGTATTACGTCGCAGCATGGAATTGTTGCTCCGCATTTCAGTGCCTCTCCCGTGAAATAGTTACTACTGCACACAAGAATCGCCGGGCTAAATGGCATACGTAAATGAGATAGTGGCCTGGTAAAACCGTACAGCTGGCTCGATGGGACCGTATTTGTTCAGAGGCGCCCAGAGTATTTAAGTGTGCGCTGTCCCTAAACGACGATCTACTTACGTAGAGAACATTACTATGATAAACGGATTGTCAACATATTGAGAGCTGATTTTTGGAGCTCAGTGCGGTCTTGCGGCGTCAGAACAAGAAAATTATTACTGGGCATATAAAGGAGAAACCGCTATCCTTACCTAATAAGTTTCGTCCTTGTATAATTCCGTACGCGAGAAGTCGATATTGAAAAAGTGAAAATTTCGAACCATCAATGACGGGAACGATTCTGCTCAGATTATATGGAACTTTGTAGAAGTTTTCGGCCACGATTTGGAGAAGTCCTCCAAATATAGGTGTTAGGTTCGCAGACCTAACACGCCTTTTCCGCATAGACCATTTTTATAATCCAATGCATCCTATGATGTTTTCGGGTTCTCAAAGGACAGACCTGGTGGTGTGACCTTCTAATTCCAAGGTCTGGTGCTGTCATTGATTATTAGCTAGGTTCCCTGGCTGCAGAGAGCTACTGAGCGGCTTTAACGTATTCCTACCCTCAGAAGGAATTAAGGCGTTGGTGAGTAACAAATAGTCACTTGCGTGTTCTATTAAGAGGGAAGTACAAGAAAGACATGTTTTCATGACATACCCATTCTTTATTTAAAAACGTGCAGGTATTCCCTCTTCCCGAAAGTGCGTCATTAATAGGGCGTCCCAACTATCATGCACTAAATTTTTGAGAAAGCCAGAACTTCACGAAAAATTTTATCAGCTAAATTATTACTTGCAGTAGTCATGTGTACTTATAACGACTACTTTTTGATCACTAAGTGTAAATTAATATTTCTTGTAATTAGTCGACTTCATAAATATTGCTTTATTCGCTAACAAGTCCGTGCGAAATAGTATAGACCACCTCAGATAACCCCGACATCAAGCATTACAAAAAGAAAAAAATCGCGAAATACGTGTTATAATGAAATAGAAGCGTGCTTGCATACCGCTGCTCAAGAGTCCCGAGTGATGATTTGGCAAATGCACGGCTGCATGCGTTTGTCGTCGCAGCGTACGTGTATTCGCCATGCAAGGAGGTTCGACAAGTGTCACGACTTAACTGGCAGCAGCGTGTTTCGAGATGGATCATGTAGCTATGTAGCGTGAAATATCGCTTGCAGAGCGCATTTGTTTCGCATTTCACGTATACCTCAAGGGTGCTTGTCGTTACTCGTAAAAAATGTTTTTTTATGTATGTATGTGACAAAGTTCAGCATGAAGGGAATCATTCCCGGTTTATCTGAAGCGAGCTGTAACTTTCTAACTGAAATATAAGGGATTAAAATGATATTTTAAAATTCCAGAAGATAAAAAAATATTTCATTGATACTTACTGATAAAAAATACTGGTTGAAAGTACAAACCACTGCCCACAAGGTATGTGAGACTATTTCGTTCCAACGGTCAGGTATTTTCAAATTCTTTGTGCATGGTTGTTGAGCCTCGTGCTCATTCAGAGAACACAGGCCGAAGAAACAACTACGAGCACTTACTCAACTTCGCATGCAATACGAGCACTTACTCAACTTCGGATGCAAGGTTTTTTTTTTCTTGCTTTGGTGCTTCCGGTGACACATTAAGGCCATTTATAAGGAAGTGAAGCCTTCTGGCGTCACCAAACTTAGCGATGCTGATTGTAAGCATCGAGGTTAAGCACTGCGGGGTTCTCGCTGCATCCTAAACAAGGAGGAGTCTGAGCGTTGCGCAACAGCATCACATCGACTGTGCTGTCGCTGCAGAACAGCAAAGGAAACACGAATTATTTCATCCTGCACGCGAGGTAACGGAGAACAACAGCACACGACACAGCGACGCAAACAACACTGCAAAGAAAGCAAACGCAAGTCGCTGCTACTGCAGCAGGCGGCAGTGCTGAGCATATTGCTGAGCGCAGCCGCCGAGCGTACAGCCCAGGCTACCGCAGCGCCGCCGCATACATACGCGGCCCGTCAACACTCGCCGCTTCACGCCGGCGCGTGGAGCGCGCCCTCTCGTGAACCCACTACCCATATTCTAGTACACTGTAACTCAGTGAACACTTCGTTACCGCTCCGCAGCATGAACGCCCAGCCACAGCAGCAGCGCGGCGGGCTCGCGACGCAGCAGCAGCTCGGGCTCGCCGCCAAGACCATGCGGTGAGAGCCCAGGAAGCCGAAGCGAAGAGGCCTGGCCGTCAAGTAAACCCGGAGCTGCGGGTTAGCGACACAAAAGCGAAGAGGGCTCGCCATCAAGCAAACCCGGAGCTGCGGGCCAGCGAAGCAGAAGAGAAGCGGGCGCGCCGTCAAGTGGACCCTGCGGCGACAGGTGGAGAAGCAGAAGCAGCACGGAAGCGGCGGCAAAAGAATCCCAAAGAACTGCGGGTGCGGGATGCCGCGGCCAAGCGCCAAAAGCGGTCGCTACCTGAGGTTGGCGGCGCCGACACGCGCTTCCAGCTCGGCTTCCTCGACCACAAGTTCGGCCACAGCTGCAAGGTATGTGACCGCTTGTGGTTGTATGTAAATGAATAAATGCATGTAAATGAATAAACATTGTGTATGTAATGGATACATATAACAACGCTGCCACGTCTAGATAAAGTGTGTACGGAGGATTCGCGGGTTACGCGATCATCTGAGAGCAAGCTCCTCTAACATAATTCATTTCGTGGATATGGCGGTGATTTTTTTTCTTTTTGTTTTACCATGCTGGTATTACTGGTCACAAATTTCTTCTGCGGTTGAATGCTTGTTATACACAGGACCTGAAAATAAACGATAAAAGCACTTCCCTGATGCCCTTGTCTTGCACTGAATGTTCTTATTTCATAGAGAAATATTTGGCGCTCCAGAAGCCCTGTTGAAAAGTATTCCTACGTGATACACTTCGTTATGTACAGAGCTGCGGGTGGGATCAGTTCCTCTGCAGGTGGGAGTGATTCAGTGGGAGCTGTGTCAAGAGCCGGTGAAGTTTGAGTACGGTCTTAATTGCGCATGTCGTATGTGTCTCTCGGACTGCAGAGCCAGTCTTCTGAAACGCGTTGCATGTTTCAGTCGACGTGTGGAGTTCTTTGCACATCCTTCGGCTGCGGCCTGGCCAACAGCAATTATTACAGTGATGGTACCCTCGATCTCCGCGTTCTTGCGACTGTCGTAACACGGCCCGCAACGTCGTATCACCCTGGCCGGCGCTGCCTGACCGGCATCTTCAGAAGTGATATGACCGCTGCGAGAACGATTAAGGTGAGCTCCTCAGCAGTGGTTTGCTGACGAAAAAGGTTATCGTCAGACCAGATTCACCTAAAGAAGGCTCAATGGCGACTTTTTAAGGCGACTGAAGTAGTTCCTATGCAAAATGTCGGTTTCTAGGAGGGAGAACTAGCTTGTTCAAGCAAACGCTTCAAGAACAAGGCGATACCAAGGTCTTTCGCTCTCCGAATGTTACACTTACAGGGGATCTTTTCCTAGTGTTTGTCGGATAGCCAGCCCAAAACACTGGTGTTGTGCTCTACAACTTAGCCATCAACCTGAGTACAAGAGTCGCACCTGTACTTATTGCGCAGCAGAGGACTGCCGGGTAGTCGAGAATGAATGGACGTGAAATACAGCGTTCTGTTGGGACTTGGACTTTTCTGAAGCCTGCTGAGTAGTTCTTAAATGAATTTTTTACTTTCCTCCTGCTTGGACCAGAGCAGAACGGGTGCAGAAGCGCCACCTGTAGCGCCGTCCACCGTCTGCATTATCAGATTAGCGCCATGCCATGGGCAGCGACAAAGAACCGGTAGCGGACCCTCTCCAACCTCTTCCTTAACGTGGCGTACGCAGGCTTTCGTGCTCGCAAGACAGTGAAATCTGGCGCCACGAAACGTGACTGGGGAACGCAGCAAGCCGAGTCGCTGGGACCAACGTGTAAACATTATTCTTGTGCGAAAGCGTGTTCGCTCTTTCAAAAGGAGCGTATCGTTTTTTTTTCTCATCAATTCGTAATTCCCTCAGCGCAGCGACACACATTTGTGGCTAAAAAATAATGCCCTTGCAAATTTTAGTTAATACTCCTTTATTTCCTTGGTTAAGGCGTTGACATCAATTTTGCCGCTTTTCTGGACTTCTAGCTCTGAGCTCACAAAAATAGTGTAACACGTTTCCACACACGTTCTCGGCTTCAGTTCTGGAGTGTTTAAATAAATCGAGGGTTGTCTTTGTAAACTCATTTTGAAAGTATTGCACAATTATGGACACGCCTCTACCTAAGCATTTAATGTTAGCGTTTAACGCCACTCTGGGAAGTCATATTACTACGGGGATTGCGTGGATATACGCAGTCTTCGTAGAGGCAATTGCCTGTCCGCACCAGTGTTGTACAGAACGCCGTTCCAAGGAACGGCGTTCCTGGATCTAGTTTCTTTTTGGAGGAACGAAAGAACGCCATCGTTCCTTTAAGGGTTGGTGTAACTGTAACGGTAACGCGTTACAGTTACGAGTAACGGCAAAAGGAATGACGTTCTTTCTGTAAACGTTCTACAGGCGTTCTACGTGCAGGGCAGTTAGGCCTGGCTGCAACCACCGAGACTGAACCTCGAGTGCCCACTTTGCTGCCAGCAGTCCCGCTCACTCAAAAGAAAACCACATGCAAAACACCCTTGCTTTACTCTCTCTCTTCGAGGCTTCGACAAGGGCAAAGCTTCCCTTTCGCCAATTCAGTCAATGCGGCTGTTCCCTGTGGCTAGAGAAAAAAAAAATCACCGCATCTCCACTAACTTTAATCATGACGAGTGGCGAAGCACTGGGTATCGTATCGGTGTGTCACCGTACGTCACCCGCTCGTTGCCGCTGCGAATGTAAAATGAGTGACATAAAGTGTATATATATACAAATGTAGTTGTTCGGTTCCTCTTTAATGCTCTTGCATTTTAATCCTCTTGCTATAATTCGTATGTCGTCTTGTGTTCTGTGTACACATACACACACATGTTTCGACTATAGCAACGGTTTTCTGTTTACTGTGACAGCTAGAGTCGACGACAAAGCTAGGTCCTAAAGTGCTGCAGTGTTTCCCACAGGGAACGTTAGCCGCTGCTGATGGGCTTGCGTTACCGTGGCCACGACGACACCGTTAGACGCCGACATCCCGGGCGCCATTAGCAGAAATTCGTGAGAATCGTTTATTGCCCGACAATCCTACATATACACCGTCTGGGTGCACTGCCTCCAGGATCGCCCACAGCACAACCTAACACTATAACAACGGTGCTGTGCTTTCCGGGACGAACACCCGAACGCGCCCCGCAGAGCTCGAAGTGTCATCCAGCAACCTAGCAGAAATCAGTGGGTACCGCCGCTAAGTAGTCGGCCGCCGCCTTTTGCTTTCGCGTGCTGCTGCACGCATTCTGCACGTTATTACGCAGTAGAGAATTTTAATGTGCCTGTAGACATCTTTACGTTTACGGATATGCCTCGCCACGGTGGTCTAGTGGCTATGGTACTCGTCTGCTGATCCGAGGGTTGCGGGATCGAATCCCGGCTGCGGCGGCTGCATTTCGATGGAGGCGAAATGTTGAGGCCCGTGTGCTGTGCGATGTCAGTGCACGTGAAAAAAACCCCAGGTGGTCGAAATTTCCGGAGACCTCCACTACGGCGTCTCTCATATTCAGAGCTGGTTTTGGGACTTTAAACTCCACAAATCAATTAGAGAGAAGTGAAGTGCTATACGTACTTACAACGACTACTTTTTGATGACTAAGTGTCACTTAATATTTCTTGTAATTAGTCGACTTCATAAATATTGCTTTATTCGCTAACAAGTCCGTGCGAAATAGTATAGACCACCTCAGATAACCCCGACATCAAGCATTTCAAAAAGAAAAAAAATCGCGAAATACGTGTTATAATGAAATAGACGCGTGCTTGCGCACCGCTGCTCAAGAGTCCCGAGTGATATTTTGGCAAATGCACGGCTGCATGCGTTTGTCGTCGCAGCGTACGTGTATTCGCCATGCAAGGAGGTTCGACAAGTGTCACGACTTAACTGGCAGCAACGTGTTTCGAGATGCATCATGTAGCTATGTAGCGTGAAATATCGCTTGCAGAGCGCATTTGTTTCGCATTTCACGTATACCTCAAGAGTGCTTGTCGTTACTCGTAAAAAAAAGAAATGTTTTTATGTATGTATGTGAGAAAGTTCAGCATGAAGGGAATCATTCCCGGTTTATCTGAAGCGAGCTGTAACTTTCTGAAATATAAGGGATTAAATGATATTTTAAAGTTCCAGAAGATAAAAAAATATTTCATTGATACTTACTGATAAAAAAATACTGGTTGAAAGTACAAACCACTGCCCACAATGTATGTGAGACTATTTCGTTCCAACGGTCAGGTATTTTCAAATTCTTTGTGCATGGTTGTTGAGACTCGTGCTCATTCAGACAACACAGGCCGAAGAAACAACTACGAGCACTTACTCAACTTCGCATGCAATACGAGCACTTACTCAACTTCGCATGCAAGGTTTTTTTTTCTTGCTTTGGTGCTTCCGGTGGCACATTAAGGCCTTTTATAAGGAAGTGAAGCCTTCTGGCGGCACCAAACTTAGTGATGCTGAATGTAAGCATCGGGGCTAAGCACTTCGGGGTTCTCGCTGCATCATAAACAAAGAGGAGTCTGAGCGTTGCGCAACAGCATCACATCGACTGGAGTTCTTTAACGTGCACTGGCATCACACAGCACACGGGCCTCAACATTTCGCCTCCATGGAAATGCAGCCGCCGCGGCCGGGATTCCACCCCGCGACCCTCGGATCAGCAGCCGAGTACCACAGCCACTACACCACCGTGGCGGGGCTAGAAAATTGTGATAACATAGAAACGCCACAGGCTATTAAAAATTTCGTCATTTATCGCGATAAAAGATCATTATTATATAAAGTGAAACGCACATATGCATTGATGAAGACCTCCACTGATGAAGAATTTGTGCATCAGTTTAGGCACAAAGAAACGAGCTATACACATATCTTTGCCAATGGACAATCCATCTTCATACCAGGACTCCGACAAATAAGAAGCTGAGTAGTTGCCTATTAAAACATTTGTGAAATGTTTATGTTCCCAATAATTAATTTATACCGAAAGTGAATGGCTAGACACCCTACGCTGGAGCTTCCCACAGTTGATGGCAACGCCAGAACACTTAGCTTAGGGTATGGCGGAAGAGAAATTGCAGCGGCCAGTACACGTTCACCCTCACATCTCGGATTGCTGTAGGAAGAGCACAAGGAAACCGCGTCGCAGCTGTCGTCCAAGCGCGCATGATTCGCGTTATTTCGGCGTGTGTTACGGTTGATGTAAGAGCAAACATAGCTGAACTTAGCGTTAGAAACGAGAGGTTAATCACATTTAGAATATTTCATTTGATTCGGATCTCTAGTGACATGATTCGGCGATACACGAGTGATATAAAACGACATAGCGCCATCTTGATTGTGTAGAGAGCTTCTAAAGTATGTAAATTTATAAGTAGAATTTAAAAGTACAATATATATTCATCCACATGCAGTTTTGTTAACAGGGTGTTCAGCGAAGGCGTGATGAAAAAAAAAACTCCTGAAAACTTGATACTACGCTTTGATGTTTTCCCGAAAGTCTGCCATTTAAAAATGTCAGTTCTACCTTCCATTCCCCAATCAAGATTGAAAAGAAGTGTGGACACCACAAGTTGACACTTCAGAGGTTAAGGCGACGCTCTCGTAGACACAAATATTTTCCCACTTCAGGAGCATAAAATGAGAGCGCCCGAGCCTCACCGGCACTGGATGAATAGCGCTAATTTAAGACTGCGCTTTGATCCCGAAGTTTTTCAAAGCCTTGAGAGAAACCGCAGAAATGAGCTGGGGCACCGTCTCTTTTAAATCGTCTTTCACGTCTTCGAAGTACCCTAACAAAGAGGAAGACGTCGTGCTTCCTTCGACATGAAAGGCTGCCTCTGCCTTCAGTTCGAAAAGAGACCCCACTCAAGAAAGAAAGTCGTGTTTGGATGCGATTTTGCTTTAAGGCAGCAAAAATGTATTTCGGAAACATTTCCACTGTTTGAATGTTCAAACACCTTTATCATATATATATATATATATATATATATATATATTATATATATATATATATATATATTCAGTTTCTAATATATATATATATATATATATATATATATATATTCCGGAATTCCAGAATATATATATTCCAGTTTCTGGAACGAGCCCGCGCACCGCAGGGAGCCTTCCGGGAGACGGGGCACAGAGAACGAAGACCACGTGTGTGCGTCGCGGCCAGTTTCTGGAATGTGTTGTTTGTATTAGTTTTGTAGCAAAGCCGGATGCACGTGATCATAAAAGCTCGTAGAGCATCGTTACCTTCGACCTGCCTGACTGGCCCGTGTAAGCCGATTTCCTATTGGTGAGAGGCAGTGGTGTTCCGAGACGTTCGTGTTGCCGTGGAGGCTGAAAATTGCTATTTAAGCGGCGACACTGGCCTTTTTTTAAGAGCGGACTCGGGGACCATGACGCTCGGCACCACCGGGAAGCAGTCCGGCAGGCAGACGGGGTATGATAGCATTTTCTATGTTGTATAATTTTTGCCCTGTGTGCTTTCCAACTTCAAGATGTCTTAGCTAAATAAACACCCCAATGAGTGCTCTCCCAATTCCCTGTGTCGACTCTTCATCGCTTGCCTGCGCGGAGTGGCTCCCACGCCTCTTCGTCTTCCTGACCTTCCGATGCGTCTAACATTCACGGCCCCGACGTTTCGCTACAAAGTGGTGGAGGTTGCTCGGTAGCGATATTCTCGCTCTAAAGCTATGCCCCGAGTCAACAAGCATCAGGAAACTACTTCGGACTGCTCCACTATGACGGAACCCCCTTCCTTTCTCTCTGCTACGGCTACCCCCCAAGCAATACCTTTCGTCGGACCGCCAGTCTTTAGAGGCGCGCCAGAGGAATCTATTTCAGAGTGGCTACTTTGCTACGAACATGTCGCGTCGCTGAATAATTGGGACCAAGCCACGAAAGTTAAATTTTTATATTTGGCTTTAGACGGCGATGCAAAGAAGTGGCACACTACTCAGATTCTAACGGGTGCCCCTAATTCACGGGAACAATGGGCGACGTTATTGAAAACGTCATTTACCAGTCGTCACTCAGTCGAGATCGCCCGTTTACGACTGCAAAACAGAACTCAGCTGCCGTCCGAAAGCCCAGAGCAGTACTACTATGACGTCGTGCAGCTTTGTGCAAGGGTCAACCCGTCTATGTCAGAAGATGACCGGTTGCGGCACCTTATGCGCGGTCTGCGTCCGGATGTGCAGGAAAAAATGATCATCGCAAACCCGGAAACCTGCGCCGCATTCCTCCAAATTTTACAGCGCATAAATCACGCAGCTTTGATGAGCCGCGCTTCGGGGTCACGTCCGATCGACACCCACTATCCTACCGGATTGCAGTCGTGGATGCAAAACATCGCGCCTCCGGTAGGGATGGCATCCGCCGCCGCGGCAGTACAGCCTACTCCTACGTGCGTCGCCACCTGCGCCGCAGCAGAACTGCGTTGCCCGCGGCAGGCTGCCGACCGCGAGAGGGACTTGAGGGCGATTGCAGACTCGATCGCCTTATTATCTGACCGGCTAAGGAACATTGAAGACGAGATGCGTCGGCCCCCAATGCCTTGGAAACCGAGATCGTCCGTGTGCGAACTACGGGCGTCCCCGATGCCAGATTTGCAGCCGCATCGGCCACGAAGCACGACAGTGCTGGCAGCGGTTCCGGGACTACAGAAATGATCATGCGGAGTCTCTTGGCAATCACGATAGTCAGCATAACCCTTCGGGAAATGAGAACGGCCGGGCCTAGGGGGCCAGCCCGGCCGCCCCATCGGCACATTGTCCGAAAGTCAGCTTCTCGTGGTCCCCACACGAGCCAATGGTAGAGAAAGAAAACTCGTAACTGATACCGGTTCATCCGTAAATGTCATCTCAGAAGAATCAGCCAACAAAATTTGCGCTGCATCCAAATCGAGAAAAGACATTTTCATCAGAGGAATTGGCGGAGGCTTGCTCACCCCTCATGGTGAAGTTGAAATAAATATTGAATTTGGAACCACCGAAGTTCAAGAAAAGTTTTTAGTGGTCAAGAATTACCCGTACGAGCTTCTCGGTGGTCTCCCCTTTTGTCGAACAGTGCGACTTCTTATCGATTTTCACAAGAAAGAGCTCCAACTCAATGGCGAGGTTTTTCGACTACGGGTGGACTCAAGTGCCCCCGAACACAATGATGTGCTTACAGTGCGGTGCCACGAGCACATTCGGATTGAACGTCACACAGAGGTCGCCATTGAAGTAAAAGTTGCAAGGGACGGAATCCACCTCGTCGAGCCGAACAGCACGCTGAGAAGTGGACTCCAAGTTGCACGCACCGTGACGAGGATCGAGCATGGCAGAGGCCTGCTTCGTATTGCTAATCCCACCATGTCGCCAGTAAATCTGCTCAGCGGAACAAAGCTTGGATGGGCTTCATCTATTCATGACGCACAGCTGGCAATAACGGCTCCCGAAAACGATCAAGTGCCTCATGAGCTTGACATACAGACTGGGGACAACCTGCAGCAATCTGAACGGGATGAGCTGCTGTCGCTCATTGAGAAATACCGTCATCTATTCACAAGCAACGATAACCCCATCCGGCAAACTCACGTCGCTGAACACGTGATCGACACAGGTGATTCTCGACCAGTTCACCAGCACCCATATCGCCATTCCCCGTTTGAAAGGCAAAAGATTGAGCAACAGGTCGAAGAGATGCTGCGCGATGGGATAATTAGAGAATCTCACAGTCCTTGGTCATCACCTGTCGTCCTCGTTAAAAAGCCAAATGGGACTTGGCGTTTCTGCGTCGATTTCCGAAGAGTCAATGAAGTGACTAAGAAAGACGTGCACCCACTGCCGCGAATTGATGACATTCTCGACGTGCTTCAGGGGTCAAAATATTTCACCACACTCGATCTCACATCAGGCTACCGGCAAGGGGGCATCAAAGAGGAAGATAAGCCAAAGACCGCGTTTTCCTGTGGACCCGGCCTGTACGAATTCAACGTTGTCCCTTTTGGCCTGTGCAACGCCCCCGCCACATTCCAGAGAATGATTAACAAAGTCCTCAGTGGTCTCCTCTGGAGGGTTTGTTTGGCCTACTTGGACGACATCGTAATTTTCTCCAAGACCATGGCAGCCCATTTGCAGGATTTGGAAAGTGTCTTTTCTGCTTTGGACGCGGCAAATTTGCGACTGAAGCCCGAGAAATGCAGCTTCGCCCGCCAGGAGATAAAATATCTAGGACACATTCTCACAGGTGAAAGCATCCGGCCAGACCCAAAGTAGCAGCGATCGAGAGATTCTCCCAACCGCGAAACAAAAAAGGTGTACAGAGTTTTCTCGGAATCGGTAACTACTATCGGCGATTCATCAAAGACTTCTCTCACATTTCTCGACCTCTAACCAACTTAACTAAAAAGGATGTTCCTTTCGTGTGGGATGCAGCCTGCGAAGCGGCGATGCAGTCCCTCAAAGAAAAGCTGATCACAGCCCCAGTTCTAGGTCAGTTTGAGCCGGGAAAGCCGATAGAGGTGCACACCGATGCCTGCGATTACGGCATTGGCGCCGTGTTGGTCCAGAAAACTGAAGGTCAAGAAAGAGTCATTGCCTATGCAAGCCGCCACCTCAACAAGGCTGAGATGAACTACAGCACAACTGAAAAGGAATGCCTCGCAGTCGTGTACGCCTGCGGACAGTTTCGGCCATACCTCTTTGGCGCTAATTTCACGGTCGTGACTGACCAAGCTAGCCTAGCTTGGCTGATGAGAGTGAGAAATCCGTACGGTCGCCTTATGCGATGGTCGCTGTTACTTCAGGAGTTCGATATAACGTTGCAACACCGCCCTGGCCTCATGAATGGGAATGCCGACACGCTTTCCCGCCTTCCTCACGATCCCGCACCAGTAAGCGAAGAAAACCCCTTACCGTTGCTGGTTTTGGATCAGGTGGATGTTGGAAAAAAGCAGAGGGCAGAACCATGGATTAGAGACATTGTACAGCACCTCGAGCACCCGAGTGCTCCCGTTGTCAGGAAGACCAAAAGAACGGCACGGAGTTTTCGGTTGATCGACGGTGTACTGTATCGCAGGGCGAAAGGCTTTGAGGAGGATCGCGCGGCCCTCGTTGTCCCCAAGTGCTTGAGGTCTGAGATATTAAGGCACTGCCATGACGACTGTACGGCAGGCCACTTGGGTGTCAAGCGTACATGGGAGAGGGTGCGTTGCCGATATTTCTGGCCGAAGATGTTCTCATACGTCAGCAAGTACGTTCTCTCCTGCCCTGACTGCCAGACGCGAAAGCAACCGCCAGGGAAGCCGGCCGGTTACCTCCAACCAATCCCACCTGTGGGTCGACCGTTTCGACAAGTGGGCATGGAATTTCTTGGACCTTTCACCAAATCCAAAGCAGGGAGCCGCTACATCGTCGTGATTACCGACTACCATTCAAAATGGGTCGAAGCTGTCGCGTGTCCGGCAGCCACGGCCGCAGAGGCGGCGAGGGCTTTCGTCGAGCAAATCGTCCTGCGTCATGGTGCTCCGGAGAGAGGGATAAGCGATCGAGGACAGCATTTTGTTGCCAACTTGACCGAGGAAATATTCCGGCTCGTGGGTAGCGAACATGCCACCACAACAGCATACCACCCACAGGCCAACGGGCTGTGCGAGCGTTTTAACCGCACGTTGGCTGACATGCTCAGCATGTACGTCTCCTCGCACCACCGCGACTGGGATGAATTTCTGCCGTACGTTCTTTTTGCGTACAATTCTTCCACCCACGAGACGACCGGATTCACTCCCTTCTTTCTTCTTCACGGGCATGAGCCGACGCTACCGGTAGATGTCGGGTCGGGCGCACAACGTGGATTCGACTACACCCTGGATGCGATGAAAGTGGCTCACCGGCTGCGGCAGGCTCGAAAATTAGTGAATGAACGGCAAAGGCACCAGCAAGAAAAGAACAAGCGCAGCTACGATGCTAAACGACGCAGTGCTGTTTATCGTCAGGGGGACTTGGTGTACGTATGGACTCCCTCGCGAGCAAAAGGAAAGACAACGAAGCTTCTTCACAGATACCACGGACCATTCCGTCTAGTGCGCCGGGTAGCCGAAAATGACTGGGAGGTGGTAGAACGAACTGGAAAAAAACGTGACGTTGTGAATGTTGCGCGATTAAAGCCCTGCCACGTTCGATCATGTTCCGATGCCGACGACGCAGACGATGAGTCCGGTGCCGATCACGAGGTGCGAGATCCAAGTGGTGATGTGCGCGAGTGCAGTGATGACCGCGAATTCCATCAAAGTGAAGTGCGCGAGCGCAGTGCCGGGAGTGATGTCCACGAATTACACCCCAGTGTTGTGCGCGAGTGCGACGTCACTGGTGATGTGCGCGAGTGCGGTTCGCGAGTGGTCCAAGAACTTCGTTTGCGTCATGGTGTGCGCGAGTCAGGTACCAGTGATGCAGTACGGCAGCGCGAGAGCTCTGACTCTGAAACTGAACTTTACAGCGATTGGAAGACATTATCAAACGGCAACAACGGACAACGAAATGTCGCCGCTTACGATACTGACACTGACTTGTATTACAGTGCCAGCGAGTGAACTTTAGTGATTTTTGTGTCTCGCAGTTTTCCATTTGTTGTTTTAAGATTTTCACCTTTTAGATAGATGTATAACATTTCTGAAACGAGCACCTCACATAATTGTTGTATGTATAATTGTCTTTCGTACTTCTTTTCCTGTCTTGAAAGTAAAATGAGTGGGTCACTCTTTTTCGTAGAGGGGAGGTGTCGCGAAGACCGCGTCGCGTAGAATGTTTTCTTGTTCTTCTTTCTTTTCCAACTGCTTTTGTAGAAGGGGTGCTCGGGTAAACGAGCCCGCGCACCGCAGGGAGCCTTCCGGGAGACGGGGCACAGAGCACGAAGACCACGTGTGTGCGTCGCGGCCAGTTTCTGGAATGCGTTGTTTGTATTAGTTTTGTAGCAAAGCCGGATGCACGTGATCATAAAAGCTCGTAGAGCATCGTTACCTTCGACCTGCCTGACTGACCCGTGTAAGCCGATTTCCTATTGGTGAGAGGCAGTAGTGTTCCGAGACGTTCGTGTTGCCGTGGAGGCTGAAAAGTGCTATTTAAGCGGCGACACTGGCCTTTTTTTTGAGAGCGGACTCGGGGACCATGACGCTCGGCACCACCGGGGAGCAGTCCGGCAGGCAGACGGGGTACGATACCATTTTCTATGTTGTATAATTTTTGCCCTGTGTGTTTTCCAACTTCAAGATGTCTTAGCTAAATAAACCCCCCAATGAGTGCTCTCCCAATTCCCTGTGTCGACTCTTCATCGCTTGCCTGCGCGGAGTGGCTCCCACGCCTCTTCGTCTTCCTGACCTTCCGATGCGTCTAACATTCACGGCCCCGACGTTTCGCTGCAATATATATATATAGAGAGAGTAAGCGAAGCACGACGTACGTTCAAACTTTTTAATGGTCGTCAAACGTTTCGGCTGGTGGGCCAGCCTTCGTCAGACGAAGGCTGGCCCACCAGCCGAAACGTTTGACGACCATTAAAAAGTTTGAACGTACGTCGTGCTTCGCTTACACTGTGTATCAACGGAGCCTGTGCGCTTTTTTTCACTGCCTGGTCTATATATATATATATATATATATATATATATATATATATATATATATATATATATATATCCTACTTATACAACAAACAATGATGCATAGAAAATAAAGGGGAAGTTCCTGTAGTAATTCCAGTATTGTAATAGTGGAATAAGAAGAAAGGAATTAAAGTGGATGAAAAAAAACACACCTGCCTTCGGTGGGAATCGAACCGGCGACCTTCGGATAACGCGTCCGATGCTCTCTCTCTGCCGCTGACCTAGGAAGGTGGCCGTTTTTTTTCCCTTTATAGCGGTCGAGGAAGGTGGCCGTGCCCCGCCCTGTATTTTTTATTGGGTATTTATGTACTGTAGCGCCCAATATGAGTTGCAACATGTCCGAGCACAAAGTGAGGCCAGCACTGCAAAGCATCGCCGACATAGCAAAATTTGCTCAAGCATGCACTGTTACTGGTACTGATATTCTCCAAAGCAATTTCAAGTTTACCAGCATAACCGTTCAGGCTTGGGGCCTCCTCAACCGTGGTCAACGTGAATATATATATATATATATATATATATATATATATATATATATATATATATATATATATATATATATATATAGAATCAAAGGGTCACGGCTTCGGAAGTAAATTTCCTAGACACGACAATTACCTTTACTAACAACAAGCTGTTAACAACTGTCTACAAGAAACCGACCGATAGGCACCACTACTTGCACTTCCACAGCAGCCACGCAAAACACTGCAAGACCTCCATTCCATATAGTGAGGCCCTGCGCTTTAAAAGAATATGCTCTAAAGAAGAGGATTTCGCATCCAACTGCGAGCAACTCCGAGTGGACCTGAAGCGCCAAAGCTATCCTTCGTCGGTCGTTGAGGATGCCATAAGAAAAGCCGGGCAACAAGAGCGCGGTGACCTCATTCGAAGAACCACTCATGTCAAACAAAACGCACATGTCAATCTCATACTAACTTATTCATCTCCTGCACTTAACATTAATTCCATTTTGCGGAGACATCACAACATCCTATTACAGAGCGAGAAAATGCGGCAACTCGTTCCAGAACCGCCTCGTGTAGCCTACAGGCGTGCAGCAAATATACGGGACAGAGTAACATCATCCACAACGACACGCGAAAATAACAAAGGTTGCGCACCCTGTCACAAACCGAGGTGCATGGTCTGCCGTGTGATTAACACAACTGACGTGGCGCAAAGCAGCGCATCTTCCTTTCGCTATAAAATTCAGGGTGAACTCAATTGTGACACACGCAACGTCGTCTACCTTTTAGAATGCACAGTCTGTCGCGTACAATACATTGGACAAACGGAAACTTCCTTCAGAGTTCGTTTTAATAACCATAGGGCCCACGTAAAATCACTGCCGCAACTTCCAATTTCACAACACGCAAATATCATTGGACACCAATTCGACAAATTCAGAGTCACAATCCTGCGATCCGGCTTCCAGACCCATTACGACAGGGAGGCGTGTGAATCATACCTAATACACAAGTTCAACACTATGTCTGGCTGGCTTAACGAGACCGTCGGCAAATTAACATTCCTTAAAAATTAATATATATATATATATATATATATATATAGGTATGCTTTCAGTGTGTGTGTATGTAGGTGTGTTTAGATACGTCTGTGTATTAGTGCATGTTTCCATACATATACGTATGTATAATTGCTGTGTAAGATACTCGCAATGGTATTCTGTTTCTCCTGTTACTGTATATTTCTATTGCGCGCTTTTATCCGTATTGGCTGTTCAGCTGAGCCCGTTTTGTTTGTATTTGTGACTGTGCACCTTACTGTCATCGTATTGCAAATGTTTCTGTGCTCCACCTCACACAGGCGTCCACGCGCCCACCGCCCCCTCCCCTTCCTTTTATTGCGCCACCAAGCAACAGTGATTCTTCTACTTCGTGTGTGTTTGCTGATTTTTTTACTTTGCATGCTAAGATGTTAAGTGCTTGTGCCGGTGAAGTTTTTGTGAGACCTGTGTCTGCGACGAGTCGCTCACAGGTGTGCGCTAATTGCACTATTTCTGACGCGGTGACTGCCCCTTCCTAGAGGCAGGCACCGCCTCATTGGAGGGACAACCCCTTCAAACAGACATTCGTGCGGTGATTGGAGCTTTTAAACTGACACATTATCTAATTAGGCATCTAGGGACATCAACGGGTCTGAAACGAGCCCCCGAGTCACTCTTGGCGCGATCCTTCCATCTTTTAAGCTATGTAAATAAACCTCTTGTTAAGTTTTCCCTCTCTCTCTCTCTCTGTCTTGGCTCTGTTCTCCCGAAGTCTCAGTGCCTGCGGTTCGGATTCACCGCTCATCACCACACTACCTGCTGGTCAGCTTTGCAGCAGGCTAGTCGCAACAGTAAAGGTGACTCGATCTCTACTAACATCTGCAGAGAGTTCAGGCTTAAAAACTAACGGAGCGGCACGTGGAACGGTACCTGCCCGCAAGAAAATTGGCGATTATTGTCGGGCGTGCGAGGAAAGTGCTGCGCTTTCTCTTTACTGTAAGCTACGTTTCGTCGAACCCCTGGTAGGATGTCTGGCTTCACTTTACTACAACAAGACGGCGAGGTGGGCTAGTTGGTGAACATTCATCTTTAAAGCAAAAGCTTTTTTAAGCGCACATGAAACGTGGACAGAATAGCGAAGAATACTGACAGGACAGCGCTTAACTCACAACTGAATTTTTATTGGACAGTAGAACATTTAAAAGCACAAGATAACATGTTACACATGCGCAGTGGAACAAGAGGCCCAACTGCCTTCAGAGCCATGACGACGAAAACAGCATAGTAAACTAACAATCTTCACTTATCTAGAAATTCAAACTCCTTATCATGTAACAGGAATGTAACAATTTGAAGCATGTCGGAAAAAGATATAGCGTGGATGTGAAGTTCACAGCGAGAAATAAGTTGGCACGCTTGTGCCCTAGGATCAATAATCCGAGGGGGTTAAGTGTCTGTCCTGTGAAGCATCGGAAACCGAACCAATATGTGGAGTGTGTCTTGAAAGTTGTTTATATGATTCCAATTTCTTGCGGTAAGGTGTACATTGGGCAATCCGGTAGGTGCGTGAATGAACGTCTTATGGAGCACCACGCATCCTTGAAGGCGTCAGCCCATTCGCATCTCGCATTGCATTGCCGAAAATGCGGATGCCATCCTGTGTTGCATGAAACCGAGATACTGTTTAGGCATAAATATCAGACAACACGTGAGGTTGTGGAGACGTTTCATATTAGAAAAAGGGGCCGTGATTGTGTTAGCCAGCCTTCCATCCTGTTACATGATAAGGAGTTTGAATTTCTAGATAAGTGAAGATTGTCAGTTTACTATGCTGTTTTCGTCGTCATGGCTCTGAAGGCAGTTGGGCCTCTTGTTCCACTGCGCATGTGTAACATGTTAATTGTGCTTTTAAATGTTCTACTGTTCAATAAAAATTCAGTTGTGAGTTAAGCGCTGTCCTGTCAGTATTCTTCGCTATTCTGTCCACGTTTCATGTGCGCTTAAAAAAGCTTTTGCTTTAAAGATGATTCACTTTAATCTTGATCAATTTATTGCTTAGTTCCTTCATCGTGTGGTGTGTCCTCACGCTTATGTATCCTTCACCAACTTGCTTGCATGAATTATAAATGCGATAATCGAGCGAGTCGGAGTCAAGTACGTTCTGCTGCATTTTTTATCCAATTTTGGTTTATAGTTCTGCAACTAGCCAGTGTCCACTTCACTGTTCATCATTTACGTCTTCTCGGCTTTGAATACCGGGCCACAACGACGGTCACTTCTTATGCCCCTTAGGCAAAATGTGTATTGTACTGTAAATGAAGGAGCAGTGGACATATATGCCTTAGAAGAAGAGAACGACGAGTTAGAGAACCTGGTTTTTGGTGCTCTATCAGCTGTCCTACCTTTGCTGCTCTGCTGTGCTCATTACGAACGCTCACGTCCGAAACGCTTCTTGACATTTGGTGGAAGGTACGGGGTATCCTTGCAGACCTGGAAATCCTCAACAGGGCGATCCCGATCGCATCTCTAATGCTTGACGAGACAGGGCCTACCAATCCTCTCCAGGAACTTCTTCCGGTCTTCTGTCCTGGTTCGCCACGCCAACAAGACCCTCCTGTATTCAATGGACTTGTAGGATTGGCTGTCGTCGTATGACCGGGTGTGTGTGCACAATAAGTGGAACAGAGTGGATAAGCTCAGCTATGTCCCATTTTACATCTCTGGGGTCGCCCTTCTTTGAATGCGGAATCGTGAAACAGACTTTGACACCTGGGCCGTATTTCGAACCAAACTTCAAGAAGTCTTTGGTCGCCGTGCTGCGCGCAAGCTTCGGGCTGAGCAACCGCCTCGATGTCGCTGCCAACAAGAGGACGAGAACTTTACGAGCTACACCGAAGATGTAGCAGATCTTTGCCGCCGCCTTAACCCAGCAATCGTCGAAGAGGAAAAGATAAAGAAGATATTAAAAGTCATAGAAGATGACGCGTTTCAAGTGCTCTTGGCCGAGAAACCTCAGACCGTCAACGATCTAATCACGCTTTGCCAGAGCTATGAAGAGCTGGTCAAACACCGGCTTTCTACGCCCCCCAACAGAAATACACAAAAATGCCAGCGGCGTTGGCCTTGGCGGCTTTCTCTCTCAAGGAAAAGCTGGCTTTGATGAGTATGCTGTCCCCTTAGCCAGTCGTGCGCTCACGAACACTGAAACAAATGATTCTGTAACAGAAAAAGAATGCCTGGCTATAATTTGGGCTATATCCAAGTTCCCTCCTCACATGTAAGGAAAAATTAGCCGAGATGGGAGCTTTTACCAGCATGTGAACCGCAAACACTACCATGCCCCAACCATCTACTCCGTCATAGCGAAGTGAATACGGCACATGTCATCAATTTAACACGGCTGCTAAGGACGGAGTATAAAGACGTCGTGATCTTATACTCTCCACAGAGCTTCAGGCCCCGTGGTCACAAACTTCCCATGGGAATTTTTAACAATTATTTTCGTTGACGACGTGCTTGCGTCGGTGTGGTACGTGTGTGTGTGCCAGTGCGCGCTCGCGCGTTTAGTCCTTCCGTGTGATGCTCCAGTGCATTGGCTGGTTTGCCGAATAGTCGGGGGGAAACTATCTGTGCGTGCTCGCGTGTCTCCACTTCATTTTTGAAACAACGAGCCATGAGTGTGCAGTGAGTTTGCAACGGCCGATTAGTGTTCTCTGTAAACATTTCAAGGCTCTTTCCACTGCTGAAGCGCACTGGACTGCCCTACTCCTCCGGCCAGAAGCCCAATGCCACACATCGACCAGACGACCGCGGTGATGTGCGAATCGGAAATTTTGTATTATGAAGTGGCTGGGGCACCACCGCCCTGCGAGTGTTGACGTGCTTTTAGACCCTACAAATTATCAAAATTTTATGCGGACGGACCACGGTTACCCGAAAGCAAACGTCAAAGCTATCGACCGGAAGAAAAAAGAACGGAAAAGATGCCAAATTTACCCAGGTAGACGCAGTATTAATAAAATTATTCAAGGAATTGTGCCGGACCACGCCTAGGCTTCGCTGGCTTCGGCAAAACCTCCTAAATGGATGTAAAAAATACTCCGATATAGCTACCGGCAAGAGCTCTCTGATGAATGTAATCATACGCTCCTACAGCTACCCGCAAAGCTCCCCGGTGGATATAAATATTACTGTCAACATTACATCCAAAAGCTCCGGCCAAGCGGAATAAACCTTTCACTCCGCTTGACCGGAGTGTATTAGACTCTTATCGGGAATGTGCTAGAGGACGAGTCATTTACTCTCATATCGGTTAATTTTTGTTTTGCGGTGTACCTCTAAGGCCGCTCATTTGACGTAATAACAGACCACAATTCGCTGTGTGGGAACCATCCGGTCGTCTTGCTCGATGGGAGTACAAAAATGGAGTGCTGTACCTCTCTGGCCGTAAACACACCGACGTGGATGCCCTGTCGCGACCTCCACTTCCAAACGAGATTAACCTCCCGCAGACCCCGTTATCCGAGTGCTCCTTGGCTGCCACGAACATACTTTTGGAGCAGAAGAAAGACCCATGTATTGTCTCCATGATGAATTTCTTGGCAACCCCATCGATGCCTACTGCCGATCGCGCGTTACGTCACCAAACCCCCAATTCGCTGTTCGCTACGGGCTACTATATCGTCGTAACTACCTCCCGGACGACTGGAAGTGATCACCTGTCATCCCTCGGCACCCCCGTTCGGACATTTTTGCGGCGTTTCATGACGACCCACATGTGCGTACGCAGGTGCACTGAAAACATACGCGCGCCTTAGACTTCGATATTACTAGCGCAGGGTGTATCCATTCATCCGTCGTTATGTACACTCCTGTCTCGCTTTCCAACGCCGCTAGGATGCCCCTCATCGTTCAACTGCCCCATTGCAACCATCGATGGCGTAGGCATCAATATTTATGGCTCTCTCCCAACATCATCATACGGTAACCGCTGGGTAATCGTGGCGATGGACGATCTGCCAGCTATGCAGAAACATCCGCTTTGCCCAGCACTTCTGCATGTGATGTTGCCTGTTTCCTGCTGCGCCAAATCCTCTTTCGCCATGGAGCTCCCAGAGATTACTCAGTGACAGAGCTCGTGTCTTCCTCTCCGACGTCATCCAAGCTCTTCTCAAGAATGCCGGATAATTCACTGCACCACTACTGCATATCACCCGCAGACCAATGGGATGACAGAACGTTTTAACTGCACTCTTGGTGACATGCTGGTCATGTACGTCCCATATGGCTAAAGCAAATGGGACCAAGTTTTACCCTTTCTCCCGTACGTACACAGCCACGCAGACCACCACAGGACTTTCGTACTCCTTTCTCCTGTATGGACGCGAGCCTTTCTGCACAATGGGCACCATTTTTCCCTATCTGCCCGACGCTACGGAAACCACCACCCTGTCCGAAGCTACTGCACACGCCGAAGAGTATCCCAATCTATCTCGTGTATTTACGTCGGAAGATCACCAGTCTCAAAAGTACCGTCGCGATATTTTCCGAGCTCCTGCATCCCATGCTTCTGGCTCACTGCTCTGTCTCTGGGTTCCAGCCACGAGCCCTGGACAGCCACCAAAACTCGCCTCAAAGTACCAGGTGCCCTATCGCGTGATTATTCAAACTTCTCCCCTTAAGGGAGACACTCCTCGAAACAACTTTCTTCATTATTTTTGCTAGAGACTTAGAAATACAGCTAATTAGAGAGTTTTTCGTGTAAATTTCAAATGTACAATTAGTTTTTATGTAGCTGATATAGTTCTTGAGTTATACTCAATGACAAATCATAGCTATCTGTCGGGCACCATTTTTATGTACTAAACTTTCACAAGAGGCATCGTGCTATGGTTTATTTAGCTCTTTGTAGATCATAAAGTGCCGATATCTGGCGAAGGAACCTGTAGTTACTGGACGTGTGCCAAAAAAATAACATTTCAACCATAGTTTTTCTCAATTCCTTGAAACATAACCATGTACTATTGTAATTACTGCTGAGAGATAACGCAATTTCAAGTAGATATTGGCACTCTACATACTTTCAAGAGCACGTACGCCAAATTTTGTTAGTATGCACCAATTCTAATTGTACAAAAGGCTTCCCGGAAAACATTAAAATTTCCAAAAAAATTGAAAATGAGAAAAACAGGCCTGAAAGTTACAAATGCATGTATTGTAAAAATGCAATTGTTATGACATGAATCTTCGATCGCATAGAGTAGCAGCTTTTACAGAAAGCACACAAAGTGTTCAGAACGCCCCCGCACTGTAGCTTGGCCCTTCACGGCTCCTGCGGTTGGTCTCCTCAGTGCGAGCCCTTTTCACTGCACTCCGACGGTGCGCCCTTGCTTCTGCTGTACGCTTCAAGTTCATTTTCATCTTGGTTCATCATTTTCATCAAGACCATTTTCATCATGCTTCAAGTTCAGCTTCTCATCAGTAAGGCGCTTATAAATAGGCATAATTGCCAAGCCCTGTGCTTTAGTCAACAAGGGGGTGTGGCATGGTGTAGGCTACCCCAGTGCTTCAGCACGCCTGTGTTTACACCACGAATCTGGTCCAGCAGGGCAAAAGTTGTGGCTACTGGCGCCATCACTAGAGCAAGAATGAAAATAGGAGGCCCATATAGCAGTGTACAGTCAACCACAAAAGTTTGCGGACCACGCGAGCGCGTGCCAAATTGACTTTCCCCGCCATCTAGCGGTACGCCTCCTATTGGCGACCTGACACCTCCGCCGGAAATGCATCATTTTGCTACTCGCTAGAATGTCAATCTTTAAGTGCCGCGAACCGCACTGTTAGTTTTTTCTTCCGACGCGCTGCTCTCGTCAGCGGTAAGGGCGCCACATATCTGACTCGATAGCGGAATCACAGCCGTCACGGCCTGCATCGACCGGAGTGCCGATGAAGAGATCAGGGGCCGAATTCACAAAACTTCTCTTTCGTAAGTGATTCTTGCCATTGGCGGTCGGCTTCTATAATGATATGTCCTGCATCAGGATTGGCTGAAATTTTCTCTTACGACCATTTTAATCGTAAGTTGTTTTCGTGAATACGGGCCCAGTTTCTTGAAGGGCTATCAAGATATGAACCCGTGGCCACGGCTGCCAAAGAGCGTGTAGCGTGAAAGAGAGAAAGGTGAAAAGTGTTTGTACACAGTTGTTGGAAAACAGACAGGCCCTATATTTAAGGAGGGGTGCTTCTTGAACGTAGCGCTGCTGTCGATCGCAGGTGACCTGGCGGAAGTGTCGCGAAGACGCTGTTAGCCACGCGCTCGTGTGGTCCGTAAACTTTTGTGGTTGACTGTACATGCTGCGGACGCTGCCCTTGTTATTTGTTATAGCTATTTGATAATACGTCTGCAGCTTCTGGATGGCTGTGACTTTTAGTTTTCCCCTCGTGGCAGTGGCGTTGTCATTTTTCGCAGAGCAGTGCCTAGGCGTCTTGAAACGTGGTTGGTGCACTCTTCTTTTTCGATGACAGTATTACCATACACCTTTGCCTCGCAGACAACAGTGTAGGCCTTGCTGTCGCCATCACTCGGTGTTTTTTTCACATACAGGACGATGGAAGGCTTCCCATATTTCTTCATCACCACCTCTGTCCTTGTGTATACTGCAAGCAAGGCAGTAATTTGAAAGGACCTCAATGTCTAGGCAAAAACCTATGTCCAGGGACACAGCTGTGCCCACTCCGTTGTGGCTTTTATGGCCCCTTTTTTGCCAAGTGCCGTCCAACATGACCAGCACATCGCCGCCGCCGACGACGGCGTCCCTTGTGACCCTCCGTGCCTCGTCCAAGTTTTGGCTAACAGCCTTCATAGCAGCACAATGGAGCTTCTTGGCAACACCATGAAATGTCTTCTGATGAAGCGGTTTTGGCAGGCCGATGATCGCACAGAATCGCGAAAGCTGGTCATGTCCTGCACCTATGTCACGCGCTGCCAAAACCGCCTTCACGTTTACGGCGAAGCCGTCGCGCGAGCTCCCACCTTCGTAGCGAATGTTCGCTCCGGGGTCACCGCACTCGCCGGCCGAGTTGATCGGCTTCGACGTATGCGTAAACGAAACCACAGACTCCGGGCACTCAGCATTGTCGCAGCGTAGCTCTAGGAAGGAAGAAAGTCCTTTGCGTTTCTCGGCTGCTTCTCGGACGGCAAGTTTCCGTTCGCGGCAAGTGGGGCATGCAGAACCTACCACTAGTGCTGTCAACGCGCAGATCTCGCACAACACCGTGCCAGCAGCAGAAGCACTCGCCGACCTCGGCTCACTTTTGAAGAATTCTATCTTCTTCTTTGATGCGCTGACGAACTCCACAGCAGCGTCGATTTCAGGGCAACTGTCGCGGTTGCCGATGTCGTGGTGGCCGATGTCGGCAGTAGGCCTTACCGGAGCGTCGCAGGCGTCGTTCCCGGCTGTTGCTTTTCGGAGCGGCTTATGTCTTTTTCCTCGGTACTTGTGCCGAGTTCTATACTTCCGGACGTCGGAACTGCACTTTTTTGTGCTTTTCATCTCAAGAAAACGCGGAGAGAACACAGAAAACTGTGCTGCTAGCGAGAACGCGCGGCAGCGGTGGTCCAGCTTCTCTACACAAACGGAGCGCGGCCGTCCAATGGTGTCCCCGCGCTGCTTGGCGCGCAATTCAAAACGCGCGACGGTCGCGTCTTCTTTCTCGTTTTTCTTTTATTTTTTTTCTGAGAACATACGAGACTAGCGCCCAGTGAACCTTGGTGGAGAAGGGTGACGCTGCGCGCCTCGATGATTGCAAACGGTGGGCGGCGCTGCCCCACCGCGTCGCAATAATGCAAACGGCGCGAACTTTTGCGACTTTTGGTGAATTGCTAGTGTCACCGCCGCTCGTTTAGGCGCATTTTTCGGTGACTTCTCGCGCGAATTTCGGCTTGATATTTACAGAAATAAAAGTTCATAGACCAAATATGGCAACAAGACTTAAAAACAAAAAAAAGTTTTTTTTAGAAAACCGCGACTTTTCGACCCGCGTCTCCACTTAACTATATTGTGGAGCCTCTCGACCCACCCTGACAAAAATGCCATATATGACGATATCAGGAATTGGGCATATGTGGCTACATATGGCACGTGCCCGTACGTGGCCGCATTTCGCCCAATCGTGATAGAAATAATATGGCAATGAAAGACCAACACGAGGAATGCCATGAAAGACTGATACGTATTGGGCAAATACGGCCACATACAGACACGTGCATTACATAGCCAGATATGCATATATGGCCATACATGCATATCTGGCAATATATGGCGCGTGTCCTTATTTGGCTGTATTTGCCCAATACGCATCAGAGATTTACAGGGCATTCCTCGTGTTGGTCTTTCATTTCCAAATTATTTCTATCACGATTGGGCCAAATGCGGCCACGTACGGGCACGTGCCATATATAGCCACATATGCCCAATTCCTGATATCGCCATGTATGGCATTTTTGTAAGGGCACTCTCAGCTAAGCGCCGTCTAGGCAGCGAAATTGTCCATGTTGAGGTTCTGAAGCGTTACTACGATCCACCTGTGGTGTCTTACCCATAGGTCGTCGGGACGGTTTCATTTTCGGCGGGGCAGTTAACTGTAGAGCAAATGAAGAAGCACCGGTCTATGGCTTAGAAGAAGATCACAACGAGTGAGAGAACCTGGTTTTCGGTGCTCTATCAGCTGTGCTACCTCTCGCTGCTCTGTTGTGCTAATTACGAACACTCACGTCCGCAACGCTTCGTGACAAAGCAAAGGCTTGGTCGTACTTTCTAGAACATTGTAAGCTTCTTGTAATAATAAAGCCATGTAAGCTGTGTTCATGTTGAGCTAAAGCACCATTACAAAGACCTTTATTAATGTTGAACGATTATCCCATGACGTCACTTACCTGCATTATACATGCATAAGAAAATATATATATATATATATATATATATATATATATATATATATATATATAATGTGTATGTGTGTGTGAATACTAACTAGCTTCATGCCAAGGAGGCGCTTTTCTGCCCGTCATCGTTTCTGTATTTTTTGGCTAAATCGTTAACATTCAATGCCAAATCAAACCACTTCTTTTTCATTAATGAAGCACCGATGACTTTCAAGATGAGACCATGTCCAAAAAAAGATGTTCTATTTTATATACTTCAATAAGAGACGAGATCCATTTATCACCGACTTTCGATTTCGGCAGGTGAACGCCATCGCACTTGAGAAAAACATTTTACCGGGCGTGTCATAGATTCACATTCTGCAGTAACCCTCACGGGCTGCCGTAGACGCTCCAGAAATGCAGGAAACAACGAAGGCGCATTTCCCGCCCGCAGTATGGTTATTGGCGCGGTGCGCTCAAGCCCGGCCGCTCGATCAAGCGCACATTTCCATCTAGCGGCCATGGCTCAAGGTACTCTGAGGTGAAGCCCACAGAGCACAGGCAACCTCCGTCTTTCGGAATCGGAATCCACACACACACACACACACACGCACACACACACACACGCACACACACACACACGCACGCACGCACGCACGCACTCTCATGCACACACACACACGCACGCAAACAAATGACCCTCTTCCGCAGTCCACGCGGTTCAGTTATGCTGGAAACGCTAAAAAGCTTGTTGCGAGCGCTGGTACTCACTGCACAATGGCGCCACAACACCGTTGAAGAAACAGTCAGCTTGAATTTATTCCTCGCGTACCGAGCACTGAAGTGCAATAAAGTTAAAAAGCCCGTTTCCTGCTTTTATTTCATCAAGCACAACCATCCCGAGAAGGAAGAGAGAAAAAAATACAAACTGTGTTACTGACAAGGGCCTGATGGGCCTGATCAGGGTGTAATGCAGATCGTCCGTGAAAATGCGGTGCTCCAGCGGACTGATTTGTCGAAGTAGCTGCCGCCACTAGCCGCCTTTCCGTCCCTCATCCTTCCCCACTCCTTGTTGCTGCAGCGGCCAAAAGTGCCACTCTATGCACTCACGCACTCTCCCATAGAAAACCTCTTCAAGCGGAAGGCCCCACCTTCTGCTCTTTTCATCTGGCGGTCGTGCCGTAGGTTTCACATGCATCTTAGAAGTGGTGAGTTGCGTCGGAACATTATATGCTCTTGTGCACTTGCAGGCAGATGTAAACATCTGCATTGTTGCAGGATATATTGACAGCAATGGTCTTTTGTTGATGAGGGCACCTTGTACCTTATCTGTAACGTAAGGCAATTTCTTTCTCTCGAACAAGGAGGACGTTGTGAAACTATGCTGAAGAGCTAAACCCGGTGAAACAAGGCTATGCTGCCCCGAACATTCACAACATACGTGGTTCTTCGGGAAGGTGCGACGATGACATGTTTTCTGCAGCTCTTGCTCCCTTGTCGCCGGCTGTCAAAACGCACAGGTTACACCATTGAACATGCACGCCGCGTCACAGTGCCATAGCGGAATATGCTCTAGGACGCAAACTATATAATCTCATTGAATAGCCGCTCTTCTCATTCGCATTATCTGTAAAGCCTACCTCGCGTTGTACATGTCCTTGAGGACTATCGTCCTTCCGTGCTCCTTATCGTTTTCACATTCCCGTCGCTCTAGATGCTGCAACGAGGCACTACGAGTGTTGCAAACCGGGCACCTGAACAGGAACCTCATTTATTGCAGTGGCAACGTTGACGCTTATTCAGTGCCATGAGCATTTCTGGTCATCTTTCTAACCCCTCTGCCTCTTCTCCCCAGTGCACGGAATCAAAACGATGACTGAAGTCTGGTCAACCTCTCTGCCTTTACTCTTCGCCTCTTTATCTTTCGCATGTGAACTTCGCAAATCATGTCGTCGTTTTTCTTGTCCTATAACCTTTGCCTCTTTTTATGAGCAATGTTTCAATTGCAAGGACCATGCCAGACGAGTGGAGTAGCAGGCGTCGCTTGCAGGCGAAATTCAGTTTTAATCGTTAAAACACCACCACCACCATCACCATCAGAAGCAGCAGCAGCCTGTCTGCCCACTGCATAGATCTCAAATTACCCCGGCCCTGTGCTAAGTGCGACCAATTTATCCCCGCAAACTTCTGGATCTCATCACCCCCCTAACCTGCCGCGCCCTGCCACGCTTGCCTTCTCTAGGAATCCACTCTGTGACCCTTAATAACATAATCAAGTAAACATAATAACAAGAAATGTGCGGATTCGGTGCTTATGCGCTAGAGGCCGATAAATGACTTTTTTTCTTCGTTCTGCAAGTTCTATGCGAAAACAAGGAAAGTTCAATATCAATGGGTAGGAGAATGCTCTATGCAGAAGTATATTGAGTGCGACGGGCTCCCAAGGAGCCCCATCTCCTGCGTGCGAGCTTAGGTGACGTCCCAGCACCTGTTTGTGGCGTTGACAGCACACGATGAACTCCAAACGAAATAGGACGCTGCTATACATAAGAGTCTCAAAGGAGGCGTTGCGAAATTTTCAATTCGTTGGGGAAACTTCGACGCTACTGGGAACTTACAAGAATGTTCCAGCGGATATTTTTTGTATGTGGCCCGTGGCTCAACCTCGATAACAGGTCCTTTGCCATGTGTATATTTTTGCCATCTCTTTCCCGCTTAATAACTGCCGATGGTGAAGCTGCCGCCAAAAATGCTCGTCCTTAAAAATCGATGCTTCGCCAACGGACATCCAGAATCAGGCTGAAGGTCGGTATTAAGTTGCCCCTTCAGATGTGTGCAGTTGGCTTCAGTCTGTGAGTGATTCCGCATGACAACAGTAGCAGCTGCTGTCATCAAATCCCAGAACTGTGTAACCAAGTCTGAATGCTAAAGTTTGATCATCAACGACACCTTAAAAAACGGCTGCGTTTGTTGTTTCCTATATATTGCCGCAAATGTGGCCAAGGAGAGCACCGTGTTATAACACTGGCTTTCCGTGCTACAAACGCAGTGCTTGTCGTAGGCGCTGGTGAGAATTCATAGGCATATTTGAACAGGTTTCAGATGGACGCGTCAGACGGAGGAGCCAGTAACATATTCAGATGGAGCAGTAAGTGAAAGATTTTAAGGGATCCTTGCGAAATTTTCAAGAGAGCTCCTTGGCCAGAGTAAGGAACCTTGATGTACTCTCTCCGCTTTAGGGTGGCCACGACTGTATTGTCAGTTTATATAATGCATTTCCAGCGCTAACGAAAAAGAACGGATGGTAGAAGAGAGGACAACAGATAGGCAGAATGCTCCTCTCCTCCCTCCTCGTTAGCGCTGGAAAGTCATTACAAGTCTATGTTCTAGCTAGCCCAGCTGTATGCTTTGAGACGTCAGCTTAAAGCGCTTGCTGTTCTCAGGATCGCTGCTATCGTAGAGAAACGCTGCTCGCCCAGCGTGCCGAGTTCGTCATTTGTGCCACGTGCTTTCGTTGACAAAAAAATAAACAAATCATGCAGACCCCAAGCGCTGTGGGAGTCGGTGCCATACGAAACAGCCCGCGAACAAATTGCCTATGGGAAATCGTGAGACATTCACTGAAGCGTTACGAATAGTATGAACGTCCTTGTGGAAAGTGTGAGTAAGTGTATATATGTGGTTAACATGGACTAATCAGAAAACTAGATAGCACCATGGCGACCGAACGATACGACGCAAAGTTGGCATTGACGTTTCAGCACAGCACCGACATCCGTTTTCTAGAAGAGAAATGCACGCTGTGACACGCACATGTGGTATCATGAGCGTGGTTCATTGATGTATTCCCAAGGGATTGAGCAAAGCTGGACAAAAGCATGCCGAGTGCTATTAAAACATGTGCATCGTTTATTGCATTGCTAGGAAAGGGCTTAACACACATTGCAGCTGACGCTACAGGAGCGCCATCGTCATAACTGCTGGTGCACAAGCTTTATTCAATATATTTAACTTTGTGGGAGGAGATGCCATGCCATAGTGGCAGCGTGCTTGCCTGGCCCCGGCTTCAATACCCGTCTACCGTTTCGAAGGTTGCCTTCGGAGGTTATAGCGCGTTGGTATGTATCTGTGTATTTGCTAGGTCTCCATTAAAATGCCATGCTGCGCAAACGCTATGAGTTTGTTGATTTAAAGTGCGTTCTAATGATATGTTAAATGTCTTTTTCAGTGTACCAAGATCGACATGAGCTATATTAAATGAAACACCTGTTTCGCATACCAGAATACCACGGGCTCTACGGCTGCGAGCCAGACGTGATTGCAGTATTATTAATCGTGACGTACATGACCAGTATATCATTTCAGAGATGTAAAGATAAATCATTCATGTTTTTCACACGTTCGTACCACATTATCTAGATGTTGGTGTATATAAGCTGAACGAGACTACCAGGAAAGCACCAATAGATAGATAGATAGATAGATAGATAGATAGATAGATAGATAGATAGATAGATAGATAGATAGATAGATAGATAGATAGATACGATCAATGTTCCTCAAGTTCACCAAGAAATGGTTTGCATTGGAAAAATCTTTTACTATATTTTACTATGACAAGACAGTTGAGAAACAAGCTGGAGGCCGTCGACAAGAAGGAAAATGCTGGGTCTGTGTTCACAAAAGCTTTTTATGCTGAAAATGTTAATAGGAGGTCATTTAAGGCAATCCTGAGGCTGGACATGTCATTATAGAAACCGGGCGATCAATGGCAAGGAGCACCTGCGAAAGAGAAGTTGTGAATAGTGCCCCTGGTAGCGCTACACGTGCTTCGTTTATATGGTAAGTGCACCAGGCTGTACCATATATGATTGGTATTAGGTTGCCCAGAAAAAGGACTGCCAGGGGGCCAGAGGTACGGACGTGCCTCGCATGTGCTCCAGCGTCTTTTGCGAATTAATACGGATAGTTACGTCCAGTCTTCAGGAGAGTGGTGCCATTGAACTCGAGAAGATTGGCGGCACACGACCACACGAAGGACACGAATACCTCACCGGTAGGTGGATTTTTCAACGACTTTTTGCCATCAAAAGTTTGGCTCGTGGTGCGGAAGATACGAACACGGACGGCGCCGTCTTGGCTGCTCGCGTCGGACGGGCATTTGACCAGCCCTGGCCTAACCAGAAAACCGCAGAATAGCGTCTGGAGACGGGAACGCTCAGCGTGGCGAGTGAGTCAGGAGCCGAACAAAACTAGCGTGGAGGGCGCCGCCGAAGGAACCGAGTATGGACTTTGACTAATACAGCGGCAAAACGCTAGACCCTGAATACCCGTGGAAGCAAACCACCAGAATAAATTCCAGTATAAAGCAGAAAGTGGAAACATGATGAAGGAAAGCGAGATGCCAGGCCGCAATATATTGAATGACCACGAAAACGCGCAAACGCGACGGACAGGCAGCAGCAACGCGAGAATAACGCCAATAAATACGGTGACCTCAGTGATTGCAGACGTGCTGCAGCAACAGACTGCCGAAGTGGCAACCGGGCTCACCGTTAACAGAAGACAAATATAAAGTTGTCTTCAGACCGCAACCGGCCCTCAACATCTCTAAATGGCGCAGCAAAGTGAAGCTGCCGGACTTGTTCCTCCTTGCAAACTAGTAGTACTGGTTCAGGAATTTTGTGCACGCAGCATATGCCAGCGTAGCGTTCCTTTCGGCATGGTTTGGAAGGTCGTTTTGAAGGAGCTTCGTTTTACCACTGCTGAGGAAAACTGACATCCGCGAACTCTTCGATGCACGTTTTTTTTTGTTCTTTTGCTTCACATGCAGTATGACTGCTACTGCTACTACTACTATAATTCTGCCTTCTCAAACTCTTTGAGAAGGCAGAATTATTTGACATCTTTGAAACAAGTGCGCTTGCCACGCTTGACGACTACACGCATGTGTTTATATTTACGCGCACACACAAGGAAAGTAGCTAGCCGTATATTTTATGAGCGTGCGAGCCACAGTGCAAATGCTCGAAAAAAGATCCACGCATATCCACGGAGTGAATGATCATGAGTGGGTGAAGCTCCGGAGGTTCATCGTAGATCGTGCCGAGTTCCGGATTAATTTAGTTAACGCGCACGCTACGAATCCTTATGGTTCAACTACGCACAAGTGAAATCTCCCACCGGCACTTCATTGCGAATCAAGATCCAATGTCTATATATATATATATATATATATATATATATATATATATATATATGGGTGGCCGGTGAACGGTTCTCCAGCGCGAGCAGTCGGTATTTTTCATTCAAGAAACTCGCTAGAAGACGCTGCCTGCGTCAGCGTTGTCTTTCGCGGGTGAGGGCGCGTTCTCCTTCTTAGCGAGCTGGTTGCGCGTTCATCGAAGAAAGAGCGTTTCCATAGTCAACGCGCGCCTTTCGCTCTCTCTGTCTCTCTCTCTCTTTCACACAAGACAGCAGATGGAAGAGTGAGAGAGCTCGCGCGCCGGGAGGCACGCGCCAAGGGCGAGCGCGAGCCTCCCGGCGGCGCGAGGTGGCTAGATACACACTACTACATACATACTACTACAGAGGAGGGAACGACCCACACCCTAAGGAGCTTCGCCCCTAAAAATGAGCCTGTACAAAGCTTTAAGATTATATCCACACGGGCTTTTATGTGGCAGGTGGTTACGAAAAGGGAATCTGTGGGAATTCGAGAAATATGAAAGCCGCGCAATTAACTCATTATGAGATTGTGCCAGCTTATGTGCGATAGCAATTCACTGCTCTGTGCTGGTAGCAAGATTAGCTGTTGTTGCTGTTTTATGTTGTTTTTTTTTCTTTTTTGCCAGCGAGCAAAGCACATATTAAACGTTAACAGCTGCCACAAATATGTCTGGTTAAGCAAAATAATGTTAGTGCTGAAACGAGATGACACCAGCATAGGCCCCTGCTTCGTTTCTTTTTTTTTACTTGAAACACAAGAAAAACCGAACGTTTCGGGGTCAGCTCGGACCCTTTTGGGGTGAGTGCTGGTCTTTGAATCTTTTTGCAAGACGGACGTATCAAAGAAGTGTGTCATCAGTTAGTTTGAACTGTAGATCAAAGAGAGTATACGTGAAGGTAAAAGTCTGGAAAGACGTTAGAAGTACCCAGTAGAACAGTGCTTACGGGCTCTCTCAGTTATACTACTTATCTTGACAAATGGAAGTTTGATTCCATCTCGCATGTTATTTTTAAGTGCAAGAGCAGCTTACACTACGCGTTGCGAACAAGTTAGCTCAGGTGCACTTGTAGGCGACATATACTTTGTGTTTAGGCAACGTGCAGCTGCAATCTTCAACATGTCCTGCGGGAAATATCAATGAATCGCTCAGTGTACAGGTTAAACGTTCTACGACTTCTCACTTTTAGATAAAGAAAGTTCTTTATGCGACAGTCCGAAGGAAGTAATTTGATGGTGTGTTTAGATTATTTATACAAAAAAAAAGACTGAAACAATTTGACGGTGCATTTAAAATAGTCTTTATATAGAAGTAAGAACGAAGCCATTTGACGATGTATTTAAAACGTTCTTTATACAGAATTAAGAGAGAATTATTTATATGTGGTAGCTAAGAAATTCTTTATACAGAAGTAAGTAGGAAGCCTTTAGACAGTGTAGTTAGAATATTCTTTATACAGAAGAGAGGAGTCCTTAGACGTTCTAGCTAAAAAATTCTTTATACAGAAGTAGTAGGTCCCGCTCTCCACCCCACTACCTACGAGTGCGCGTGTAAGAAATGCCCAGCGCCGTGGACTCTCTACCTATGATATGGGAGTTTGCGGGCAACTCAACACTGCCTCCGATCCCTCAACTGCCGACAGCCGAGCAGTGGGAGGACCAACTAACCAAGGCAAGCCCTGAAGACCAGCTCCGCCTGGTGTCCAGAGCGAGACGGGCAGCAAGAGACCACGGCGTCCTGGACTGAGGACGCCGCCCACCTGAGCACAACTATCGTCGTCTGCTCAACAATAAAGTTTATTTCTCTCTCTAGGTGATCCATGGAGAGAGCGGCGTCTTTGCCGCTACCGCGCAGTGAGGATTTGTGACTACTGCATGTTTTACGGAAGGAAACTTGTGGGGGAGATCTGATAGGGGTCCCTTCTGTATACGCCAGCAAAAGACACGATTAAGCTGGGAGCTCCCCCTGCAGATCGAAAGTCTGCACGCGCATTAGAAATTTTCTCCCAAGGCAGTGAATTAATTTAATCTTTCTGGTGCACATAGATTTGAGCTCATATTCATAATTTGACGAATGACCGTTTCTACGCAGTAGAGGTTCTTCATTTGAGGCCCTTGTACCTGCCTTATTAAAGGTCATGTGTGCAGTTGTAGAAAAATCCTTTAGCTGATTCACTGTTAGTGAATGACGAAATTCGCTTAGACTTCTAGTACAGAAAGGGTGACTCGTCTCCATTCCTGAAGCATCTGTTAGCAATGTCTCAAGTTCAATTCTATCATTTCGTTTCTTTTTCTGCGTGGCTACACTCGGTAAAACAGCCGGCAAAGGACGCGACGGGCGGGTAAAGAGTTTCGCGCTCTGGCAACTTCATCATTAAATGCCGAGTATCGTTTTTCTCGAACTGAGTACATTTCATCCGCTGCTCAGCCGTATCGGTTCCCATAACAATGTGCTACGCTGCTGACACAAAAATCCTCAGATACTTTATACGCATGCAGCTTATCTCACGTTCACGTGGCGCGTGTCGACCAATGCAGGGGTATGACTCGACTGTGCACAATAACAATCACCTGTCGCCTTTTCATCAAAGACAAAACACGCGCATTTTCTTTTAATGACTTTTGCTTCGTTGGCTAGGCTTGCCCGTCTTACAGCGGCGCTGTTAAACGTTAGTTTCGAGCGGAACGCAGGATGCGCGGACAGAATGCCGTAGACGGTAAACCGTGTTAGGGGCAGAAAGCTTTAGGCCTTGTGTGTGTGTGTGTGTGTGTGTGTGTGTGTGTGTGTGTGTGTGTGTGTGTGTGTGTGTGTGTGTGTGTGTGTGTGTGTGTGTGTGTGTGTGTGTGTGTGTGTGTGTGTGTTCGGCCTGTAAGCAAAAGCTGTAGGCCGACCCTGGAGGCTTTGAAAAACCGTCTGAAGCGCCGAAAGCTTCACTAAGCTCTCAACATTGGAAGTGGGCGTCTTCTGAGTGCCTCTTCTGGTCAATTTGATAGCATTAAAAAAGTACTGCAGCAATTGCCAATTATGAAACGGCGGAGCTGACTGCGGCTACTAAGGACCATGAGCACTGCCGAATCTAACAGTGACTGAGGCCCATGTCACAAGGGAAAATCGACCTCCTAACTTGCGGTGCGCTTCAAGCTGCGTGGCACGCCCACGGGAGAGTCCCTAGAAGGTTTTTCCACCAGGAAAAGAAATGAGCGAACGAAAGGATATTTAATTAATGCGTGTTTAATTCAAGCAAATGCATTGGTTTCCATGTATTATGAGAAAAAAGGACCAAGCACTTATACGTTTTAGTGTGGTAAGAAACCTTAAACAGGTGCTGTAGGCTATACAATCTATGCACACAACGCGTACGCCTCCAGATCGCAGCGCTTATCATAGATTCAGGCTGCAGGATGATATATCGTACACGAGCGCGACAATTTAGCGTTTTGACTCTGTCGTTGTGTATGAGCTTCTATCAAAGAATAAATATATACGTGCAACATAAACGGAGATTGATTGATTTGTGGGGTTTAACGTCCCAAAACCAGCTCTGATTATGAGAGACGCCGTATAGTGGAGGTCTCCGGAAATTTCGACCACCTGGCGTTCTTTAACGTGCACTGACATCGCACAGCACACGGGCCTCAACATTTCGCCTCCATCGAAATGCAGCCGCCGCAGCCGGGATTCGATCCCGCGACCTTCGGATCTGCAGTCGAGTGCCATAACCACTAGACCACCGTGGCGGGGCAACATAAACGGAGAGGTAAAGGAACATAAAGGAACAATGAACGGGTGCGAACGTCTCAGCGAACAGCCCGTATACGCGTCCGTATTAAGTGGCATGCATCCAGTTTCGTGGGGTCCATACCTACATATACTTGGCTGAGTAATTCGGCAAAGCGTTACACATGACGTAAGTGACAGGCATATCATGTTATGGATGTCATCACGTATGAGCCACATTATTCATGCATTCGTAGCCCGCCATGCTCGTTCTCTTGGTATGTGTATATACCGAGAAAGAGTTCGTGAAATTTACAAAATAGAAGGGATATGTATGTTTTGACCAGCAGAAAAGGATCTCGTTATAAGCCCTTTAGGATCTCTTGCATGAATAACGGGTCAAGTTAGAATATCTTCCCGTCAAGCAGCTCCTTCCGCTAATGGATTCGGACGCACATTACATGTCAACTCTCACAGAATCTGGAAGTGAGTGCTGTAAACGAAGCAAGAAAAAGCACTACCGCCGCCGGTAACGAGCGCTGATTCCACCACCCTCGCATAGACAAATATACAAAAGGAGACCCTGGTTCGAATGTGATAAAAGCAAACAGATGGAAAATTTCCGTCCTGTGTGCTTACGTAAAGAGAAATATCGCACCATCACTGGCTCTTTATTTTACGAAGACCGACTTCACTAACCGAATGAGCGCTCGGGATGGCTTCGGGCGATTGCGAGGCAAACGAGCCGTGCGTATCCTGTGCACTTGGAAGCTTTTATATAAGCTTTGGTCATATATAATACATATTAAAAGCTTATCCATTGATTCCGATCAAGCCCGGTGCTTCATATCAAAAACCCACCAAACAAGAGAGAAGTTGAAAGAAAGATGTCTTCTTAATATGACGAGATGTCTTCCACGTTCCTTCTTCGACGACTGCTCGTCCTAATGTGCTCGTTAAAGCGTGTTGACACTTCTAATGCGTGTGGTTCTCTTCCTTATTTCCTTTTCTCTTCCAACTTCAAAGTGCAAGTTTATGTTGCGCGTTCGCCTATCTTTCCTCAACGGAGAAATGACATAAAGAACACTCTAAATGATAGAATGAGGAGAAAAATGCTGCACAGGAGTTATTTATCGAGAAAAATCAGCATCATGCGGCGGTGCACCACGAAATATGAAACCGAAGGGAAAATAAGGAAATGGTTCGAAAGATCTTTCCTAGAATTACAAACTAATTTCTAAGATTTTACCTTTCATTAATAAACTTCATTTTCGCCCCTTTCTTGCCACAGGGCCTCACGCTAGTGAAGAAACAGGTAGAAATTTTCCTACGCTCACTGCATGGTAATGTGCGAGTCACAATCCGTTCTTCAGAAATGCAGGTCCCAATGCATGGTTTCGTTATCAGCAATTGCTTAAAGCTTCCGATGATGCAGTTTGTTACTGCAATCGAACTGTTGCGCCGAAAACAGTCTGGTATAACAATGCGCACACGCACATTGTTTGCCTGCTCAAGAGAAGGAAGAAGCGCACACTTCTCTTAGGACGGCATTTGTGCGCACGTTTCTTTCATCTATTGTTCTCGACCCACTGTTGCGCCGCTTAGTCCACTACTGCATGATGGTAGTTATGCGAAGCCCAATGTGCGGCATTTGAAGTAAATACTGTCATAAATCCAAGCCAACAATGTGTGTAGCCTCATTAAAGCGCTAAAGCGTAACTAGCAATTCAGAGAAACTTCAATGACTGAGCTTCACGAGGTAATCAGTAAAATTTATTTTTAGGCGATCCGCACATCTTATAGACCTGTTTTGCATAAATGACTGCTGTGTACCGGGAAACTTACCCAAGACAACAGTGACGCTCACAACCTGAACTCTAGGTTTATTGCGCTACTGGACGAATTCGCAAGCTTTCTTTTTTTGAAAAAACCGCGATATGTCTCCCTCACAAACATGTCGCACAAACTGTCTCTCATTCTCTATTGCCCGTAAAGGCTCGACAACTGCCACGGCAGGCGACTGCAAACTTGATTGCTCACAATATCCTTCGGCTACTTCTGCTCAACCATGCAAGAGTTTTCGCCGACAAGAACGACAAATCATCATCGTACTCTTCCTAGCCACAGGGAAAGTGTGTTCGACTTTAAGTGCGTGATTATCGTATTCTCTGTGTGTATACTGATACTCAAATAAACTAGCTGTTCTTGCATGGTCGTGTGGTAAGGATACGGCTTGTAATGACGGTTGCGCAGTGGGGCGCAGTAATCAATCAAGGTGGTCACTGATGCGTGTGTCAGCCCCCCCCCCCCCTCCCTGAGAATCTGCATGTCAAAAATTATCAGTCTCCTTATATGTCGGCATCTCTGCACGGAATATGTAAAAAAGTGTTCGCTATTTGCAGTCCTCCAACATTTAAAAAGATATTTCATTATATTTTATTTAGCACCACATTCTCGCAAAGCGCAGAATTTCTATAAACTTTCACATCATGCACATTTAAGAAGTCTTCAGCGAATTCCGCATCATTCATATCACCTGAGTCACAGCGATGGGTGACCGTCCTTAGTACTGACTATTCAACAATAAGAAACGAAATCGGAGCCGATAGAATCAGCGGCAAGGGACGCACGCCGCCTTGAAGGATGCTCAGCGCTACGCTAGTGAGCGCCAGGCCACAAGGGTGAATCAACAGCTACGCCTGGGGCGATGTCGACTCACCCGTATCTAGTATGTGCGTGCGTGCGTGCGTGTGTGTGTGTGTGTATGAGAGAGAGAGAGAGAGTCATGTGCCCCTATACTGGGAAATGCGTATGATTCGCTTATTGCAAGTTTTATGCTATTTTTGTTATCGCTCGTATAGTCATGTAATTCATCAAATGTTTCGTGAAACATGTGCGCACCTGTTGCAAACTACAGATGCAGAGGCCTCCGTCAGGCATATGTACGCCCTTTGCTTGTGACCCTTTTTCTCGTACAATATTGCGAGAAATAAAACAAACATTCTAATACTCCTAATACTACTCTTACTAATAGTAGTAGTAGTAGTAGTAGTAGTAGTAGTAGTAGTAGTTGTTGTTGTTGTAGCAGTAAGAGTAGTAGTACTGCTACTACAACTAGTACTACTATACTACTACTACAACGACATGTGCCTAGTGAGGAAGATTTATGGCCGAAGGAAACTTCGTTCTTGCTATAACAATATTGCTACGTCTTACTATGGTGTCCGCGCTCACTATAACGTATTGTACAGTGAATAGGTATTCCTCTACTACACCATGGTTATCTCGCACTGCAAACAGAAAAGGTGCGCCCATCACGGAGTTTGCGCGAAACCCCGTGAGGCTCGGAAAGTTTCAAGCACTTTGTCGATGATAACATTCTCTGCTGCCGCGTTCAGTCATAATAACCGCCGAGGTTTCACGTGCGAAAGCCACTATATGATTATGGGGCGCCCTCTAGTGCGGCGCTTCGTAATTTTCGACCAAGTGGGGTTCTGTAACGTTTTGATAACGCGCAGTGCACGAGACTCAAGCACTTGCGCGCCGCAGCTCGCGGCAATAAAGATCCGGTGAGGATCTTAGGTCGACCGGAAGGCACAAGCTCGCCAACATAATACACTGGCGAGCGGAGTGTTATTAGTGAGATTGCATTCTTCGCAATAACTCGCAAGGCAGGGTACAGATAAGCGTAATGGTCAGTCACAGACTTCACAGCACAAAACGAGGAAGCCCAAATGCGGTGTCTGCTTGTTAATATGCACTTTTTTCCGTCTTTCCTGTGTTCTCCAGTTCATGTGAATCTTCTAATATCACAGGTCTGTTTTTTTTTCTCTTTTCTTCTTCGGGACGTGAGCCTTTTTGTGCATCTACTTGTTGAAATGATGGGAAACTGGTATTTTATTTTATGCAGGCAGCGGAGGCTCCATGTGTGCTCCAGTGCATTTAGTTCGATAAACGCGGCCGAAATACAATCGCTAAAGAGGACACCGGTACTCCCACAGGCAAGGATTATCGCAGAATAGGTGAGTGCGGGCAAAATTTAGTCCAACAGAAATGCTTTCACGCATGGTGCCTGGCAGACACCCATCCTTTTCTATCTCCCTTCCTACGAAATTTCATTACAGTACCTCTCGTTACGAAGGAAACTGTTGCGCCACGGTTTAGCCGCGTGTCCATATATACGACTACCACGATTCGATCCTAAGATCACTCCTCAGCAATCGTGATGCTCTGTGGGCACGCCCGAAAGGTGCAGACTCCCGACAACCGACTTCTGAAGCGGCGATTATATCTCTTCGCGAAGGCTTATCTGCAGTCAGAGGACCACTACTAAAGAAAAAGTGCTGAAGATATGACGGCTTCTCGAGGCTTCACAACATTAGGCCAATGTGCAATAAGGTTTAGAAAAGATTTGGCTCGAAGTGGCGGGTTAGATCCCGGCACCACGGCTGCGATTCCACAGCAGGAAATGAAAGAAAGAAAGAAAGAAGAAAGAAAGAAAGAAAGGAAGAAAGAAAGAGTGCACAGTCAAGGACCGGTACAGCCGATACATAATGCTGAAAGATGGTGTGCCGCAACAGCGCCATTTGACACACGACATAACGTTTTGCTGGAGTGTATGGGAAGTACAGCAGATGGGAAATGCAATGAATGGGAATGGGAAGTGCGGCAATGGGAAGTGCAGCAGATCGAACGAAACATGCCTAGGATGTGGAGGACACTTCTGCTTTGCCGTGCCGGTAGCATACGTGGTCGCCCAAGTTTGTACGCCTCACTCCAAAACAATGCCCAGCATGGAAAGATGAGACTCGGCCAAGTCAGCGGCCGACGACATCGAATGTAAACGTTTGACTAACATGAGTGATACTTCATCACATCCATAACTTGACACCCATTTGCGATTAACCAAAATGAAAGAACAGCTTCACTGTTCCGACTGGTTTGAATGCCTGAATTGTTTTTTATTATTATATATTGAAACAATCTGCACTGACCTTGAAAAGGATCGACTGGCGGGATAGTTGGTAAAGCATAATTTTCAAGCAATAGCGCACAGCAAACACGGACGAAGAAGAGAACGAGACGGCACACAGCGATACTAGTAGCAACTCAGTGATTTGTATATTCGCGTGGTCATATATATATATATATATATATATATATATATATATTGCATACTGCGCCAAGTAAAATCGAAGGAGCGGGAGCACACAAACGACCCAAGTGATCCGACAATCAAGCTGCATGGCGGCTGACGCGACAAAAACAGCATTTCTTTCTTTGACAAACACACTGATGCACGACTAACATCATCTCTATCTTTAATTTCTACCGCTTCAGTTATCTCTCTCGTAAGCTAGCTGATCACGGTGCTTGGCCAGCGACCGCGCATGCTTCAATAAAGGTTTGCATCCACAGCGCGCGCAATGCGCAACGAGGTGCCGTGAGACTGTTGAATTCTCAACGTTGTTGCGGAGCTCACGTAGGTGATCGTTGATGCACCTTCCCGTTTGACCTACGTGCTCCTTTCCACATGTGAGTGGAACGGAATATACCACTCCTTCCACGCAGGAAACAAATGGTTCGGGGCGGTGCATCTTGCCGCAACCTCGTGGCTCACGCGCGCCCCCATTCACCCATAGGCGCACAAGCTCGACAATTTCAGCGGTTGTATCCCCTGCTCGTTTCGCATTTTTTTTAGATTGTGGCTAACAGTGTGAAGATAGGGCAAAATGACCTCAAACCTTAAAACTTCATTTCCAAATTGTCCAACGTGCAGATATGAGGGTCACGGAGCAAAAGGGACAAAGTTTGGCTTCGTTATAGTCCTGTGCCCCTTAATTATTCGTTTTTACACTATAAAACACTATGCTATGCTTTACTCTGTCCCCTCCTCTTCACCGTCACTTCCCTTTCCCAACCAGTCGTTATGCTATACAATCTATGCTATACTATGAAACGTGTTCGCCCCGCCACGGTGGTACAATGGCCATGGAACCCGGCTGCTGGTCCGGAGGTCGTGGGATCACCAGCCGAGTTCCATAGCCATTAGACCGGTGCCATATAGCCGAATCGCAGTCGCGGCTGCTGCATTTCGATGGAGAGGAAAGGTTGAGGCCTGCGTACTGTGCGATGTCAATGCACGTTGAAGAACCGGAGGTGGTCGAAATTATCGCAGACCTCCACTACGGTGTCTCTCGTAATCATATCATTGTTTTGAGACCTAAAACCTACAAAACAATCTTTCAAACGCATCCGCCCTTACGTAGTAGTGGCCTGAGGGCCTGAGCGCAAGAGAAAATAGATGTGCGCGTGCAAATGCCTTGAATTTCGTAGAGGTGCACGCATACATACTTCAAGGCGATGATTATTTTTGTCTAAACAGGACAAATTACGCTCGGCATAAAGAGCTTTGCTCTTAAAAGAAACACAAAAATGTTTATCAGTGCCCGTAGATGTACGATATTTCCGAATGTATTTAAGCTGTGCTGACTAGTAAATGCTAGGCCGTGAGAATGTTTGAAACGTGCTAATTTATATTTCGCAATGTACTTGAAGTCACCATAGTTTTGCTGGTATGAGGCAAACATGATAGCCAACCATGACTAACCGCCAATTTTTATGCATAACCTCGAGAGGTCTTAAATGAATACAAGTATATCTCGGACAACAGTATAAATAGTCCTGTTTTTCTTTACACATTTCTTAGTGTAATTTAAAGAAGTGCGCGTGGCTCTGCTATCTCAAAACCAATGATAAGCCTAGCTGTGGGGCCTTAGCACAGCATTACAAAGTAAAGCAAAGGAGAAATGATTCTTTAGCAAAGCCACACTATAACCTTTCCTGCATTATAAAAGCTACTGAGAAGCAAAGAAATCAATAAAGCATCATTTCCCGTGCGAATAAAGCACTTATTTCGTCTACATGACGGTAACCATCACCTCCAATCATCCCCCTATTTTCTCTATCCCTTTCTTTCTGTCGCTCTTTCTATATCTCCTCCGCCTCTCCTGGGTCACCCTAGCTCTTTTTTTCCTTCGCTTTCTTTTCGTTTCCTCTTTGCTTTGTTTTTCTTCACCATCACTCTCTGTAGCACTTTCACCATCGCTATCAGTGTCATGTAGCAGTGGGCTTAGGTACTGGTTATGTGTGGGTAGAGGGAAATGGGAGGTCTATTTTCCCTCTGCGCAACCCAGGACCTTTTCTTTCTTTATTTCTTTCCTTTTATTTGTTTTGTTCTATTTCTCAATTTCTTCCCCTTCCTTTCCTTCCTTCTGTCCTATCATTTCTTTCTTTTTTTCTTTCTTTAATTATTCATCTTTATATTGTCCTTCACACAATATCACATAGCAGTGTGTGTAGTGAGTGAACGCCAAGAGCAGCTATGCTTTCCCGTTCTGCGTGATCGCTGTACTGTTAGCTGCGAACGGCAGCGTAAAGCTCGTTAAGCGCTACATGCGAAGTGAGCTCGAGCAGAGCTAACTGCTGCCGCCGCTGCATACTGTACTAATTACCAGGCAGCGCGGTGTGCGCTTGCCCTAATTTCTCATGCCGAGCACTCTCGTCGTTAAAGCGAAAGCGTGATACCTCTGCAAAGTGACCCGCGCGAGCGTAATATTCTAGAGCACTTCACGTACGTGATTTTTATGGGACCCAGCATGAAAGAAATCAAAGAGCGTATGTAGAATATCGCAAAGAAGTGGGCCTGAGGAGGTACGCTCTGTTCTGCTACACTGTAAAAGAAGGCTTCATTTGACCCAGGTAATATTAGCTGTATTAACATGCGTCGGAAAATCTCAACCCGTTTCCTTCTCCACCATGAAAAGCGCGTGCCAGTGTTTTGGGAGGAGACGAGGAAGGAGACAGAAAGGCAGGGAGGTTGACCGGAAGGCGTTTGGTTGGCTATCCTGGTATCAAGGGGTTGAAAGGGGGAATGGAAAGACGAATGAGAGAAGAGGGAAAGAAAAAAATCACTGCTCAAGCACTCCGTACAGATTGTTAGCCAGCGAAACTGAAACGTGCGGCCCCGGTATTTGGCAGTGGGCTAATCCTGACGGTCTAGTGAAGCCTTCCTCAATTACACAGCTCCAATTCATACTTCGAAGGTGGTTGGACAGAGAAGCTGTAAACTAAACTCACAACGATTACCTGTTGCCGCGTCACTTCAATTTCACATGCATTTTAACGGTATGCACGCAATCGGCGCCTTGTGCAACAGCTGCTGGTTTTTTTCCAACGACGCTGCTGAGCAAGTCAGTTTTGTTCTTTTGGTCGAGCATTATGTTCATGCTGTTCTGGAATTTTTACTTTGCGTGGCATACCCACGGTAGCCTGCAGTAAATTGAATGAGTTGCTGGACCGGTATCTGCTCTAGCAACCGCCCGAGCCGCCGCTAAATTCACGGACACCGGGCGTGTTCGGCGCAAGCGCGGCGAAACGCGCTCGGCGTCGGCCGCAGCTGTACGTGTCCCACTATGGCATGCTTCACTGCTCCTCTCTACCTCGCTTCTGCTAGGCTGCACGACGCTCTATTGACGGTGCTGCCAATGGCGCGCGCGTGTTTGGGTACGACACAGAGAACGACATCACTGGACGGCGCAGCCAATGGAGAAGTTTCTGCGCACCAGAGACGAACCGATTTTCGCTTCGCTCAGACATATACAGCTTTCGCTGTAAAAAAAATGGCATATAATCCACTGACGCTTAGGGCATTGAACTACTATCCTACAGTCAAAGACACCCGCACAAGCCCGTCGTCTTCAACACACAATACAGTGCATACTCTCACTGCCTTGATGGCCGAAGAGCAATGTGGACGGTGTTCCAGCGAAATATGTACAAAAGGCGGCCGATTGTCCGGCCATTTCAATGTATGAGTCAATGTTTGTAGTTCTAAGCCAAACCCATGGCACTGACATAGGAAGCGGCCAGTAGTTTCGTCCGTCCTGCAGAGGGCGCATGGTGCGCACTCGATCACGCCAATTAATGCAGAGTATACCTTCATGGAAGGAACTCCTAACTAGGGGCGACAAAGCAGCGAAACTTCACGTCGAGGTAGCCAGGATGGAGGGAGGAATTGCAGGTATGGGTTTAGTTCGTGCAGTCTTGTATTCCTTGTGCTTGGTGAGCCCCATGCCGTCAGAGATATACTCCATTCGAAGTGGCGGAGCTGTCTTGTGGCGTCACTTCTAGATAACGGAATTTGAGCACTCTTGGCCCCTTGTGCTGCGTTAGCAGCGATATGTGCAGAATCATTGCTCCTGACTCCGCAATGACTAGGGAGCCACAGTAGGCCAACCTTGTGGCATTTACGACTATGTGGTGGTGAAGCTTCGCGATGTCGCACGTCAGTTGTTCGTGACATCTAAGCCTGAGAACAGATCATAGGCACTATAATGCAGGGTTTGAGGCGGAAAGCGCAGCCCATTTCGTCAGGCTTTCGGAACTTCAGAAAAAAAGGGCATCTAGTGCATTACGAATGGCCGTGGTTTCTGCCGCCGTGGAGGTCATGACATAGGATGTTTTGAGTGGCAGCGTTATTCGTCGCGTTAGTATGACCACGGCACCATGAGGCCTGGACGACGTTGTCGAGCCACCAGTTGGTTACTGTACTTGTATAGTAGGAGTAGGCTAAGTTGCTTTAGTACGGGGTTTTGTAGATCTGACTTCTTCCGTCATCCTGGAACTGTCAATTGTATACGCGGACAGCTTATACACCATGGAGGCAACACTGGCTTGGCTGCAGACTCCCACCCTGAAGTCAACGACGAACGATCCCGTTCTCAGGGCGATAAAGAGAACCTTGGCTGTCAAGCTAACTGTATAGGCTCTAGAGTGAATGCTCACGACCCAGTGTTTCGATTGTACAGACGATGCATGTTAGTAATGCCAATGCCAGGGAACGGATAATCGAATTAACGTGTCTGCTCCAGTCAAACGTCCATTCTCCTGTCATCAATTGAGGTAGGTTTTCTTTCTTTTTCTTTTTTTTTGAGTGGAGGTACACGTGGGTAAAGATACCCCTAGGGATATGGGCCCTGTGATATACGAAATGTAGAAAAAGGTCACGTTGTTTCCGAAACAAAACTGTTCAAGTTCACGCATCGGGCGTTAATATGTGTCTTTTTCATGCTCCGCGTCTATTGAGCGCAATCGTATTTTCATAATTCACTACGAACACGCTCAAATTGCAGCCTTAGTGAAGGTGTCCTGCAACACAATTAATCACCGTCAATTTTGAGCTTTCATTTATTCGCATTTGAGTAAACCTCCTCAATTATAAACAAGTCAAAGGTGGCGATAGACATGGCGCAAGAATATTGGGATCGGATTTTAACATGTGCAGCAGTGGAAGCGGGAACGACTCCCGTGTTCGTTGGATCATCCGCCGTGGTGGTCTAGTGGCTATGGTACGCGGCTGCTGATACGAAGGTCGCGGGATCGACTCCCGGCCATGCAGCCACAATTCAATGGAGACGAAATGTTAGAGGCCCGTGTACTTTGCTATATCATGCATGTTAAGGAACCCCATTTGGCCAAAATTTTCGCAGTCCTCCACTACGGCGTCGCTGAAAAACATATCGTGGTTTTAATAATACCAGTAATTTTATTTCCACCAATACAGTGTTCTTCTTAGGACGTAAAACCCAAGAAATTATTGTTGGTTGTATTGTAAATGCGAAGCATTTCTTGGCGAACTTTAGCAACTTACACCGTATCCATCTATCTATCTATCTATACTGCGACACGTTCGGTTGTTTTGGTTTAAGTGGAAAGCCGTTGCCACTTTCCTGTGACACGCGCGCTTGTTTAGCTTGTTTGCGGGGTGTGCCGTTGTCACTTTCTGTTACGCGCAGCACAGGCCGACTTTATCTTAGATGTCGCTTCGGGAACCGTGTTCACATTTCTTGAAACTTTCCATGCCTGACGCGCACATTTGAGTGCCCTATAGAACTTCAGAGATAATGGTAGCACGCGCTATGAAGTCCGTATAAAAAATCGGCGCATTTCGCCGCTGGTCAGTCTTTCCGCCGACCGACGACTGTCCAGGCCGCTATTCCTGTGCATTGTGATTGGCTTTGTTTTGGTGGGCACAAGTTAGCCAAATAGGCAGTTCGCCTTACATCGACTTGAGTCCTACAGGCTTCGTCTTGAGTGCTGCGTGCGTCACGACCACGTGACAATATCTAACCGCCTATGTCTCGCTGCTCTCGCAGTCGTCTCCTCAACCTGATGTACACCAAAATTTGGATGGTAGGGTATTAATGTAGGACGGACATGAATCATTGATCTTGACTTCCCTAACATGACGTACTTTTCGTGTAAGTCATGATTAACGATACCGCAGCCACGTTTGGCTCATCCCGTAGTGCTCGGCTCATGGCATCCTGGTATGCGTCACAGGTAATTGAATTTCAGACAGCCCATATCAATCTCGCACAAGCTATAGCATATATTTGACACATCATTAGAACGCACTTAAAAACAATAAATACATACCGTTTGTCCACCGCAACACGGGACGTTGTGGTGTAAACATAACACGCGCAAAGACACACAAACGCACTCTCAAGGCCACTTACCAGGTGGTAGGCGGGTATCGATCCAGGGCCACCGATGTGCAAAGCAAGCACGCTACCACTAGGCTACGGCCGTTTATCCCACGCGGTAAACATAGTAAATAAACATAATGCACCAGCAGTTCTGAGGCTTGTGTAACGTCACACGCGCTTCTTAGCAATGCAATAAGCGCTTTCATAGCAATGTAACAAGAAATGCAAATATTCTACTAGCACTCAGCACGCTTTTGCCGAACTTAGCTGGATCCCTTAGGAATTGATCAACGAACAACGCCATGATACGCACGTCATCGCGCCGTAGCGTGCGTTTCTCTTCGGTAAAGCAGGCGTCTGCGCTGCGCACAAAAGGCAGTGTGAATGTAACGTCGTACAATGAGTCGCAATTCGGTTTCCACGGTGTTGTCGAGTTTCCTGGTTAGGCCATGTTAAGCATAGACGTACTCATTCACTTTGCACAAGGACGTTCATCCTGTAGGTAACACTTTGCTCAGTTCCACACAATCCTGCATAGGCAATTTTTTCGCTGATTGCTTCGCATGACACCGATTTCCATAATGCGCGGGATCTACAGGACGTTTTTTTTTTGTTTGTTTGAGTCACGCTGCCTACTTTTCTCTGTTCTTGCGTGATGGTACCACTGCGCCGGTGCAATGGGCATACCAATGTCAGCAAATAAATAAATAAATAAATAAATAAATAAATAAATAAATAAATAGCTTCGCACTTCAAGGCTTGCGCAATAACGACCAAGCCTTGGACTGCCCCGCAAATCCCAGCCCGCTGTTTGGAGCAGTGCTTTACGGAGCGATGAATTTCATATCGATGCCCATGTAGATACTTCCATACAGGTGCTCCCTTATTCGTTGTGAGGCTACTTAATGAAGGTCATTGCTAAAAGGTCACGGATTGCAACACAACATCCGATTGATCTGAAGTGCCGGACGTTACGACATCCACCGGAGACCCCTATAAACGCTGATGGCTACACAGCGGATCTCCTCTGGATCACCCTTAGCAGGAAAAAAAAAGGAAAAGCTAACTAAGCGTCTGGCGCACATCGGCAACTGAAGATCGGATAGATACGGAATAATGAACTAAGGGCTTAACTTCCGTACCCTATACAGCGGACGTTCATCTGTCGCTAAAATTTGTTGCTTACTATACGGGAAGAGAAGACTTTTATATTGGCAATATTCCCTACCTTCTTCAGTCTCTGTGAGCCGTCGTGTACGTACCACGTATAGCTGAGCAAATTCGCTTGTTTTTTTCTTCCGCTTGTTTTTCTGCTTTCAGCTTGGTTTTTGTTTCTGCCGACCGGATTGCGTTCCTTCGCGGGAACACTTGACGGCCGTCAATAAAATTTCGGCCTCTGAAGTGACGACAGGCTGCGGAAGCACAGCCTCTTTAAGGCGCTCTGTTTGTGCCAAGAGATCGCTACTACGTTTGTGGAAACGTGATAGTCGTTGAAGTTTCATCTGCGATGCACCGTTTCACGAGCTAAGAATGACTCCTCCTGAAAAGTTCAACTTCGCGCGATTTACACTGGGGCACAAGAAGAAACGAAAGAGACAGGACGGGTGCTACTAACAACTGTTTACTGTGAAGGTCACCCACCGACATATATATGCGTCTGAAAGCATGCGCAACAAACACTTCAAGGAACAGCCAAGGAACCAATAGACTAACAAGCATAAATCAGGCAACGGTCTGCATGAGACGAAATTCAGATGATTGCAAACTTATCGAAGCCGCGCTAATACAGCTTGTTAGTATATTGGATCCTCAGCTCTTCCTTGAAGTGTTAGTTGCGCATGCGTTAAGACGCATATATACGTTGGTGGGTAACCTTCACAATACACAGTTTATTAGCGCCCGTCCTGTCTGTTTCGTTTCTTCTTGTGTCCCTGTGTAATTCGCGCGAAGTTGAACTTTTCATGATGCATAACCAACTATCCCAGCAGTCTGTCCTACTACAGTGACTCCTTACAAGGTAAAGACGGGAAAAAGTGTAAATGTAAAGGTGGTCGTTTGAGCGCCGAACGAGCTCTCAAGTTTATCTTGAGTCAGCTTCCGCAGTGCTGAGAAACCCGGTAGCCAGAAAAGCCCAAAGAAAACTTTGTTAGAAGTGCGAGAGTAACCATAGTGAACGCGCTACTATTGCCGTGTGTCAAGAAATGTATCGGCAAGAGTCGGGACGGCATAGAAACAGGCTGCGTGAGCGCTCAAACAATGTGCGAATTGAGGGCACACGCTACATGGCCATCCAATGCCAGAGTTGAAGCTGTGTCGCAAGGCAACAGCTTCAATGGCTATGTACAACAGCTATGGGCAACTGGTATGTGCAAGGCAGTGTGATAGGGTGAAGTGTGACGCATAGCACTCAGTCCTGCCATTATCCAGGACGCAAGCATCGCTTTGTCAGGAGAACTGTCAGCGCGCCGTCCGTATGATCATTTTAAAACAGGAAATATCCTGCGCGCACACACACACACACACACAGACACCCGCACCCACACACGCACACACATAATTAGCAGTTGCTTGGGCGTGTTGGTGCCCATTCATCTTGTCACTCAGTGCGAACAGGCAAGGACTCGCTAGAGTACGGACACGTGTGTTCTGTTCTTTCCTGTGTCCTTGTTCTTCCGTGTTGCGTCGCAAGGTGCACAGAGTGACTCAACTGGTGTGGCGAAATAGGCTTATCTCTTAAACTGAGAACTAGCGTTTGGTCAAGTTAATGTTACGATTTTACCTTAACTTTCAGTGCACACATATACTCTCTTGCTTTAAAGTAGTGGCTCTGTACGGTTACTAGCTGCGATCTCGTTCTACAGAAACACCGTGCCATGGTGTTCGAGCACTGAACGAGCACAGAATCGGGCCGTCGCCTCCGCGTGCTAGCTCTCCTTAATCCATGCACCGCTGCGCTGCCGCGCGCGTCAGCCCGCGGCCCCGCTCAAGGCAGGGCAGCACGAGCTGGCGCACGCGAAGAGGAGTACCTTAGGCGTTCCTCTCCGTGAATAACACGTTAGTAATACAAACAAACAGGCCGAATGAAATATAAGAAAAGGACAATAAGGATCAATACAATGCGAAACACAACACGAAAAGACCATGGAGGGGGAGATCCACCTAACCCTCGGCAAGCACTCATGCTACCGAGAGGATAGAAGGAAAGAGACATACATGAAGAGATGGGTGCGGACCGCAGGCCGCCGCCGGTGGTCGTTGGGGCTCGAAATGGCGCGCGAGCCGGCTGACGATATCCTATTCATACACATCTCGCTTTCGTAAAGAAACCGATCACGGAGTGTTAGTGCATAGGGCTTGGGTTTTTTCTTGCAGTGGCAGTGTGCTGAAAAGGTCGCTGTGCACTACCAATATACGCAGACATGTTCCCTTTCAAGTTTAATATACGGTACCATGCGTGGATCTTCGCAACAAACTGCAACATCATGCTTTCTATTACTAGTCTCATTAGTCTGACTCGCATGTACACCAGACATTTGTTCTGGCCCCATCAAAGCAATATCGGCGACCGCCTCTTCTGTCTGCAGAACATTGTCTATGCGCCATACAAATCAATATCAGAAAGCTAATCAAAGCCTGGAGTGCGTGCAGAACGTTCACGATTACATAACTTATGTTGAACTTATGTTGAACATTCATTTGCAGTTTTTGTCTCGCCACGGTGGTCTAGTGGTTATGGCACTCGGCTGCAGATCCAAAGGTCGCGGGATCTAATCCCGGCCGCGGCGGCTGCATTTCGATGGAGGCGAAATGTTGAGGCCCGTGTGCTGTGCGATGTCAGTGCACGTTAAAGAACCCTAGATGGTCGAAATTTCCGGAGACCTCCACTACGGCGTCTCTAATAATCAGAGCTGGTTTTGGAACTATAAATCCGACAAATCAATCATCATTTGCAGTTTAACTCACCACCAGTGTTAGAAAGAAAAAGGAAATTGTATTGCTAGCGCTATCATGCTCTTTCTGGGTCGCTTTCCCATGCATGTTTTGTAACATTTGCCATGAGCGTTCGACTACTTCATCTTAAATTAAAAATACCAGGCAGGTATGCTGATGCAGGAGCCATTACGAATTGGTCTTCTAACTTTCAGAACCTATGGTGCAGCGTAAGAAAGCGTTCCCTGAGGGCTTCCATTAAGATCGGCCAACTAAAATCCGCGGAATTTACCTTGGGAGCGAGAGGCACTCCACAGGGGGCCGTCATCTCTCCTCTGCTCTTCAATATTGCCATGAAGGGCCTCTCCGAGCGACTCGCCACGGTTCGCGGGATTAACCATGCTTTCTACGCGGACGATATCACTGTGTGGTGCATGGGAGGGTCCGATGCCGAGGCAGAGCAGGCACTTCAACAGGCACTCAACGTCACGGAGGGCTTTCTAGTCGGTTCGGGATTGAGCCTGTCGCCTGCCAAGTCCGAGTTGTTACTTTACCGACCCACCCGACAAGGGATGAGGAATCTCACTCCTCTAGAGCACATTCCAATATCTCTATACACACGTGACGGGCAGAGAATCCCCAGGGTAGACTGCATCAGGGTGCTCGGACTGTTGCTGGAGTCGAAGGGGGGCAACTCGCAGATTATAGCTAGCATCACTTCCAAGACGGAGAACATGCTTAGGCTCATTCTCAGGGTCTCGAACCGCAGAGGCGGGCTGAGCGAGAGCAATCTCCTTCGGCTCTACCATGCGTTTCTCATGAGCCACATTAATTACGTCGCTTCGGCGCTGCACTGGTCCAAAAGGGAAGAGGCAAAAATCGACGCACTAATGCGCACGAGTATAAAGCGAGTTCTAGGCTTGCCTATCAGCACCAGCACCGAAAAGCTCATACAACTGGGCATGCATAACTCCCTCTCGGAGGTGATTGAGGCGCAGAAAATGGCTCATGTAGTGCGCCTATCGTCCTCGCGGGCCGGTAGACGTATCCTGGAGTCCATTGGCTGCGGTCTTACAGAGATTCGCGAACGTAAAGTGACTCTACCGTCTTCTATCAGAGGTACATTTGCCGTAGATCCACTTCCCAGGAATGTGCACCCACAGTACAATGTAGGACGCCGCATAGCTCGGGCCCGTTCCTTATTGAAGTCAGTTGCAGACAGCCCGGACCTCGCTAGGTTTGTCGATGCAGCACAGTACGGGCGTTCTGATCGCTTTGCAGTGGTCTCAGTCGACCATAGTGGAAAGCTCCTATGTGCTGCGTCGGTTAGAAACGTTTCGGCAACGGTTGCTGAGCAAATCGCCATTGCTGTAGCAATGAAGGATGCATCGCGTCCAAATGTATTCACGGACTCGCGGTCCGCTGCCAGAGCTTTCGCCTCGGGCTCGATCTCGCGGGAGGCAGCAGCTATCCTCGGCAGCGAGGGGGCTGCCGGGTTTCACACCATAAAATGGTTCCCGGCCCACATGGGGGCCAACGTACACCCCGATGTCCCCAACGCCAATGAGTTTGCCCATGACCGTGCGCGAGGTTTCACTCACCGCGGCGGTCCCGGCGATTTCGTGGGCGGGGACGCCGGAAGGTACAGGAACCCACTCCTCACTTTTCACGAGATCGTGACTCATTATCATCTCTCTCGGAGGGTATTTCCACTTCCTCACCCTAAACTCACTCGACCGCAGTCTTCGGCCTTCAGGATGCTCAAAACGGGGTCTTTCCCTTCGAGAGGCAGGTTTAGTAACTTCTCGCCAGCATTGAACCGCATTGTCCGAACTGCGGAGAGGCTTACTGCTCACTAGCTCACATGCTCTGGCAATGTCCTGCGTTACGTGACACAGAGTTCAGCAAAGAAGAGGACTGGGAGGAAGCCCTGAGAAGCGGCGGCCTTTCGGTTCAACTTCGGGCTGTCCAGAGAGCCTGCGAGAGGGCGGAGGGCCACGGTCTTCCTGTCCCTGCGTGGGAGCGGCCCGCAACTGCTACAGGATCCCCCTAGAAGGGGAAGTCCAACTGCAGTTTCTCTGGACCAAATTAAAGTTCTGTGCCTGCCTGCCTCCCTGCGTAAGAAAGCATACCGACTGCCAAATGTGAGATAAGCTTGGTATTTCCGCAGCCTATAGGCACGCTCTCTAAAATTTAGCATTCTAGCTTGTTTGAGAGTCTCACAAGCAGTAATTTTACGAGTCTTCACTCGCCGCGGACGCAAGCCGCCGCGAAAAAACTTATTCCGATACTTCTCCCGGTGACGGCGCCATTGAGCACCCATAGGTTTTATCCTTGCTTAAGAATGAAGAAAAAAAGATCTCAAAACGTTCCAGTCGTGCCGTGCTTAGTTCAGGACATCCACCGAAGGAGCATGTACGTGTTATGGCCTGCCTTCCTTCATAATGCATCGTTATCAGTGCAATCGATGGTTTATGAATGAACTATACAACCAATATTATTAAAATATTGGGAATCTCCAATACTTGGCCTGCTAACCCCGCAAATGTGCTCAAGCTTTCCGTGGAATTCAAAGCATCTAGTGTTCTAAAGCAGAATCCTCATGCCTGGAGAAACTACTGCTGAAGACAAGTGCCTCTGACGTAATAAAGCTTTGTGTAAAGTAAACGCGTGGTCCCGCTAAAAACTCGCAGGAAACGACATCACTATTTCTTATAGAATATCAGTCAAGAAAACTACAAAAGGCGTTGAGTGTTCATGGCGTATTAAAAGGCAACTCCGGCGACTTTTCACTGTCCGCGGGTCTCAGTCAAATTTTCAATATATGTTCCCCTCGGTACTGTTATAATGTGTGCCATTCCATGCTGTTACTTTTCCTGAAAATGAATCT